>JAVLSZ010000087.1:1190000-1325445 GCA_032313775.1 Urocyon cinereoargenteus
AACCCTAACCCTTACCCTAACCCCAAAACCCTAAACCTAACCTGTACCCTAACCCTAACCCTAACCCGTACCCTAACCGTAAACTGTACCCTAACCCTAACCCTAACCCTAACCCGTACCCGTACCCTAACCCTAACCCTAACCCTAACCCGTACTTTAACCCTAACACTAAAACTAACCCTAACCCAAATCCGTACCCTAACCCTAACCCTAACCCTAACCCTAACCCTAACCCGTACACTAACCCTAACCTGTACCCTAACCCTATCCCGTACCCTAACCCGTACACTAACCCTAACCCGTACGCTAACCCTAACCCTTACACTAACCCTAACCCGTACCCTAACCCTAACCCTAACCCGTACACTAACCCTAACCAGTACCCTAACCCTAAACCTAACCCTAACCTGTACCCTAACCCTAACCCGTACACTAACCCTAACCCGTACCCTAACCCTAACCCTAACCCTAACCCGTACGCTAACCCTAACCCTAACCCTAACCCTAACCCTAACCCTAACCCGTACCCTAACCCTAACCCGTACCCTAACCCTAACCTTTTCCTAACCCTAACCCTAACCCGTACCCTAACCCTAACCCGTACACTAACCCTAACCCTAACCCTAACACGTACGCTAACCGTAACCCTAACCCTAAACCTAACCCGTACCCTAACCCTAACCCGTACCCTAACCCTAACCCTAACCCTAACCCTAAACATAACCCGTACCCTAACCCGTACCCTAACCTAACCCTAACCCTAACCCTAACCATAACCCTTACCCTAACACTAACCCCTAACACATAACCCTAACCCTAACCCTAACCCTAACCCGTACCCTAACCCTAACCCGTACCCTAACCCTAACCCTAACACTAACCCGTACCATAACACTAACCCGTACCCTAACACTAACCCTAACCCTAACCCCTAACCCTAACCCTAACCCGTACGCTAAGCCTAACCCTAACCCGTACCCTATCCCTAACCGGTACCCTAACCCTAACCCGTGCCCTAACCCTAACCCTAATCCTAACCCTAACCCGTACCCTGACCCGTACCCTAACACTAACCCGTACCCTAACCCGTACCCTAACCCTAACACTTACCATAACCCTAACACTAACCCGTACCCTAAACATAACCCTAACCCTAACCCTAACCCGTACCCTAACACTTACCCTAACCCTAAATCTAACCCTAACCCGTACCCTAACCCTAACCCCAACCCGAACCCTAACCCTAACCGTAAACCGTACCCAACCCTAACCATAACCCTAACTCGTACCCTAACCCGTACCCTAACGCTAACCCTAACCCTTACCCTAACACTAACCCCTAACACCTAACCCTAACCCTAACACTAACCCTAACCCTAACCCATACCCTAACCCTAACCCTAACCCTAAACCTAACCCGTACACTAACCCTAACCCCTAACCCTAACCTAACCCTAACTCTAACACTAACACTAACCCTAAACTGTACCCTAACCCTAACCCTAACCCTAACCCTAACCTTAACCATAACCCTTTCCTAACCCTAACCCTAACCTGTACACTAACCCTAAACTTAACCCTAAACCTAACCGTTACGCTAACCCTAACCCTAACCCTAACACTAACCCTAACCCGTACCCTAAACCTAACCCGTAACCTAAACCTAACCCTAACCCTAACCCTAACCCCAAAACCCTAAACCTAACCTGTACCCTAACCCTAACCCTAACCCGTACCCTCACCGTAAACTGTACCCTAACCCTAACCCTAACCCTAACCCGTACCCGTAACCTAACCCTAACCCTAACCCTAACTACTAACCCTAACCCTAACACGTACCCTAACCTTAACCCTAACCCGTACCCTAACCCTAACACGTACCCTTCCCTAACCCGTACCCTATCCCTAACCCTAACCCGTACCCTAACCTTAAACCGTACCCTAACGCTAACCCTAACCCTAACCCTAACCCTAACCCGTACCCTAACCCTAACCATAACCCTTACCCTAACACTAACCCCTAACACCTAACCCTAACCCTAACCCTAACCCTAACCCTAACCCGTACTTTAACCCTAACACTAAAACTAACCCTAACCCAAATCCGTACCCTAACCCTAACCCTAACCCTAACCCTAACCCGTACACTAACCCTAACCCGTACCCTAACCCTAACCCTAACCCTAACCCGTACACTAACCCTAACCCGTACGCTAACCCTAACCCGTACACTAACCCTAACCCGTACCCTAACCCTAACCCTAACCCGTACACTAACCCTAACCAGTACCCTAACCCTAACCCTAACCCTAACCTGTACCAACCCTAACCCGTACACTAACCCTAACCCGTACCCTAACCCTAACCCTAACCCTAACCCGTACGCTAACCCTAACCCTAACCCTAAACCTAACCCTAAACCTAACCCTAACCCGTACCCTAACCCTAACCCGTACCCTAACCCTAACCTTTTCCTAACCCTAACCCTAACCCGTACCCTAACCCTAACCCGTACACTAACCCTAACCCTAACCCTAACCCGTACGCTAACCGTAACCCTAACCCTAAACCTAACCCGTACCCTAACCCTAACCCGTACCCTAACCCTAAACCTAAACCTAACCCCCAACCCTAACCCTAACCCGAACCCTAACCCTAATCTTAACCCGTACCCTAACCCTAACCCGTACCCTAATCCTAACCCTAACACTAACCCGTACCCTAACACTAACCCGTACCCTAACCCTAGCGCTAACCCTAACCCCTAACCCTAACCCTAACCCGTACGCTAAACCTAACCCTAACCCGTACCCTATCCCTAACCGGTACCCTAACCCTAACCCTAAAACTAACCCTAACCCTAACCCTAACCCGGACATTAACCCTAACACTAAACCTAACCCTAACCCGTACACTAACCCTAACCCCTAACCCTAACCTAACCCTAACCCTAACCCTAACCCTAACCCTTACCCTAACACTAACCCCTAACACCTAACCCTAACCCTAACCCTAATCCTAACCCGTACCCTAACCCTAACCCGTACCCTAAACCTAACCCTAACACTAACCCGTACCATAACACTAACCCGTACCCTAACACTAACCCTAACCCTAACACCTAACCCTAACCCTAACCCGTACGCTAAGCCTAACCCTAACCCGTACCCTATCCCTAACCGGTACCCTAACCCTAACCCGTGCCCTAACCCTAACCCTAATCCTAACCCTAACCCGTACCCTGACCCGTACCCTAACACTAACCCGTACCCTAACCCGTACCCTAACCCTAACCCTTACCATAACCCTAACACTAACCCGTACCCTAAACATAACCCTAACCCTAACCCTAACCCGTACCCTAACACTTACCCTAACCCTAACTCTAACCCTAACCCGTACCCTAACCCTAACCCCAACCCGAACCCTAACCCTAACCGTAAACCGTACCCAACCCTAACCATAACCCTAACTCGTACCCTAACCCGTACCCTAACGCTAACCCTAACCCTTACCCTAACACTAACCACTAACACCTAACCCTAACCCTAACCCAAACCCTAACCCGGACATTAACCCTAACACTAAACCTAACCCTAACCCGTACACTAACCCTAACCCCTAACCCTAACCTAACCCTAACCCTAACCCTAACCCTAACCCTTACCCTAACACTAACCCCTAACCCCTAACCCTAACCCTAACCCTAACCCTAACCCGTACCCTAACCCTAACCCTAACCCGTACCCTAACCCTAACCCGTACACTAACCCTAACCCCTAACCCTAACCTAACAGTAACCCTAACACTAACACTAACCCTAACCCGTACCCTAACCCTAACCCTAACCCTAACCCTAACCTTAACCCTAACCCTTTCCTAACCCTAACCCTAACCTGTACACTAACCCTAAACTTAACCCTAACCCTAACCGTTACGCTAACCCTAACCCTAACCCTAACACTAACCCTAACCCGTACCCTAAACCTAACCCGTAACCTAAACCTAACCCTAACCCTAACCATAACCCCTAACCCTAAACCTAACCTGTACCCTAACCCTAACCCTAACCCGTACCCTCACCGTAAACTGTACCCTAACCCTACCCCTAACCCTAACCCGTACCCGTACCCTAACCCTAACCCTAACCCTAACTACTAACCCTAACCCTAACACGTACCCTAACCTTAACCCTAACCCGTACCCTAACCCTAACACGTACCCTCACCCTAACCCGTACCCTATCCCTAACCCTAACCCGTACCCTAACCTTAAACCGTACCCTAACGCTAACCCTAACCTAACCCTAACCCGTACCCTAACCCTAACCATAACCCTTACCCTAACACTAACCCCTAACACCTAACCCTAACCCTAACACTAACCCTAACCCTAACCCGTACTTTAACCCTAACACTAAAACTAACCCTAACCCAAATCCGTACCCTAACTCTAACCCTAACCCTAACCCTAACCCTAACCCGTACGCTAACCCTAACCCGTACACTAACCCTAACCCGTACCCTAACCCTAACCCTAACCCGTACACTAACCCTAACCCGTACCCTAACCCTAACCCTAAACCTAACCTGTACCCTAACCCTAACCCGTACACTAACCCTAACCCGTACCCTAACCCTAAACCTAACCCTAACCCGTACGCTAACCCTAACCCTAACCCTAACCCTAACCCTAACCCGTAACCTAACCCTAACCCGTACCCTAACCCTAACCTTTTCCTAACCCTAAACCTAACCCGTACCCTAACCCTAACCCGTACACTAACCCTAACCCTAACCCTAACCCGTACGCTAACCGTAACCCTAACCCTAAACCTAACCCGTACCCTAAACCTAACCCGTACCCTAACCCTAACCATAACCCTAACCCTAACCCCCAACCCTAACACTAACCCGTACCCTAACCCTAATCTTAACCCGTACCCTAACCCTAACCCGTACCCTAAACCTAACCCTAACAATAACCCGTACCCTAACACTAACCCGTACCCTAACCCTAACCCTAACCCTAACCCCTAACCCTAACCCTAACCCGTACGCTAAACCTAACCCTAACCCGTACCCTATCCCTAACCGGTACCCTAACCCTAACCCTAAAACTAACCCTAACCCTAACCCTAACCCGGACATTAACCCTAACACTAAACCTAACCCTAACACGTACACTAACCCTAACCCCTAAACCTAACCTAACCCTAACCCTAACCCTAACCCTAACCCTTACCCTAACACTAACCACTAACCCCTAACCCTAACCCTAACCCTAACCCTAAACCGTACGCTAACCCTAACCCTAACACTAACCCTAACCCTAACCCCTAACCCTAACCCTAACCCGTACGCTAAACCTAACCCTAACCCGTACTCTATCCCTAACCGGTACCATAACCCTAACCCGTGCCCTAACCCTAACCCTAATCCTAACCCTAACCCGTACCCTGACCCGTACCCTAACACTAAACCGTACCCTAACCCGTACCCTAACCCTAACCCTTACCATAACCCTAACCCTAACCCGTACCTTAAACATAACCCTATCCCTAACCCTAACCCTAACCCGTACCCTAACCCTTACCCTAACCCTAACTCTAACCCTAACCCGTACCCTAACCCTAACCCCAACGCGAACCCTAACCCTAACCCTAAAACGTACCCAAACCTAACCATAACCCTAACTCGTACCCTAACCCGTACCCTAACCCTAACCCTAACCCTTACCCTAACGCTAACCCCTAACACCTAACCCTAACCCTAACCCTAACCCTAACCCGTACTTTAACCCTAACACTAAACCTAACCCTAACCCAAATCCGTACCCTAACCCTAACCCTAACCCTAACCCGTACACTAACCCTAACCCCTAACCCTAACCTAACCCTAACCCTAACACTAACACTAACCCTAACCCGTACCCTAACCCTAACCCTAACCCTAACCCTAACCTTAACCCGAACCCTTTCCTAACCCTAACCGTAACCCGTAAAATAACCCTAAACTTAGCCCTAACCCTAACCGTTACGCTAACCCTAACCCTAACCCTAACACTAACCCTAACCCGTACCCTAAACCTAACCCGTAACCTAAACCTAACCCTAACCCTAACCCTAACCCCTAACCCTAAACCTAACCTGTACCCTAACCCTAACCCTAACCCGTACCCTAACCGTAACCCGTACCCTAACCCTAACCCTAACCCTAACCCTAACCCGTACCCTAACCCTAACCCGTACCCTAACCCTAACTGGTACCCTAAACCTAACCCATGCCCTAACCCTTACCCTAACCCTAATCCTATCCCGTACCCTAACCTAACCCGTACCATAACCCTTACCCTAACCCTAACCCTAACCCGTACCCTAAACCTAACCCTAAACCTAACCCTAACCCTAACCCGTTCCCTAACCCTTACCCTAACCATAACTCTAACCCTAACCCGTACCCTAACCCTAACCCCAACCCGAACCCTAACCCTAACCCTAACCCGTACACAACCCTAACCCTAACCCTAACTCGTACCCTAACCCGTACCCTAACCCTAACCCTAAAACTTACACTAACACTAACGCCTAACCCCTAACCCTAACCCTAACCCTAACCCTAACCCTAACCCGTACTTTAACCCTAACACTAACCCTAACCCTAACCCTAATCCGTACCCTAACCCTAACCCGTACCCTAACCCTAACCCTAAACCTAACCCAACCCTAACCCTAACCCGTACCCTAACCCTAACCCTAACCCGTACCCTAACACGTACCCTAACCCTAACCCGTAACTTAACCCTAACCCGTACCCTAACCCTAACCCTAACCCTAACCCTAACCCGTACCCTAACCCTAACCCTTTCCTAAACATAACCCTAACCCTAACCCTAACCCGTACCCTAACCCTAACCCTAACCCTAACTCTAACCCATACCATAAACCTAACCCTAACCCGTACCCTAACCCTAACCCTAACCATAACCCTTTGCTAACCCTAACCCTAACCCTAACCCTAAACCTAACCCGTACCCTAACCCTAAACCGTACCCTAACCCTAACCCGAACCCTAACCCTAACCCGTACACTAACCCTACCACTAACCCTAACCCTAACCCTAAACCGTAACCTAACCCTAACCTTAACCCTAACCCTAACCCGTACCCTAACCCTAACCCTAACCCGTACCCTAACCCTAACCCATATCCTACCCCTACGCTTAAACCTAACCCTAACCCTAACCCGTACCCTAACCCTAACCCTAAACCTAAACCTAACCCTAACCCGTACCGTAACTCTAACCCTAACCCTAACCCTAACCCTAACCCGTACCTTAACCCTAACCCTAACCCTAACCCTAACCCTAACTCTAACCCTAACCCCCAACCCTAACCCTAACCCGTACCCTAACCCTAATCCTAACCCGTACCCTAACCCTAACCCGTACCCTAAACCTAACCCTAACACTAACCCGTACCCTAACACTAACCCGTACCCTAACCCTAACCCTAACCCTAACCCCTAACCCTAACCCTAACCCGTTCGCTAAGCCTAACCCTAACCCGTACCCTATCCCTAACCGGTACCCTAACGCTAACCCGTGCCCTAACCCTAACCCTAATCCTAACCCTAACCCGTACCCTGACCCGTACCCTAACACTAACCCGTACCCTAACCCGTACCCTAACCCTAACCTTACCATAACCCTAACCCTAACCCGTACCCTAAACATAACCCTAACCCTAACCCTAACCCGTACCCTAACCCTTACCCTAACCCTAACTCTAACCCTAACACGTACCCTAAACCTAACCCCAACCCGAACCCTAACCCTAACCCTAAACCGTACCCAACCCTAACCATAACCCTAACTCGTACCCTAACCCGTACCCTAACCCTAACCCTAACCCTTACCCTAACACTAACCCCTAACACCTAACCCTAACCCTAACCCTAACCCAAACCCGTACTTTAACCCTAACACTAAACCTAACCCTAACCCAAATCCGTACCCTAACCCTAACCCTAACCCTAACCCTAACCCGTACACTAACCCTAACCCCTAACCCTAACCTAACCCTAACCCTAACACTAACACTAACCCTAACCCTAACCCTAACCCTAAAACTAACCCTAACCCGTACACTAACCCTAACCCCTAACCCTAACCTAACCCTAAACCTAACACTAACACTAACCCTAACCCGTAACCTAACCCTAACCCGTACACTAACCCTAAACTTAACCCTAACCCTAACCGTTGCGCTAACCCTAACCCTAAACCTAACACTAACCCTAACCCCTACCCTAAGCCTAACCCGTAACCTAAACCTAACCCTAACCCTAAACCTAACCCCTAACCCTAAACCTAACCTGTACCCTAAACCTAACCCTAACCCGTACCCTAACCGTAACCCGTACCCTAACCCTAACCCTAACCCTAACCCTAACCCGTACCCTAACCCTAACCCTAACCGGTACCCTAACCCTAAACCGTACCCTAACGCTAACCCTAACCCTAACACTAACCCTTTCCTAACCCTAACCCTAACCCGTACACTAACCCTAAACCTAACCCTAACCCTAACCGTTACGCTAACCCTAACCCTAACCCTAACACTAACACTAACCCGTACCCTAACCCTAACCCGTAACCTAACCCTAACCCAAACCCTAACCCCTAACCCTAAACCTAACCTGTACCCTAACCCTAACCCTAACCCAAACCCTAACCCCTAACCCTAAACCTAACCTGTACCCTAACCCTAACCCTAACCCGTACCCTAACCGTAACCCGTACCCTAACCCTAACCCTAACCCTAACCCTAACTCGTACCCTAACCCTAACCCTAACCCTAACTACTAACCCTAACCCTAACACGTACCCTAACCTTAACCCTAACCCGTACCCTGACCCGTACCCTAACACTAAACCGTACCCTAACCCGTACCCTAACCCTAACCCTTACCATAACCCTAACCCTAACCCGTACCCTAAACATAACCCTAACCCTAACCCTAACCCTAACCCGTACCCTAACACTTACCCTAACCCTAACTCTAACCCTAACCCGTACCCTAACCCTAACCCCTACCCGAACCCTAACCCTAACCCTAAACCGTACCCAACCCTAACCATAACCCTAACTCGTACCCTAACCCGTACCCTAACCCTAACCCTAACCCTTACCCTAACACTAACCCCTAACACCTAACCCTAACCCTAACCCGTACATTAACCCTAACACTAAACCTAACCCTAACCCAAATCCGTACCCTAACCCTAACCCTAACCCTAACCCTAACACTAACCCGTACACTAACCCTAACCCCTAACCCTAACCTAACCCTAACCCTAACACTAACTCTAACCCTAACCCGTACCCTAACCCTAACCCTAACCCTAACCCTAACCTTAACCCTAACCCTTTCCTAACCCTAACCCTAACCCGTACACTAACCCTAAACTTAACCCTAACCCTAACCGTTACGCTAACCCTAACCCTAACCCTACACTAACCCTAACCCGTACCCTAACCCTAACCCGTAACCTAACCCTAACCCTAACGCTAACCCCTAACCCTAAACCTAACCTGTACCCTAACCCTAACCCTAACCCGTAACCTAACCGTAACCCGTACCCTAACCCTAACCCTAACCCTAATCCGTACCCTAACCCTAACCCTAACCCTAACTACTAACCCTAACCCTAACACGTACCATAACATTAACCCTAACCCGTACCCTAACACTAACACGTACCCTCACACTAACCCGTACCCTATCCCTAACCCTAACCCGTACCCTAACCCTAAACCGTACCCTAACGCTAACCCTAACCCTAACCCTAACCCTAACCCTAACCCTAACTCGTACCCTAACCCTAACCCTAACCCTAACTACTAACCCTAACCCTAACACGTACCCTAACCTTAACCCTAACCCGTACCCTGACCCGTACCCTAACACTAAACCGTACCCTAACCCGTACCCTAACCCTAACCCTTACCATAACCCTAACCCTAACCCGTACCCTAAACATAACCCTAACCCTAACCCTAACCCTAACCCGTACCCTAACACTTACCCTAACCCTAACTCTAACCCTAACCCGTACCCTAACCCTAACCCCTACCCGAACCCTAACCCTAACCCTAAACCGTACCCAACCCTAACCATAACCCTAACTCGTACCCTAACCCGTACCCTAACCCTAACCCTAACCCTTACCCTAACACTAACCCCTAACACCTAACCCTAACCCTAACCCGTACATTAACCCTAACACTAAACCTAACCCTAACCCAAATCCGTACCCTAACCCTAACCCTAACCCTAATCCTAACACTAACCCGTACACTAACCCTAACCCCTAACCCTAACCTAACCCTAACCCTAACACTAACACTAACCCTAACCCGTACCCTAACCCTAACCCTAACCCTAACCCTAACCTTAACCCTAACCCTTTCCTAACCCTAACCCTAACCCGTACACTAACCCTAAACTTAACCCTAACCCTAACCGTTACGCTAACCCTAACCCTAAACCTACACTAACCCTAACCCGTACCCTAACCCTAACCCGTAACCTAACCCTAACCCTAACGCTAACCCCTAACCCTAAACCTAACCTGTACCCTAACCCTAACCCTAACCCGTAACCTAACCGTAACCCGTACCCTAACCCTAACCCTAACCCTAATCCATACCCTAACCCTAACCCTAACCCTAACTACTAACCCTAACCCTAACACGTACCATAACATTAACCCTAACCCGTACCCTAACACTAACACGTACCCTCACACTAACCCGTACACTATCCCTAACCCTAACCCGTACCCTAACCCTAAACCGTACCCTAACGCTAACCCTAACCCTAACCCTAACCCCTAACCCTAACCCTAACCAGTACCCTAACCCTAACCCGTACCCTAACCGTACCCTAAACCTAACCCGTACGCTAAGCCTAACCCTAACCCTAACCTGTACCCTAACCTGTACCCTAACCCTAACCCGTACCCTAACCCTAACCCGTACCCTAACCCTAACCATAACCCTAACCCGTACCCAAACCCGTACCCTCAACCCTACCCTAACCCTAACCCGTACCCTAACCCGTACCATAACCCTTACCCTAACCCTAACCCTAACCCGTACCCTAAACCTAACCCTAAACCTAACCCGAACCCTAACCCGTTCCCTAACCCTTACCCTAACCCTAACTCTAACCCTAACCCGTACCCTAACCCTAACCCCAACCCGAACCCTAACCCTAACCCTAACCGGTACACAACCCTAACCCTAACCCTAACTCGTACCCTAACCCGTACCCTAACCCTAACCCTAAAACTTACCCTAACACTAACCCCTAACCCCTAACCCTAACCCGTACCCTAACGCTAACCCTAACCCGTACTTTAACCCTAACACTAACCCTAACCCTAACCCTAATCCGTACCCTAACCCTAACCCGTACCCTAACCCTAACCCTAACCCTAACCCAACCCTAACCCTAACCCGTACCCTAACCCTAACCCTAACCCGTACCCTAACACGTACCCTAACCCTAACCCGTACCTTAACCCTAACCCGTACCCTAACCCTAACCCTAACCCTAAACCTAACCCTAACCCTTACCCGTACCCTAACCCTAACCCTTTCCTAAACATAACCCTAACCCTAACCCTAACCCTAACCCGTACCCTAACACTAACCCTAACCCTAACCCTAACCCATACCCTAAACCTAACCCTAACCCGTACCCTAACCCTAACCCTAACCATAACCCTTTGCTAACCCTAACCCTAACCCTAACCCTAACCCGTACCCTAACCCTAAACCGTACCCTAACCCTAACCCGAACCCTAACCCTAACCCGTACGCTAACCCTACCACTAACCCTAACCCTAACCCTAACCCGTACCCTAACCCTAACCTTAACCCTAACCCTAACCCTAACCCTAACCCGTACCCTAACCCTAACCCTAACCCGTACCCTAACCCTAACCCGTACCCTACACCTACGCCTAAACCTAACCCTAACCCTAACCCGTACCCTAACCCTAACCCGAAACCTAAACCTAACCCTAACCAGTACCCTAACTCTAACCCTAACCCTAACCCTAACCCTAACCCGTACCTTAACCCTAACCCTAACCCGTACCCTAACCCGTACCCTAACCCTAACCCTAACACTAACCCTTACACTAACCCGTACCCTAACACTAAACCTAACCCTAACCATAACCCGTACCCTAATCCGTCCCTAACCCTCACCCTAACCATAACCCTAACCGTAACCCCTAACCCCTAACCCTAACCCTAACCCTAACACTAACCCATACCCTAACCCTAAACCTAACCCGTACCCTATCCCTAACCTTAACCCGTACCCTAACCCTAACCCTAACCCTAACACTAACCCTTTCCTAACCCTAACCCTAACCCTAACCCTAAACCTAACCCGTACACTAACCCTAACCCGTACCCTAACCCTAACCCTTACCCGTACGCTAACCCTAACCCTAACCCTAAACCTAACCCTAACCCGTAACCTAACCCTAACCCGTACCCTAACCCTAACTTTTTCCTAACCCTAAACCTAACCCGTACCCTAACCCTAACCCGTACACTAACCCTAAACCTAACCCTAACCCGTACGCTAACCGTAACCCTAACCCTAAACCTAACCCGTACCCTAACCCTAACCCGTACCCTAACCCTAACCCTAACCCTAACCCTAACCCTAACCCCCAACCCTAACCCTAACCCGTACCCTAACCCTAATCCTAACCCGTACCCTAACCCTAACCCGTACCCTGAACCTAACCCTAACACTAACCCGTACCCTAACACTAACCCGTACCCTAACCCTAACCCTAACCCCTAACCCTAACCCTAACCCGTTCGCTAAGCCTAACCCTAACCCGTACCCTATCCCTAACCGGTACCCTAACCCTAACCCGTGCCCTAACCCTAACCCTAATCCTAACCCTAACCCGTACCCTGACCCGTACCCTAACACTAACCCGTACTCTAACCCGTACCCTAACCCTAACCCTTACCATAACCCTAACCCTAACACATACCCTAAACATAACCCTAACCCTAACCCTAACCCTAACCCGTACCCTAACCCTTACCCTAACCCTAACTCTAACCCTAACCCGTACCCTAACCCTAACCCCAACCCGAACCCTAACCCTAACCCTAAACCGTACTCAACCCTAACCATAACCCTAACTCGTACCCTAACCCGTACCCTAACCCTAACCCTAACCCTTACCCTAACACTAACCCCTAACACCTAACCCTAACCCTAACCCTAACCCTAACCCGTACTTTAACCCTAACACTAAACCTAACCCTAACCCAAATCCGTACCCTAACCCTAACCCTAAATCTAACCCTAACCCGTACACTAACCCTAACCCCTAACCCTAACCTAACCCTAACCCTAACACTAACACTAACCCTAACCCGTACCCTAACCCTAACCCGTACACTAACCCTAAACTTAACCCTAACCCTAACCGTTGCGCTAACCCTAACCCTAACCCTAACACTAACCCTAACCCGTACCCTAAACCTAACCCGTAACCTAAACCTAACCCTAACCCTAACCCCTAACCCTAAACCTAACCTGTACCCTAACCCTAACCCATACCCTAACCGTAAACTGTACCCTAACCCTAACCCTAACCCTAACCCGTACCCGTACCCTAACCCTAACCCTAACCCTAACTACTAACCCTAACCCTAACACGTACCCTAACCTTAACCCTAACCCGTACCCTAACACTAACACGTACCCTCACCTTAACCCGTACCCTATCCCTAACCCTAACCCGTACCGTAACCTTACACCGTACCCTAACCCTAACCCTAACCCTAACCCGTACTTTAACCCTAACACTAAAACTAACCCTAACCCAAATCCGTACCCTAACCCTAACCCTAACCCTAACCCTAACCCTAACCCGTACACTAACCCAAACCCGTACCCTAACCCTAACCCTAACCCTAACCCGTACGCTAACCGTAACCCGTACGCTAACCCTAACCCGTACACTAACCCTAACCCGTACGCTAACCCTAACCCTAACCCGTACCCTAACCCTAACCCGTACCCTAACCCTAACCCTAACCCTAACCTGTACCCTAACCCTAACCCGTACACTAACCCTAACCCGTACCCTAACCCTAACCCTAACCCTAACCCGTACGCTAACCCTAACCCTAACCCTAACCCTAACCCTAACCCGTAACCTAACCCTAACACGTACCCTAACCCTAACCTTTTCCTAACCCTAACCCTAACCCGTAACCTAACCCTAACCCGTACACTAACCCTAACCCTAACCCTACCCGTACGCTAACCGTAACCCTAACCCTAAACCTAACCCGTACCCTAACCCTAACCCGTACCCTAACCCTAACCGTAACCCTAACCCTAACCCCCAAACCTAACCCTAACCCGTAACCTAACCCTAATCTTAACCCGTACCCTAACCCTAACCCGTACCCTAAACCTAACCCTAACACTAACCCGTACCCTAACACTAACCCGTACCCTAACCCTAACCCTAACCCTAACCCCTAACCCTAACCCTAACCCGTACGCTAAACCTAACCCTAACCCGTACCCTATCCCTAACCGGTACCCTAACCCTAACCCGTGCCCTAACCCTAACCCTAATCCTAACCCTAACCCGTACCCTGACCCGTACCCTAACACTAACCCGTACCCTAACCAGTACCCTAACCTTAACCCTTACCATAACCCTAACCCTAACCCGTACCTTAAACATAACCCTAACCCTAACCCTAACCCGTACCCTAACCCTTACCCTAACCCTAACTCTAACCCTAACCCGTACCCTAACCCTAACCCCAACGCGAACCCTAACCCTAACCCTAAACCGTACCCAACACTAACCATAACCCTAACTCGTACCCTAACCCATACCCTAAACCTAACCCTAAACCTAACCCTAACCCGTACCCTAACCCTAAACCTAACCCTAACCCGTAACCTAACCCTAACCCGTACACTAACCCTAACCCCTAACCCTAACCTAATCCTAACCCTAACCCTAACCCTAACCCGTACACTAACCCTAACCCCTAACCCTAACCTAATCCTAACCCGTAACCTAACCCTAACCCGTACACTAACCCTAACCCCTAACCCTAACCTAAACCTAACCCTAACCCTAACCCGTACTTTAACCCTAACACTAAACCTAACCCTAACCCAAATCCGTACCCTAACCCTAACCCTAACCCTAACCCTAACCCGTACACTAACCCTAACCCCTAACCCTAACCTAACCCTAACCCTAACACTAACACTAACCCTAACCCGTAACCTAACCCTAACCCGTACACTAACCCTAAACTTAACCCTAACCCTAACCGTTGCGCTAACCCTAACCCTAACCCTAACACTAACCCTAACCCCTACCCTAAGCCTAACCCGTAACCTAAACCTAACCCTAACCCTAACCCTAACCCCTAACCCTAAACCTAATCTGTAACCTAAACCTAACCCTAACCCGTACCCTAACCGTAACCCGTACCCTAACCCTAACCCTAACCGTAACCCGTACCCTAACCCTAACCCTAACCCTAACTACTAACCCTAACCCTAACACGTACCCTAACCTTAACCCTAACCCGTACCCTAACACTAACACGTACCCTCACCCTATCCCGTACCCTATCCCTAACCCTAACCCGTACCCTAACCCTAAACCGTACCCTAAAGCTAACCCTAAACCTAACCCTAACCCGTACCCTAACCCTAACCATAACCCTTACCCTAACACTAACCCCTAACACTTAACCCTAACCCTAACCCTAAACCTAACCCTAACCCGTACTTTAACCCTAACACTAAACCTAACCCTAACCCAAATCCATACCCTAACGCTAACACTAACCCTAACCCTAACCCGAACACTAACCCTAACCCCTAACCCTAACCTAAACCTAACCCTAACACTAACACTAACACTAACCCTAACCCGTACCCTAACCCTAACCCTAACCCTAACCCTAACCCTTTCCTAACCCTAACCCTAACCCGTACACTAACCCTAAACCTAACCCTAACCCTAACCGTTACACTAACCCTAACCCTAACCCTAACCCTAACCCGTACCCTAACCCTAACCCGTAACCTAACCCTAACCCAAACCCTAACCCCTAACCCTAAACCTAACCTGTACCCTAACCCTAACCCTAACCCGTACCCTAACCGTAACCCGTACCCTAACCCTAACCCTAACCCTAACCCTAACTTGTACCCTAACCCTAACCCTAACCCTAACTACTAACCCTAACCCTAACAAGTACCTTAACCTTAACCCTAACCCGTACCCTAACCCTAACACGTACCCTCACCCTAACCCGTACCCTATACCTAACCCTAACCCGTACCCTAACCCTAAACCGTACAATAACGCTAACCCTAACCCTAACCCTAAACCCTAACCCTAACCCTAACCCGTACCCTGAACCTAACCCGTACCCTAACCGTACCCTAAACCTAACCCGTACGCTAACCCTAACCCTAACCCTAACCCGTACCCAAACCCGTACCCTAACCCTAACCCGTACCCTAACCCTAACTCGTACCCTAACCCTAACCCTTTCCTAACCCTAACCCTAACCCGTACCCTAACCCTAACCCGTACACTAACCCTAACCCTAACCCTAACCCGTACGCTAACCGTAACCCTAACCCTAAACCTAACCCGTACCCTAACCCTAACCCGCACCCTAACCATAACCCTAACCCTAACCCTAACCCCCAACCCTAACCGTAACCCGTACCCTAACCCTAATCCTAACCCGTACCCTAACCCTAAACCGTACCCTAAACCTAACCCTAACACTAACCCCTACCCTAACACTAACCCGTACCCTAACCCTAACCCTAAACCTAACCCCTAACCCTAACCCTAACCCGTACGCTAAGCCTAACCCTAACCCGTACCCTTATCCCTAACCGGTACCCTAACCCTAACCCGTGCCCTAACCCTAACCCTAATCCTAACCCTAACCCGTACCCAGACCCGTACCCTAACACAAACCTGTACCCTAACCCGTACCCTAACCCAACCCTTACCATAACCCTAACCCTAACCCGAACCCTAAACATAACCCTAACCCTAACCCTAACCCTAACCCGTACCGTAACCCTTACCCTAACCCTAACTCTAACCCTAACCCGTACCCTAACCCTAACCCCAACCCGAACACTAACCCTAACCCTAATCCGTACACAACCCTAACCCTAACCCTAAATCGTACCCTAACCCGTACCCTAACCCTAACCCTAAAACTTACCCTAACACTAACCCCTAACCCCTAACCCTAACCCTAACCCTAACCCTAACCAGTACTTTAACCCTAACACTAACCCTAACCCTAACCCTAATCCGTACCCTAACCCTAACCCGTACCCTAACCCTAACCCTAACCCTAACCCTAACCTTAACCCTAACCCTTTCCTAACCCTAACCCTAACCCGTACACTAACCCTAAACTTAACCCTAACCCTAACCGTTACGCTAACCCTAACCCTAACCCTAACACTAACCCTAACCCGTACCCTAACCCTAACCCTAACCCTAACCCTAACCCTAACCCTAACCCCTAACCCTAAACCTAACCTGTACCCTAACCCTAACCCTAACCCGTACCCTAACCGTAACCCGTACCCTAACCCTAACCCTAACCCTAATCCGTACCCTAATCCTAACCCTAACCCTAACTACTAACCCTAACCCTAACACGTACCCTAACATTAACCCTAACCCGTACCCTAACACTAACACGTACCCTCACCCTAACCCGTACCCTATCCTAACCCTAACCCGTACCCTAACCCTAAACCGTACCCTAACGCTAACCCTAACCCTAACCCTAACCCCTAACCCTAACCCTAACCCGTACCCTAACCCTAACCCGTACCCTAACCGTACCCTAAACCTAACCCGTACGCTAACCCTAACCCTAACCCTAACCTGTACCCTAACCTGTACCCTAACCCTAACCCGTACACTAACCCTAACCCGTACCCTAACCCTAACCATAACCCTAACCCGTACCCAAACCCGTACCCTCACCCCTACCCTAAACCTAACCCGTACCCTAACCCGTACCATAACCCTTACCCTAACCCTAACCCTAAACCGTACCCTAAACCTAACCCTAAACCTAAACCTAACCCTAACCCGTTCCCTAACCCTTACCCTAACCCTAACCCTAACTCTAACCCTAACCCGTACCCTAACCCTAACCCCAACCCGAACCCTAACCCTAACCCTAACCCGTACACAACCCTAACCCTAACCCTAACTCGTACCCTAACCCGTACCCTAACCCTAACCCTAAAACTTACCCTAACACTAACCCCTAACCCCTAACCCTAACCCTAACCCTAACCCTAACCCTAACCCTAACCCGTACTTTAACCCTAACCCTAACCCTAACCCTAACCCTAATCCATACCCTAACCCTAACCCGTACCCTAACCCTAACCCTAACCCTAACCCAACACTAACCCTAACACGTACCCTAACCCTAACCCTAACCCGTACCCTAACACGTACCCTAACCCTAACCCGTACCTTAACCCTAACCCGTACCCTAACCCTAACCCTAACCCTAACCCTAACCCTAACCCTAACCCGTACCCTAACCCTAACCCTTTCCTAAACATAACCCTAACCCTAACCCTAAACCTAACCCGTACCCTAACCCTAACCCTAACCCTAACCCTAACCCATACCCTAAACCTAACCCTAACCCGTACCCTAACCCTAACCCTAACCATAACCCTTTGCTAACCCTAACCCTAACCCTAACCCTAACCCGTACCCTAACCCGCACCCTACCCTAAACTGTACCCTAACCCTAACCCGAACCCTAACCCTAACCCGTACGCTAACCCTACCACTAACCCTAACCCTAACCCTAACCCGTACCCTAACCCTAACCTTAACCCTAACCCTAACCCTAACCCGTACCCTAACTCTAACCCTAACCCGTACCCTAACCCTAACCCATACCCTACACCTACGCCTAAACCTAACCCTAACCCTAACCCGTACCCTAACCCTAACCCGAAACCTAAACCTAACCCTAACCAGTACCCTAACTCTAACCCTAACCCTAACCCTAACCCTAACCCGTACCTTAACCCTAACCCTAACCCGTACCCTAACCCGTACCCTAACCCTACCCTAACACTAACCCTAACACTAACCCGTACCCTAACACTAAACCTAACCCTAACCCTAACCCGTACCCTAATCCGTACCCTAACCCTCACCCTAACCATAACCCTAAACGTAACCCCTAACCCCTAACCCTAACCCTAACCCTAACCCTAACACTAACCCGTACCCTAACCCTAACCCTAACCCGTACCCTATCCCTAAACTTAACCCGTACCCTAACCCTAACCCTAACACTAACCCTTTCCTAACCCTAACCCTAACCCTAACCCTAACCCTAACCCTAACCCGTACACTAACCCTAACCCGTACCCTAACCCTAACCCTAACCCGTACGCTAACCCTAAAACTAACCCTAAACCTAACCCTAACCCGTAACCTAACCCTAACCCGTACCCTAACCCTAACCTCTTCCTAAACCTAACCCTAACCCGTACCCTAACCCTAACCCGTACACTAACCCTAACCCTAACCCTAACCCTAACCCCCAACCCTAACCCTAACCCGTACCCTAACCCTAATCCTAACCCGTACCCTAACCCTAACCCGTACCCTAAACCTAACCCTAACACTAACCCGTACCCTAACACTAACCCGTACCCTAACCCTAACCCTAACCCCTAACCCTAACCCTAACCCGTTCGCTAAGCCTAACCCCAACCCGTACCCTATCCCTAACCGGTACCCTAACCCTAACCCGTGCCCTAACCCTAACCCTAATCCTAACCCTAACCCGTACCCTGACCCGTACCCTAACACAAACCCGTACCCTAAACCGTACCCTAACCCTAACCCTTACCATAACCCTAACCCTAACACATACCCTAAACATAACCCTAACCCTAACCCTAACCCTAACCCGTACCCTAACCCTTACCCTAACCCTAACTCTAACCCTAACCCGTACCCTAACCCTAACCCCAACCCGAACCCTAACCCTAACCCTAAACCGTACCCAACCCTAACCATAACCCTAACTCGTACCCTAACCCGTACCCTAACCCTAACCCTAACCCTTACCCTAACACTACCCCTAACACCTAACCCTAACCCTAACCCTAACCCTAACCCGTACTTTAACCCTAACACTAAACCTAACACTAACCCAAATCCGTACCCTAACCCTAACCCTAAATCTAACCCTAACCCGTACACTAACCCTAACCCCTAACCCTAACCTAACCCTAACCCTAACACTAACCCTAACCCGTACCCTAACCCTAACCCGTACACTAACCCTAAACTTAACCCTAACCCTAACCGTTGCGCTAACCCTATCCCTAACCCTAACACTAACCCTAACCCGTACCCTAAACCTAACCCGTAACCTAAACCTAACCCTAACCCTAACCCTAACCCCTAACCCTAAACCTAACCTGTACCCTAACCCTAACCCGTACCCTAACCGTAAACTGTACCCTAACCCTAACCCTAACCCTAACCCGTACCCGTACCCTAACCCTAACCCTAACCCTAACTACTAACCCTAACCCTAACACGTACCCTAACCTTAACCCTAACCCGTACCCTAACCCTAACACGTACCCTCACCTTAACCCGTACCCTATCCCTAACCCTAACCCGTACCGTAACCTTAAACCG
The DNA here is from genome assembly GCA_032313775.1 of Urocyon cinereoargenteus. Lineage (NCBI taxonomy): Eukaryota > Metazoa > Chordata > Mammalia > Carnivora > Canidae > Urocyon > Urocyon cinereoargenteus. The sequence goes on from JAVLSZ010000087.1 coordinate 1,210,859, forward strand.
TACCCTAACGCTAACCCTAACCCTAACCCTAACCCGTACCCTAAACCTAACCATAACCCTTACCCTAACACTAACCCCTAAAACCTAACCCTAACCCTAACCCTAACCCTAACCATAACCCGTACTTTAACCCTAACACTAAACCTAACCCTAACCCAAATCCGTACCCTAACCCTAAACCTAACCCTAACCCTAACCCGTACACTAACCCTAACCCCTAACCCTAACCTAACCCTAACACTAACACTAACCCTAACCCGTAACCTAACCCTAACCCGTACACTAACCCTAAACTTAACCCTAACCCTAACCGTTGCGCTAACCCTAACCCTAACCCTAACACTAACCCTAACCCCTACCCTAAGCCTAACCCGTAACCTAAACCTAACCCTAACCCTAACCCCTAACCCTAAACCTAACCTGTAACCTAAACCTAACCCTAACCCGTACCCTAACCATAACCCGTACCCTAACCCTAACCCTAACCCGTACCCTAACCCGTACCCTAACCCTAACCCTAACCCTAACTACTAACCCTAACCCTAACACGTACCCTAACCTTAACCCTAACCCGTACCCTAACCCTAACACGTACCCTCACCCTAACCCGTACCCTATCCCTAACGCTAACCCGTACCCTAACCCTAAACCGTACCCTAAAGCTAACCCTAAACCTAACCCTAACCGGTACCCTAACCCTAACCATAACCCTTACCCTAACACTAACCCCTAACACTTAACCCTAACCCTAAACCTAAACCTAACCCTAACCCGTACTTTAACCCTAACACTAAACCTAACCCTAACCCAAATCCATACCCTAACCCTAACACTAACCCTAACCCTAACCCGTACACTAACCCTAACCCCTAACCCTAACCTAACCCTAACCCTAACACTAACACTAACACTAACCCTAACCCGTACCCTAACCCTAACCCTAACCCTAACCCTAACCCTAACCCTTTCCTAACCCTAACCCTAACCCGTACACTAACCCTAAACCTAACCCTAACCCTAACCGTTACGCTAACCCTAACCCTAACCCTAACCCTAACCCTAACCCGTACCCTAACCCTAAACCGTACCCTAACCCTAACCCAAACCCTAACCCCTAACCCTAAACCTAACCTGTACCCTAACCCTAACCCTAACCCGTACCCTAACCGTAACCCGTACCCTAACCCTAACCCTAACCCTAACCCTAAATTGTACCCTAACCCTAACCCTAACCCTAACTACTAACCCTAACCCTAACACGTACCCTAACCTTAACCCTAACCCGTACCATAACACTAACACGTACCCTCACCCTAACCCGTACCCTATACCTAACCCTAACCCGTACCCTAACACTAACCCGTACCCTAACCCTAAACCTAACCCCTAACCCTAACCCTAACCCGTTCGCTAAGCCTAACCCTAACCCGTACCCTATCCCTAACCGGTACCCTAACCCTAACCCGTGCCCTAACCCTAACCCTAATCCTAACCCTAATCCTTACCCTATCCCTAACCGGTACCCTAACCCTAACCCGTGCCCTAACCCTAACCCTAATCCTAACCCTAACCCGTACCCTGACCCGTACCCTAACACTAAACCGTACCCTAACCCGTACCCTAACCCTAACCCTTACCATAACCCTAACCCTAACACATACCCTAAACATAACCCTAACACTAACCCTAACCCTAACCCGTACCCTAACCCTTACCCTAATCCTAACTCTAACCCTAACCCGTACCCTAACCCTAACCCCAACCCGAACCCTAACCCTAACCCTAAACCGTACCCAACCCTAACCATAACCCTAACTCGTACCCTAACCCGTACCCTAACCCTAACCCTAACCCTTACCCTAACACTAATCCCTAACACCTAACCCTAACCCTAACCCTAACCCTAACCCGTACTTTAACCCTAACACTAAACCTAACCCTAACCCAAATCCGTACCCTAACCCTAACCCTAAATCTAACCCTAACCCGTACACTAACCCTAACCCCTAACCCTAACCTAACCCTAACCCTAACACTAACACTAACCCTAACCCGTACCCTAACCCTAACCCGTACACTAACCCTAAACTTAAACCTAACCCTAACCGTTGCGCTAACCCTAACCCTAACCCTAACACTAACCCTAACCCGTACCCTAAACCTAACCCGTAACCTAAACCTAACCCTAACCCTAACCCTAACCCGTACACTAACACTAACCCGTACCCTAACCCTAAACCTAACCCTAACCTGTACCCTAACCCTAACCCGTACACTAACCCTAACCCGTACCCTAACCCTAACCCTAACCCAAACCCGTACGCTAACCCTAACCCTAACCCTAACCCTAACCCTAACCCTAACCCGTACCCTAACCCTAACCCGTACCCTAACCCTAACCTTTTCCTAACCCTAACCCTAACCCGTACCCTAACCCTAAACTGTACACTAACCCTAACCCTAACCCTAACCCGTACGCTAACCGTAACCCTAACCCTAAACCTAACCCGTACCCTAACCCTAACCCGTACCCTAAACCTAACCCTAACCCTAACCCTAACCCTAACCCCCAACCCTAACCCTAACCCGTACCCTAACCCTACTCTTAACCCGTACCCTATCCCTAACCGGTACCCTAACCCTAACCCGTGCCCTAACCCTAACCCTAATCCTAACCCTAACCCGTACCCTGACCCGTACCCTAACACTAACCCGTACCCTAACCCTAATCTTAACCCGTACCCTAACCCTAACCCGTACCCTAAACCTAACCCTAACACTAACCCGTACCCTAACACTAACCCGTACCCTAACCCTAACCCTAAACCTAACTCCTAACCCTAACCCTAACCCGTACGCTAAACCTAACCCTAACCCGTACCCTATCCCTAACCGGTACCCTAACCCTAACCCGTGCCCTAACCCTAACCCTAATCCTAACCCTAACCCGTACCCTGACCCGTACCCTAACACTAACCCGTACCCTAACCCGTACCCTAACCCTAACGCTTACCATAACCCTAACCCGTACCTTAAACATAACCCTAACCCTAACCCTAACCCTAACCCGTACCCTAACCCTTACCCTAACCCTAACTCTAACCCTAACCCGTACCCTAACCCTAACCCCAACGCGAATCATAACCCTAACCATAAACCGTACCCAACCCTAACCATAACCCTAACTCGTACCCTAACCCGTACCCTAAACCTAACCCTAACCCTTACCCTAACGCTAACCCCTAACACCTAACCCTAACCCTAACCCTAACCCTAACCCTAACCCGTACTTTAACCCTAACACTAAACCTAACCCTAACCAAATCCGTACCCTTACCCTAACCCTAACCCTAACCCTAACCCTAACCTTAACCCTAACCCTTTCCTAACCCTAACCCTAACCCGTACAATAACCCTAAACTTAACCCTAACCCTAACCGTTACGCTAACCCTAACCCTAACCCTAACACTAACCCTAACCCGTACCCTAAACCTAACCCGTAACCTAAACCTAACCCTAACCCTAACCCTAACCCTTAACCCTAAACCTAACCTGTACCCTAACCCTAACCCTAACCCGTACCCTAACCGTAACCCGTAACCTAACCCTAACCCTAACCCTAACCCTAACCCGTACCCTAACCCTAACCCGTACCCTAACCCTAAATGGTACCCTAAACCTAACCCGTGCCCTAACCCTTACCCTAAACCTAATCCTATCCCGTACCCTAACCCTAACCCGTACCATAACCCTTACCCTAACCCTAACCCTAACCCGTACCCTAAACCTAACCCTAAACCTAACCCTAACCCTAACCCGTTCCCTAACCCTTACCCTAACCATAACTCTAACCCTAACCCGTACCCTAACCCTAAACCCAACCCGAACCCTAAACCTAACCCTAACCCGTACACAACCCTAACCCTAACCCTAACTCGTACCCTAACCCGTACCTAACCCTAACCCTAAAACTTACCCTAACACTAACCCCTAACCCCTAACCCTAACCCTAACCCTAACCCTAACCCGTACTTTAACCCTAACACTAACCCTAACCCTAACCCTAATCCGTACCCTAAACCTAACCCGTACCCTAACCCTAACCCTAACCCTAACCCTAACCCTAACACGTACCCTAACCCTAACCCGTACCTTAACCCTAACCCGTACCCTAACCCTAACCCTAACCCTAACCCTAACCCTAACCCATACGCTAACCCTAACCCTTTCCTAAACATAACCCTAACCCTAACCCTAACAATAACCCGTACCCTAACCCTAACCCTAACCCTAACCCTAACCCATACCCTAAACCTAACCCTAACCCGTACCCTAACCCTAACCCTAACCCTAACCCTTTGCTAACCCTAACCCTAACCCTAACCCTAACCCTAACCCGTACCCTAACCCTAAACCGTACCCTAACCCTAACCCGAACCCTAACCCTAACCCGTATGCTAACCCTACCACTAAACCTAAGCCTAACCCTAACCCGTAACCTAACCCTAACCTTAACCCTAACCCTAACCCGTACCCTAACCCTAACCCGTACCCTAACCCTAACCCATACCCTACCCCTTCGCCTAAACCTAACCCTAACCCTAACCCGTACCCTAACCCTAACCCTAAACCTAAACCTAACCCTAACCCGTACCATAACTCTAACCCTAACCCTAACCCTAACCCGTACCTTAACCCTAACCCTAACCCTAACCCTAACCCGTACCCTAACCCTAACCGTACCCTAACCCTAACCCTAACCCTAACCCTAACCCGTACACTAACCCTAACCCCTAACCCTAACCTAACCCTAACCCTAACACTAACACTAACCCTAACCCGTAACCTAACCCTAACCCGTACACTAACCCTAAACTTAACCCTAACCCTAACCGTTGCGCTAACCTAACACTAACCCTAACACTAACCCTAACCCCTACCCTAAGCCTAACCCGTAACCTAAACCTAACCCTAACCCTAACCCCTAACCCTAAACCTAACCTGTAACCTAAACCTAACCCTAACCCGTACCCTAACCGTAACCCGTACCCTAACCCTAACCCTAACCCGTACCCTAACCCTAACCCTAACCCTAACTACTAACCCTAACCCTAACACGTACCCTAACCTTAACCCTAACCCGTACCCTAACCCTAACACGTACCCTCACCCTAACCCGTACCCTATCCCTAACCCTAACCCGTACCCTAACCCTAAACCGTACCCTAACGCTAAACCTAAACCTAACCCTAACCCGTACCCTAACCCTAACCATAACCCTTACCCTAACACTAACCCCTAACACTTAACCCTAACCCTAACCCTAAACCTAACCCTAACCCGTACTTTAACCCTAACACTAAACCTAACCCTAACCCAAATCCATACCCTAACCCTAACACTAACCCTAACCCTAACCCGTACACTAACCCTAACCCCTAACCCTAACCTAACCCTAACCCTAACACTAACACTAACACTAACCCGAAACCGTACCCTAACCCTAACCCTAACCCTAACCCTAACCCTAACCCTTTCCTAACCCTAACCCTAACCCGTACACTAACCCTAAACCTAACCCTAACCCTAACCGTTACGCCAGCCCTAACCCTAAACCTAACCCTAACCCTAACCCGTACCCTAACCCTAACCCGTAACCTAACCCTAACCCAAACCCTAACCCCTAACCGTAAACCTAACCTGTACCCTAACCCTAACCCTAACCCGTACCCTAACCGTAACCCGTACCCTAACCCTAACCCTAACCCTAACCCTAACTTGTACCCTAACCCTAACCCTAACCCTAACTACTAACCCTAACCCTAACACGTACCCTAACCTTAACCCTAACCCGTACCCTAACCCTAACACGTACCCTCACCCTAACCCGTACCCTAAACCTAACCCTAACCCGTACCCTAACCCTAAACCGTACCCTAACGCTAACCCTAACCCTAACCCTAACCCCTAACCCTAACCCTAACCCGTACCCTAAACCTAACCCGTACACTAACGCTAACCCTAACACTAACACGTACGCTAACCGTAACCCTAACCCTAAACCTAACCCGTACCCTAACCCTAACCCGTACTCTAACCCTAACCCTAACCCTAACCCTAACCCCCAACCCTAACCCTAACCCGTACCCTAACCCTAATCCTAACCCGTACCCTAACCCTATCCCGTACCCTAAACCTAATCCTAACACTAACCCGTACCCTAACACTAACCCGTACCCTAACCCTAACCCTAACCCTAACCCCTAACCCTAACCCTAACCCGTACGCTAAGCCTAACCCTAACCCGTACCCTATCCCTAACCGGTACCCTAACCCTAACCCGTGCCCTAACCCTAACCCTAATCCTAACCCTAACCCGTACACTGACCCGTACCCTAACACAAACCGTACCCTAACCCGTACCCTAACCCTAACCCTTACCATAACCCTAACCCTAACCCGTACCCTAATCATAACCCTAACCCTAACCCTAACCCTAACCCGTACCCTAACACTTACCCTAACCCTAACTCTAACCCTAACCCGTACCCTAACCCTAACCCCAACCCGAACCCTAACCCTAACCCTAATCCGTACACAACCCTAAACCTAACCCTAACTCGTACCCTAACCCGTACCCTAAACCTAACCATAAAACTTACCCTAACACTAACCCCTAACCCCTAACCCTAACCCTAACCCTAACCCTAACCCGTACTTTAACCCTAACACTAACCCTAACCCTAACCCTAATCCGTACCCTAACCCTAACCCGTACCCTAACCCTAACCCTAACCCTAACCCAACCCTAACCCTAAACCGTACCCTAACCCTAACCCTAACCCGTACCCTAACACGTACCCTAACCCTAACCCGTACCTTAACCCTAACCCGTACCCTAACCCTAACCCTAACCCTAAACCGTACCCTAACCCTAACCCTTTCCTAAACATAACCCTAACCCTAACCCTAACCCGTACCCTAACCCTAAACCTAACCCTAACCCTAACCCATACCCTAAACCTAACCCTAACCCGTACCCTAACCCTAACCCTAACCCTAACCCTTTGCTAACCTTAACCCTAACCCTAACCCTAACCCTAACCCGTACACTAACCCTAACCCGTACCCTAACCCTAACCCTAACCCTAACCCGTACGCTAACCCTAACCCGTACGCTAACCCTAACCCGTACACTAACCCTAACCCGTACCCTAACCCTAACCCTAACCCGTACACTAACACTAACCCGTACCCTAACCCTAAACCTAACCCTAACCTGTACCCTAACCCTAACCCGTACACTAACCCTAACCCGTACCCTAACCCTAACCCTAACCCAAACCCGTACGCTAACCCTAACCCTAACCCTAACCCTAACCCTAACCCTAACCCGTACCCTAACCCTAACCCGTACCCTAACCCTAACCTTTTCCTAACCCTAACCCTAACCCGTACCCTAACCCTAAACTGTACACTAACCCTAACCCTAACCCTAACCCGTACGCTAACCGTAACCCTAACCCTAAACCTAACCCGTACCCTAACCCTAACCCGTACCCTAAACCTAACCCTAACCCTAACCCTAACCCTAACCCCCAACCCTAACCCTAACCCGTACCCTAACCCTAATCTTAACCCGTACCCTATCCCTAACCGGTACCCTAACCCTAACCCGTGCCCTAACCCTAACCCTAATCCTAACCCTAACCCGTACCCTGACCCGTACCCTAACACTAACCCGTACCCTAACCCTAATCTTAACCCGTACCCTAACCCTAACCCGTACCCTAAACCTAACCCTAACACTAACCCGTACCCTAACACTAACCCGTACCCTAACCCTAACCCTAAACCTAACCCCTAACCCTAACCCTAACCCGTACGCTAAACCTAACCCTAACCCGTACCCTATCCCTAACCGGTACCCTAACCCTAACCCGTGCCCTAACCCTAACCCTAATCCTAACCCTAACCCGTACCCTGACCCGTACCCTAACACTAACCCGTACCCTAACCCGTACCCTAACCCTAACGCTTACCATAACCCTAACCCGTACCTTAAACATAACCCTAACCCTAACCCTAACCCTAACCCGTACCCTAACCCTTACCCTAACCCTAACTCTAACCCTAACCCGTACCCTAACCCTAACCCCAACGCGAATCATAACCCTAACCATAAACCGTACCCAACCCTAACCATAACCCTAACTCGTACCCTAACCCGTACCCTAAACCTAACCCTAACCCTTACCCTAACGCTAACCCCTAACACCTAACCCTAACCCTAACCCTAACCCTAACCCTAACCCGTACTTTAACCCTAACACTAAACCTAACCCTAACCAAATCCGTACCCTTACCCTAACCCTAACCCTAACCCTAACCCTAACCTTAACCCTAACCCTTTCCTAACCCTAACCCTAACCCGTACAATAACCCTAAACTTAACCCTAACCCTAACCGTTACGCTAACCCTAACCCTAACCCTAACACTAACCCTAACCCGTACCCTAAACCTAACCCGTAACCTAAACCTAACCCTAACCCTAACCCTAACCCTTAACCCTAAACCTAACCTGTACCCTAACCCTAACCCTAACCCGTACCCTAACCGTAACCCGTAACCTAACCCTAACCCTAACCCTAACCCTAACCCGTACCCTAACCCTAACCCGTACCCTAACCCTAAATGGTACCCTAAACCTAACCCGTGCCCTAACCCTTACCCTAAACCTAATCCTATCCCGTACCCTAACCCTAACCCGTACCATAACCCTTACCCTAACCCTAACCCTAACCCGTACCCTAAACCTAACCCTAAACCTAACCCTAACCCTAACCCGTTCCCTAAACCTTACCCTAACCATAACTCTAACCCTAACCCGAACCCTAACCCTAACCCGTATGCTAACCCTACCACTAAACCTAAGCCTAACCCTAACCCGTAACCTAACCCTAACCTTAACCCTAACCCTAACCCTAACCCGTACCCTAACCCTAACCCGTACCCTAACCCTAACCCATACCCTACCCCTTCGCCTAAACCTAACCCTAACCCTAACCCGTACCCTAACCCTAACCCTAAACCTAAACCTAACCCTAACCCGTACCGTAACTCTAACCCTAACCCTAACCCTAACCCGTACCTTAACCCTAACCCTAACCCTAACCCTAACCCGTACCCTAACCCTAACCGTACCCTAAACCTAACCCTAACCCTAAACCTAACCCCCAACCCTAACCCTAACCCGTACCCTAACCCTAATCCTAACCCGTAACCTAACCCTAACCCGTAACCTAAACCTAACCCTAACACTAACCTGTACCCTAACACTAACCCGTACCCTAACCCTAACCCTAACCCTAACCCCTAACCCTAACCCTAACCCGTTCGCTAAGCCTAACCCTAACCCGTACCCTATCCCTAACCGGTACCCTAACCCTAACCCATGCCCTAACCCTAACCCTAAACCGTACCCTGACCCGTACCCTAACACTAACCCGTACCCTAACCCGTACCCTAACCCTAACCCTTACCATAACCCTAACCCTAACCCGTACTCTAAACATAACCCTAACCCTAACCCTAACCCTAACCCGTACCCTAACCCTTACCCTAACCCTAACTCTAACCCTAACCCGTACCCTAACCCTAACCCCAACCCGAACCCTAGACCTAACCCTAAACCGTACCCAACCCTAACCATAACCCTAACTCGTACCCTAACCCGTACCCTAACCCTAACCCTAACCCTTACCCTAACACTAACCCCTAACACCTAACCCTAACCCTAACCCTAACCCTAACCCGTACTTTAACCCTAACACTAAACCTAACCCTAACCCAAATCCGTACCCTAACCCTAACCCTAAATCTAACCCTAACCCGTACACTAACCCTAACCCCTAACCCTAACATAACCCTAACCCTAACACTAACACTAACCCTAACCCGTAACCTAACCCTAACCCATACACTAACCCTAAACTTAACCCTAACCCTAAACTTTGCGCTAACCCTAACCCTAACCCTAACACTAACCCTAACCCCTACCCTAAGCCTAACCCGTAACCTAAACCTAACCCTAACCCTAACCCTAACCCCTAACCCTAAACCTAACCTGTACCCTAAACCTAACGCTAACCCGTACCCTAACCGTAACCCGTACCCTAACCCTAACCCTAACCCTAAACCTAACCCGTACCCTAACCCTAACCCTAACCCTAACTACTAACCCTAACCCTAACACGTACCCTAACCTTAACCCTAACCCGTAGCCTAACCCTAACATGTACCCTCACCCTAACCCGTACCCTATCCCTAACCCTAACCCGTACCCTAAGCCTAAACCGTACCCTAACGCTAACCCTAACCCTAACCCTAACCCGTACCCTAACCCTAACCATAAACCTTACCCTAACACTAACCCCTAACACTTAACCCTAACCCTAACCCTAAACCTAACCCTAACCCGTACTTTAACCCTAATACTAAACCTAACCCTAACCCAAATCCATACCCTAACCCTAACCCTAACCCTAACCCTAACCCGTACACTAACCCTAACCCGTAACCCTAACCTAACCCTAACCCTAACACTAACACTAACCCTAACCCGTACCCTAACCCTAACCCTAACCCTAACCCTAACCCTTTCCTAACCCTAACCCTAACCCGTACACTAACCCTAAACCTAACCCTAACCCTAACCGTTACGCTAAACCTAACCCTAACCCTAACCCGTACCCTAACCCTAACCCGTAACCTAACCCTAACCCAAACCCTAACCCCTAACCCTAAACCTATCCTGTACCCTAACCCTAACCCTAACCCGTACCCTAACCCTAACCCATAACTTACACCTACGCCTAAACCTAACCCTAACCCTAACCCGTACCCTAACCCTAACCCGAAACCTAAACCTAACCCTAACCCGTACCCTAACTCTAAACCTAACCCTAACCCTAACCCTAACCCGTACCTTAACACTAACCCTAACCCTAACCCTAACCCGTACCCTAACCCTAACCCTAACACTAACCCTAACACTAACCCGTACCCTAACACTAAACCTAACCCTAACCCTAACCCGTACCATAATCCATACCCTAACCCTCACCCTAACCATAACCCTAACCGTAACCCCTAACCCCTAACCCTAACCCTAACCCTAACCCTAACCCTAACCCTAACACTAACCCGTACCCTAACCCTAACCCTAACCCGTACCCTATCCCTAACCTTAACCCGTACCCTAACCCTAACCCTAACCCTAACACTAACCCTTTCCTAACCCTAACCCTAACCCTAACCCTAACCCTAACCCTAACCCTAACCCGTACACTAACCCTAACCCGTACCCTAACCCTAACCCTAACCCGTACGCTAACCCTAACCCTAACCCTAACCCTAACCCGTACCCTAACCCTAACCCGTACCCTAACCCTAACCTTTTCCTAACACTAACCCTAACCCGTACCCTAACCCTAACCCGTACACTAACCCTAACCCTAACCCTAACCCGTACGCTAACCTTAACCCTAACCCTAAACCTAACCCGTACCCTAACCCTAACCCGTACCCTAACCCTAACCCTAACCCTAACCCTAACTCCCAACCCTAACCCTAACCCGTACCCTAACCCTAATCCTAACCCGTACCCTAACCCTAACCCGTACCCTAAACCTAACCCTAACACTACCCGTACCCTAACACTAACCGTACCCTAACCCTAACCCTAACCCCTAACCCTAACCCTAACCCGTTCGCTAAGCCTAACCCTAACCCGTACCCTATCCCTAACCGGTACCCTAACCCTAACCCGTGCCCTAACCCAAACCCTAATCCTAACCCTAACCCGTACCCTGACCCGTACCCTAACACTAACCCGTACCCTAACCCGTACCCTAACCCTAACCCTTACCATAACCCTAACCCTAACCCATACCCTAAACATAACTCTAACCCTAACCCTAACCCTAACCCGTACCCTAACCCTTACCCTAACCCTAACTCTAACCCTAACCCGTACCCTAACCCTAACCCCAACCCGAACCCTAACCCTAACCCTAAACCGTACCCAACCCTAACCATAACCCTAACTCGTACACTAACCCGTACCCTAACCCTAACCCTAACCCTTACCCTAACACTAACCCCTAACACCTAACCCTAACCCTAACCCTAACCCTAACCCGTACTTTAACCCTAACACTAAACCTAACCCTAACCCAAATCCGTACCCTAACCCTAACCCTAAATCTAACCCTAACCCGTACACTAACCCTAACCCCTAACCCTAACCTAACCCTAACCCTAACACTAACACTAACCCTAACCCGTACCCTAACCCTAACCGGTACACTAACCCTAAACTTAAACCTAACCCTAACCGTTGCGCTAACCCTAACCCTAACCCTAACACTAACCCTAACCCGTACCCTAAACCTAACCCGTAACCTAAACCTAACCCTAACCCTAACCCTAACCCCTAACCCTAAACCTAACCTGTACCCTAACCCTAACCCTAACCCGTACCCTAACTGTAAACTGTACCCTAACACTAACCCTAACCCTAACCCGTACCCGTACCCTAACCCTAACCATAACCCTAACTACTAACCCTAACCCTAACACGTACCCTAACCTTAACCCTAACCCGTACCCTAACCCTAACACGTACCCTCACACTAACCCGTACCCTATCCCTAACCCTAACCCGTACCCTAACCTTAAACCATACCCTAACGCTAACCCTAACCCTAACCCGTACCCTAACCCTAACCATAACCCTTACCCTAACACTAACCCCTAACACCTAACCCTAACCCTAACCCTAACCCTAACCCTAACCCATACTTTAAACCTAACACTAAACCTAACCCTAACCCAAATCCGTACCCTAACCCTAACCCTAACCCTAACCCTAACCCGTACACTAACCCTAACCCGTACCCTAACCCTAAACCTAACCCTAACCCGTATGCTAACCCTAACCCGTACGCTAACCCTAACCCGTACACTAACCCTAACCCGTACCCTATCCCTAACCCTAACCCGTACACTAACCCTAACCCGTACCCTAACCCTAACCCTAACCTGTACCCTAACCCTAACCCGTACACTAACCCTAACCCGTACCCTAACCCTAAACCTAACCCTAACCCGTACGCTAACCCTAAGCCTAACCCGTACCCTAACCCTAACCCGTACCCTAACCCTAAACTTTTCCTAACCCAAACCCTAACTCGTACCCTAACCCTAACCCGTACACTAACCCTAACCCTAACCCTAACCCGTACGCTAACCGTAACCCTAACCGTAAACCTAACCCGTACCCTAACCCTAACCCGTACCCTAACCCTAACCCTAACCCTAACCCTAACCCTAACCCTAACCCCCAAACCTAACCCTAACCCGTACCCTAACCCTAATCTTAACCCGTACCCTAACCCTAACCCGTACCCTAAACCTAACCCTAACACTAACCCGTACCCTAACACTAACCCGTACCCTAACCCTAACCCTAAACCTAACCCCTAACCCTAACCCTAACCCGTACGCTAAACCTAACCCTAATCCGTACCCTATCCCTAACCGGTACCCTAACCCTAACCCGTGCCCTAACCCTAACCCTAATCCTAACCCTAACCCGTACCCTGACCCGTACCCTAACACTAACCCGTACCCTAACCCGTACCCTAACCCGAACCCTTACCATAACCCTAACCCTAACCCGTACCTTAAACATAACCCTAACCCTAACCCTAACCCTAACCCGTACCCTAACCCTTACCCTAACCCTAACTCTAACCCTAACCCGTACCCTAACCCTAACCCCAACGCGAACCCTAAACCTAACCCTAAAACGTACCCAACCCTATCCATAACCCTAACTCGTACCCTAACCCGTACCCTAACCCTAACCCTAACCCTTACCCTAACGCTAACCCCTAACACCTAACCCTAACCCTAACCCTAACCCGTACTTTAATCCTAACACTAAACCTAACCATAACCCAAATCCGTACCCTAACCCTAACCCTAACCCTAACCCGTACACTAACCCTAACCCCTAACCCTAACTTAACCCTAACTCTAACACTAACACTAACCCTAACCCGTACCCTAACCCTAACCCTAACCCTAACCCTAACCTTAACCCTAACCCTTTTTATAACCCTAACCCTAACCCGTACAATAACCCTAAACTTAACCCTAACCCTAACCGTTACGCTAACCCTAACCCTAACCCTAACACTAACCCTAACCCGTACCCTACACCTAACCCGTAACCTAAACCTAACCCTAACCCTAACCCTAACCCCTAACCCTAAACCTAACCTGTACACTAACCCTAACCCTAACCCGTACCCTAACTGTAACCCGTACCCTAACCCTAACCCTAACCCTAACCCTAACCCGTACCCTAACCCTAACCCGTACCCTAACCCTAACTGGTACCCTAAACCTAACCCGTGCCCTAACCCTTACCCTAACCCTAATCCTATCCCGTACCCTAACCCTAACCCGTACCATAACGCTTACCCTAACCCTAACCCTAACCCGTACCCTAAACCTAACCCTAAACCTAACCCTAACCCTAACCCGTTCCCTAACCCTTACCCTAACCATAACACTAACCCTAACCCGTACCCTAACCCTAACCCCAACCCGAACCCTAACCCTAACCCGTACACAACCCTAACCCTAACCCTAACTCGTACCCTAACCCGTACCTAACCCTAACCCTAAAACTTACCCTAACACTAACCCCTAACCCCTAACCCTAAACCTAACCCTAACCCTAACCCTAACCCGTACTTTAACCCTAACACTAACCCTAACCCTAACCCTAATCCGTACCCTAACCCTAACCCGTACCCTAACCCTAACCCTAACCCTAACCCAAACCTAACCCTAACCCGTACCCTAACCCTAACCCTAACCCGTACCCTAACACGTACCCTAACCCTAACCCGTACCTTAACCCTAACCCGTACCCTAACCCTAACACTAACCCTAACCCTACCTGTACCCTAACCCTAACCCTTTCCTAAACATAACCCTAACCCTAACCCTAACCCTAACCCGTACCCTAACCCTAACCCTAACCCTAACCCATACCCTAAACCTAACCCTAACCCGTACCCTAACCCTAACCCTAACCCTAAACCTTTGCTAACCCTAACCCTAACCCGTACCCTAACCCTAAACCGTATCCTAACCATAACCCGAACCCTAAACCTAACCCGTACGCTAACCCTGCCACTAACCCTAACCCTAACCCTATCCCGTAACCTAACCCTAACCTTAACCCTAACCCTAACCCTAACCCGTACACTAACCCTAACCCTAACCCGTACCCTAACCCTAACCCATATCCTACCCCTACGCCTAAACCTAACCCTAACCCTAACCCGTACACTAACCCTAACCCTAAACCTAAACCTAACCCTAACCCGTACCGTAACTCTAACCCTAACCCTAACCCTAACCCTAACCCTAACCCTAACCCGTACCTTAACCCTAAACCTAACCCTAACCCGTACCCTAACCCTAACCGTATCCTAACCCTAACCCTAACCCTAACACTAACCCCCAACCCTAACCCTAACCCGTACCCTAAACCTAATCCTAACCCGTACCCTAACCCTAACCGGTACCCTAAACCTAACCCTAACACTAACCCGTACCCTAACACTAACCCGTACCCTAACCCTAATCCTAACCCCTAACCCTAACCCTAACCCGTTCGCTAAGCCTAACCCTAACCCGTACCCTATCCCTAACCGGTACCCTAACCCTAACCCGTGCCCTAACCCTAACCCTAATCCTAACCCTAACCCGTACCCTGACCCGTACCCTAACACTAACCCGTACCCTAACCCGTACCCTAACCCTAAATCTTACCATAACCCTAACCCTAACCCGTACCCTAAACATAACCCTAACCTTAACCCTAACCCTAACCCGTACCATAACCCTTACCCTAACACTAACTCTAACCCTAACCCGTACCCTAACCCTAACCCCAACCCGAACCCTAACCCTAACCCTAAACCGTACCCAACCCTAACCATAACCCTAAATAGTACACTAACCCGTACCCTAACCCTAACCCTAACCCTTACCCTAACACTAACCCCTAACACCTAACCCTAACACTAACCCTAACCCGTACTTTAACCCTAACACTAAACCTAACCCTAACCCAAATCCGTACCCTAACCCTAACCCGTAACCTACCCTAACCCGTACACTAACCCTAAACTTAACCCTAACCCTAACCGTTGCGCTAACCCTAACCCTAACCCTAACACTAACCCTAAACCCTAACCTAAGCCTAACCCGTAACCTAAACCTAACCCTAACCCTAACCCTAACCCCTAACCCTAAACCTAACCTGTACCCTAAACCTAACCCTAACCCGTACCCTAACCGTAACCCGTACCCTAACCCTAACCCTAACCCTAACCCTAACCCGTACCCTAACCCTAACCCTAACCCTAACTACTAACCCTAACCCTAACACGTACCCTAACCTTAACCCTAACCCGTACCCTAACCCTAACACGTACCCTCACCCAACCCGTACCCTATCCCTAACCCTAACCCGTACCCTAACCCTAAACCGTACCCTAACGCTAACCCTAACCCTAACCCTAACCCGTAACCTAACCCTAACCATAACCCTTACCCTAACACTAACCCCTAACACTTAACCCTAACCCTAACCCTAAACCTAACCCTAACCCGTACTTTAACCCTAACACTAAACCTAACCCTAACCCTAATCCATACCCTAACCCTAACCCTAACCCTAACACTAACCCGTACACTAACCCTAACCCCTAACCCTAACCTAACCCTAACCCTAACACTAACACTAACCCTAACCCGTACCCTAACCCTAACCCTAACCCTAACCCTAACCCTAACACTTTCCTAACCCTAACCCTAACCCGTACACTAACCCTAAACCTAACCCTAACCCTAACCGTTACGCTAACCCTAACCCTAACCCTAACCCGTACCCTAACCCGTAACCTAACCCTAACCCGTAACCTAACCTAACCCAAACCCTAACCCCTAACCCTAAACCTAACCTGTACCCTAACCCTAACCCTAACCCGTACACTAACCGTAACCCGTACCCTAACCCTAACCCTAACCCTAACCCTAACTCGTACCCTAACCCTAACCCTAACCTTAACTACTAACCCTAACCCTAACACGTACCCTAACCTTAACCCTAACCCGTACCCTAACCCTAACACGTACCCTCACCCTAACCCGTACCCTATACCTAACCCTAACCCGTACCCTAACCCTAAATCGTACCCTAACGCTAACCCTAACCCTAAACCTAACCCCTAACCCTAACCCTACCCGTACCCTAAACCTAACCCGTACCCTAACCGTACCCTAAACCTAACCCGTACGCTAACCCTAACCCTAAACCTAACCCGTACCCAAACCCGTACCCTAACCCTAACCCGTACCCTAACCCTAACTCTTACCCTAACCCTAATCCTTTCCTAACCCTAACCCTAACCCGTACCCTAACCCTAACCCGTACACTAACCCTAACCCTAACCCTAACCCGTATGCTAACCGTAACCTTAACCCTAAACCTAACCCGTACCCTAACCCTAACCCGTACCCTAACCCTAATCCTAACCCTAACCCTAACCCCCAACCCTAACCCTAACCCGTACCCTAACCCTAATCCTAACCCATACCCTAACCCTAAACCGTACCCTAAACCTAACCCTAACACTAACCCGTACCCTAACACTAACCCGTACCCTAACCCTAACCCTAACCCTAACCCCTAACCCTAACCCTAACCCGTACGCTAAGCCTAACCCTAACCCGTACCCTATCCCTAACCGGTACCCTAACCCTAACCCGTGCCCTAACCCTAACCCTAATCCTAACCCTAACCCGTACCATGAACCGTACCCTAACACTAACCCGTACCCTAACCCGTACCCTAACCCTAACCCTTACCATAACCCTAACCCTAACCCGTACCCTAAACATAACCCTAACCCTAACCCTAACCCTAACCCGTACCATAACCCTTACCCTAACACTAACTCTAACCCTAACCCGTACCCTAACCCTAACCCCAACCCGAACCCTAACCCTAACCCTAAACCGTACCCAACCCTAACCATAACCCTAAATAGTACACTAACCCGTACCCTAACCCTAACCCAAACCCTTACCCTAACACTAACCCCTAACACCTAACCCTAACCCTAACACTAACCCTAACCCGTACTTTAACCCTAACACTAAACCTAACCCTAACCCAAATCCGTACCCTAACCCTAACCCGTAACCTACCCTAACCCGTACACTAACCCTAAACTTAACCCTAACCCTAACCGTTGCGCTAACCCTAACCCTAACCCTAACACTAACCCTAAACCCTACCCTAAGCCTAACCCGTAACCTAAACCTAACCCTAACCCTAACACTAACCCCTAACCCTAAACCTAACCTGTACCCTAAACCTAACCCTAACCCGTACCCTAACCGTAACCCGTACCCTAACCCTAACCCTAACCCTAACCCTAACCCTAACCCGTACCCTAACACTAACCCTAACCCTAACTACTAACCCTAACCCTAACACGTACCCTAACCTTAACCCTAACCCGTACCCTAACCCTAACACGTACCCTCACCCAACCCGTACCCTATCCCTAAACCTAACCCGTACCCTAACCCTAAACCGTACCCTAACGCTAACCCTAACCCTAACCCTAACCCGTAACCTAACCCTAACCATAACCCTTACCCTAACACTAACCCCTAACACTTAACCCTAACCCTAACCCTAAACCTAACCCTAACCCGTACTTTAACCCTAACACTAAACCTAACCCTAACCCTAATCCATACCCTAACCCTAACCCTAACCCTAACACTAACCCGTACACTAACCCTAACCCCTAACCCTAACCTAACCCTAACCCTAACACTAACACTAACCCTAACCCGTACCCTAACCCTAACCCTAACCCTAACCCTAACCCTAACCCTAACACTTTCCTAACCCTAACCCTAACCCGTACACTAACCCTAAACCTAACCCTAACCCTAACCGTTACGCTAACCCTAACCCTAACCCTAACCCGTACCCTAACCCGTACCCTAACCCTAACCCGTAACCTAACCCTAACCCAAACCCTAACCCCTAACCCTAAACCTAACCTGTACCCTAACCCTAACCCTAACCCGTACACTAACCGTAACCCGTACCCTAACCCTAACCCTAACCCTAACCCTAACTCGTACCCTAACCCTAACCCTAACCTTAACTACTAACCCTAACCCTAACACGTACCCTAACCTTAACCCTAACCCGTACCCTAACCCTAACACGTACCCTCACCCTAACCCGTACCCTATACCTAACCCTAACCCGTACCCTAACCCTAAATCGTACCCTAACGCTAACCCTAACCCTAACCCTAACCCCTAACCCTAACCCTACCCGTACCCTAAACCTAACCCGTACACTAACCGTACCCTAAACCTAACCCGTACGCTAACCCTAACCCTAAACCTAACCCGTACCCAAACCCGTACCCTAACCCTAACCCGTACCCTAACCCTAACTCTTACCCTAACCCTAATCCTTTCCTAACCCTAACCCTAACCCGTACCCTAACCCTAACCCGTACACTAACCCTAACCCTAACCCTAACCCGTATGCTAACCGTAACCTTAACCCTAAACCTAACCCGTACCCTAACCCTAACCCGTACCCTAACCCTAATCCTAACCCTAACCCTAACCCCCAACCCTAACCCTAACCCGTACCCTAACCCTAATCCTAACCCGTACCCTAACCCTAAACCGTACCCTAAACCTAACCCTAACACTAACCCGTACCCTAACACTAACCCGTACCCTAACCCTAACCCTAAACCTAACCCCTAACCGTAACCCTAACCCGTACGCTAAGCCTAACCCTAACCCGTACCCTATCCCTAACCGGTACCCTAACCCTAACCCGTGCCCTAACCCTAACCCTAATCCTAACCCTAACCCTAACCTTAACCCTAACCCTTTCCTAACCCTAACCCTAACGCGTACACGAACCCTAAACTTAACCCTAACCCTACCCGTTACGCTAACCCTAACCCTAACCCTAACACTAACCCTAACCCGTACCCTAAACCTAACCCGTAACCTAAACCTAACCCTAACCCTAAACCTAACCCCTAACCCTAAACCTAACCTGTACCCTAACCCTAACCCTAACCCGTACCCTAAACGTAACCCGTACCCTAAACCTAACCCTAACCCTAACCCTAACCCGTACCCTAACCCTAACCCTAACACTAACTACTAACCCTAACCCTAACACGTACCCTAACCTTAACCCTAACCCGTACCCAAACCCTAACACTTACCCTCACCCTAACCCGTACCCTATCCCTAACCCTAACCCGTACCCAAACCCTAAACCGTACCCTAACGCTAACCCTAACCCTAACCCTAACCCCTAATCCTAACCCTAACCCGTACCCTAACCCTAACCCGTACCCTAACCGTACCCTAAACCTAACCCGTATGCTAACCCTAACCCTAACCCTAACCTGTACCCTAACCTGTACCCTAAACCTAACCCGTACCCTAACCCTAAACCGTACACTAACCCTAACCCGAACCCTAACGCTAACCCGTACGCTAACCCTACCACTAACCCTAACCCTAACCCTAACCCATACCCTAAACCTAACCTTAAACCTAACCCTAACCCTAACCCGTACCCTAACCCTAACCCTAACCCGTACCCTAACCCTAACCCATACCCTACACCTACGCCTAAACCTAACCCTAACCCTAACCCGTACCCTAACCCTAACCCGAAACCTAAACCTAACCCTAACCAGTACCCTAACTCTAAACCTAACCCTAACCCTAAACCTAACCCGTACCTTAACCCTAACCCTAACCCTAACCCTAACCCTAACCCTAACCCTAACCCTAACACTAACCCTAACACTAACCCGGACCCTAACACTAAACCTAACCCTAACCCTAACCCGTACCCTAATCCGTACCCTAACCCTCACCCTAACCATAACTCTAACCGTAACCCCTAACCCCTAACCCTAACCCTAACCCTAACCCTAACCCTAACCCTAACCCGTACCCTATCCCTAACCTTAACCCGTACCCTAACCCTGACCCTAACCCTAACACTAACCCTTTCCTAACCCTAACCCTAACCCTAACCCTAACCCTAACCCGTACACTAACCCTAACCCGTACCCTAACCCTAACCCTAACCCGTACGCTAACCCTAACCCTAACCCTAACCCTAACCCTAACCCTAACCCTAACCCTACCCTAACCCTAAGGCATACCCTAACCCTAACCTTTTCCTAACCCTAACCCTAACCCGTACCCTAACCCTAACCCGTACACTAACCCTAACCCTAACCCTAACCCGTACGCTAACCGTAACCCTAACCCTAAACCTAACCCGTACCCTAACCATAACCCGTACCCTAACCCTTATCCTAACCCGTACCCTAACCCTAAACCGTACCCTAAACCTAACCCTAACACTAACCCGTACCCTAACACTAACCCGTACCCTAACCCTAACCCTAACCCCTAAGCCTAACCCTCACCCGTTCGCTAAGCCTAACCCTAACTCGTACCCTATCCCTAACCGGTACCCTAAACCTAACCCGTGCCCTAACCCTAACCCTAATCCTAACCCTAACCCGTACCCTGACCCGTACACTAACACTAAACCGTACCTTAACCCGTAACCTAACCCTAACCCTTACCATAACCCTAACCCTAACCCATACCCTAAACATAACCCTAAACCTAACCCTAACCCTAACCCGTATCCTAACCCTTACCCTAACCCTAACTCTAACCCTAACCCGTACCCTAACCCTAACCCCAACCCGAACCCTAACCCTAACCCTAAACCGTACCCAACCCTAACAATAACCCTAACTCGTACCCTAACCCGTACCCTAACCCTAACCCTTACCCTAACACTAACCCCTAACACCTAACCCTAACCCTAACCCTAACCCTAACCCGTAGTTTAACCCTAACACTAAACCTAACCCTAACCCAAATCCGTACCCTAACCCTAACCCTAAATCTAACCCTAACCCGTACACTAACCCTAATCCCTAACCCTAACCTAACCCTAACCCTAACACTAACACTAACCCTAACCCGTACCCTAACCCTAACCCGTACACTAACCCTAAACTTAACCCTAACCCTAACCGTTGCGCTAACCCTAACCCTAACCCTAACACTAACCCTAACCCCTACCCTAAGCCTAACCCGTAACCTAAACCTAACCCTAACCCTAACCCTAACCCCTAACCCTAAACCTAACCTGTACCCTAAACCTAACCCTAACCCGTACCCTAACCGTAACCCGTACCCTAAACCTAACCCTAACCCTAACACTAACCCTAACCCCTACCCTAAGCCTAACCCGTAACCTAAACCTAACCCTAACCCTAACCCTAACCCCTAAACCTAAACCTAACCTGTACCCTAAACCTAACCCTAACCCGTACCCTAACCCTAACCCGTACCCTAACCCTAAACCGTACCCTAACGCTAACCCTAACCCTAACCCTAACCCGTACCCTAACCCTAACCATAACCCTTACCCTAACACTAACCCTTAACACTTAACCCTAACCCTAACCCTAAACCTAACCCTAACCCGTACTTTAACCCTAACACTAAACCTAACCCTAACCCAAATCCATACCCTAACCCTAACCCTAACCCGTACACTAACCCTAACCCCTAACCCTAACCTAACCCTAACCCTAACACTAACACTAACCCTAACCCGTACCCTAGACCCTAACCCTAACCCTAACCCTAACCCTAACCCTTTCCTAACCCTAACCCTAACCCGTACACTAAACCTAAACCTAACCCTAACCCTAACCATTACGCTAACCCTAACCCTAACCCTAACCCTAACCCTAACCCGTACCCTAACCCTAACCCGTACCTAACCCTAACCCAAATCCTAACCCCTAACACTAAACCTAACCTGTACCCTAAACCTAACCCTAACCCGTACCCTAACCGTAACCCGTACCCTAACCCTAACCCTAACCCTAACCCTAACCCTAACCCGTACCCTAACTTTAACCCTAACGCGTACCCTAACCCTAACACGTAACCTCACCCTAACCCGTACCCTAACCCTAACCCTAACCCTAACCCTAACCCTAACTCGTACCCTAACCCTAACCCTAACCCTAACTACTAACCCTAACCCTAACACGTACCCTAACCTTAACCCTAACCCGTACTCTAACCCTGACACGTACCCTCACCCTAAACCGTACCCTATACCTAACCCTAACCCATACCCTAACCCTAAACCGTACCCTAACGCTAACCCTAACCCTAACCCTAACCCCTAACCCTAACCCTAACCCGTACCCTAAACCTAACCCGTACCCTAACCGTACCCTAAACCTAAACTGTACGCTAACCCTAACCCTAACCCTAACCCGTACCCAAACCCGTAACCTAACCCTAACCCGTACCCTAACCCTAACCCGTACCCTAACCCTAACCCTTTCCTAACCCTAACCCTAACCCGTACCCTAACCCTAACCCGTACACTAACCCTAACCCTAACCCTAACCCGTACGCTAACCGTAACCCTAACCCTAAACCTAACCCGTACCCTAACCCTAACCCGTACCCTAACCCTAACCCTAACCCTAACCCTAACCCTAACCCTAACCCCCAACCCTAACCCTAACCCGTACCCTAACCCTAATCCTAATCCGTACCCTAACCCTAAACCGTACCCTAAACCTAACCCTAACACTAACCCGTACCCTAACACTAACCCGTACCCTAACCCTAACCCTAACCCTAACCCCTAACCCTAACCCTAACCCGTACGCTAGCCTAACCCTAACCCCTTACCCTATCCCTAACCGGTACCCTAACCCTAACCCGTGCCCTAACCCTAACCCTAATCCTAACACTAACCCGTACCCTGACCCGTACCCTAACACTAACCCGTACCCTAACCCGTACCCTAACCCTAACCCTTACCATAACCCTAACCCTAACCCGTACCCTAAACATAACCCTAACCCTAACCCTAACCCTAACCCGTACCGTAACACTTACCCTAACCCTAAACTCTAACCCTAACCCGTACCCTAACCCTAACCACAACGCGAACCCTAACCCTAACCCTAAACCGTACCCAACACTAACCATAACCCTAACTCGTACCCTAACCCGTACCCTAACCCTAACCCTAACCCTTACCCTAACACTAACCCCTAACACCTAACCCTAACCCTAACTCTAACCCTAACCCGTACATTAACCCTAACACTAAACCTAACCCTAACCCAAAATCCGTACCCTAACCCTAACCCTAACCCTAACCCTAACCCGTACACTAAACCTAACCCCTAACCCTAACCTAACCCTAACCCTAACACTAACCCTAACCCGTACCCTAACCCTAACCCTAACCCTAACCCTAACCTTAACCCTAACCCTTTCCTAACCCTAACCCTAACCCGTACACTAACCCTAAACTTAACCCTAACCCTAACCGTTACGCTAACCCTAACCCTAACCCTAACACTAACCCTAACCCGTACCCTAACCCTAACCCGTACCCTAACCGTACCCTAAACCTAACCCGTATGCTAACCCTAACCCTAACCCTAACCTGTACCCTAACCTGTACCCTAACCCTAACCCGTACCCTAACCCTAAACCGTACACTAACCCTAACCCGAACCCTAACCCTAACCCGTACGCTAACCCTACCACTAACCCTAACCCTAACCCTAACCCGTACCCTAAAGCTAACCTTAACCCTAACCCTAACCCTAACCCGTACCCTAACCCTAACCCTAACCCGTACCCTAACCCTAACCCATACCCTACACCTACGCCTAAACCTAACCCTAACCCTAACCCGTACCCTAAACCTAACCCGAAACCTAAACCTAACCCTAACCAGTACCCTAACTCTAAACCTAACCCTAACCCTAACCCTAACCCGTACCTTAACCCTAACCCTAACCCTAACCCTAACCCTAACCCTAACACTAACCCTAACACTAACGCGTACCCTAACACTAAACCTAACCCTAACCCTAACCCGTACCCTAATCCGTACCCTAACCCTCACCCTAACCATAACCCTAACCGTAACCCCTAACCCCTAACCCTAACCCTAACCCTAACCCTAACACTAACCCGTACCCTAACCCTAACCCTAACCCATACCCTATCCCTAACCTTAACCTGTACCCTAACCCTAACCCTAACCCTAACACTAACCCTTTCCTAACCCTAACCCTAACCCTAACCCTAACCCGTACACTAACCCTAACCCGTACCCTATCCCTAACCCTAACCCGTACGCTAACCCTAACCCTAACCCTAACCCTAACCCTAACCCTAACCCTACCCTAACCCTAAGCCGTACCCTAACCCTAACCTTTTCCTAACCCTAACCCTAACCCGTACCCTAACCCTAACCCGTACACTAACCCTAACCCTAACCCCTAACCCGTACGCTAACGTAACCCCTAACCCTAACCCTAACCCGTACCCTAACCCTAACCCGTACCCTAACCCTAACCATAACCCTAACCCCCAACCCTAACCCTAACCCGTACCCTAACCCTTATCCTAACCCGTACCCTAACCCTAAACCGTACCCTAAACCTAACCCTCACACTAACCCGTACCCGAACACTAACCCGTACCCTAACCCTAACCCTAACCCCTAAGCCTAACCCTAACCCGTTCGCTAAGCCTAACCCTAACTCGTACCCTATCCCTAACCGGTACCCTAACCCTAACCCGTGCCCTAACCCTAACCCTAATCCTAACCCTAACCCGTACCCTGACCCGTACCCTAACACTAACCCGTACCCTAACCCGTACCCTAACCCTAACCCTTACCATAACCCTAACCCTAACCCATACCCTAAACATAACCCTAAACCTAACCCTAACCCTAACCCATACCCTAACCCTTACCCTAACCCTAACTCTAACCCTAACCCGTACCCTAACCCTAACCCAAACCCGAACCCTAACCCTTACCCTAAACCGTACCCAACCCTAACTATAACCCTAACTCGTACCCTAACCCGTACCCTAACCCTAACCCTAACCCTTACCCTAACACTAACCCCTAACACCTAACCCTAACCCTAACCCTAACCCTAACCCGTAGTTTAACCCTAACACTAAACCTAACCCTAACCCAAATCCGTACCCTAACCCTAACCCTAAATCTAACCCTAACCCGTACACTAACCCTAATCCCTAACCCTAACCTAACCCTAACCCTAACACTAACACTAACCCTAACCTGTACCCTAACCCTAACACGTACACTAACCCTAAACTTAACCCTAACCCTAACCGTTGCGCTAACCCTAACCCTAACCCTAACACTAACCCTAACCCCTAACCTAAGCCTAACCCGTAACCTAAACCTAACCCTAACCCTAACCCTAACCCCTAACCCTAAACCTAACCTGTACCCTAAACCTAACCCTAACCCGTACCCTAACCGTAACCCGTACCCTAAACCTAACCCTAACCCTAACACTAACCATAACCCCTACCCTAAGCCTAACCCGTAACCTAAACCTAACCCTAACCCTAACCCTAACCCCTAACCCTAAACCTAACCTGTACCCTAAACCTAACCCTAACCCGTACCCTAACCCTAACCCGTACCCTAACCCTAAACCGTACCCTAACGCTAACCCTAACCCTAACCCTAACCCGTACTTTAACCCTAACACTAAACCTAACCCTAACCCAAATCCATACCCTAACCCTAACCCTAACCCTAACCCGTACACTAACCATAACCCCTAACCCTAACCTAACCCTAACCCTAACACTAACACTAACCCTAACCCGTACCCTAACCCTAACCCTAACCCTAACCCTAACCCTAACCCTTTCCTAACCCTAACCCTAACCCGTACACTAAACCTAAACCTAACCCTAACCCTAACCGTTACGCTAACCCTAACCCTAACCCTAACCCTAACCCTAACCCGTACCCTAACCCTAACCCGTAACCTAACCCTAACCCAATCCCTAACCCCTAAAACTAAACCTAACCTGTACCCTAAACCTAACCCTAACCCGTACCCTAACCGTAACCCGTACCCTAACCCTAACCCTAACCCTAACCCTAACCCTAACCCGTACCCTAACCTTAACCCTAACCCGTACCCTAACCCTAACACGTACCCTCACCCTAACCCGTACCCTAACCCTAACCCTAACCCTAACCCTAACCCTAACTCGTACCCTAACCCTAACCCTAACCCTAACTACTAACCCTAACCCTAACACGTATCCTAACCTTAACCCTAACCCGTACCCTAACCCTGACACGTACCCTCACCCTAAACCGTACCCTATACCTAACCCTAACCCATACCCTAACCCTAAACCGTACCCTAACGCTAACCCTAACCCTAACCCTAACCCCTAACCCTAACCCTAACCCGTACCCTAAACCTAACCCGTACCCTAACCTTACCCTAAACCTAACCTGTACGCTAACCCTAACCCTAACCCTAACCCGTACCCAAACCCGTACCCTAACCCTAACCCGTACCCTAACCCTAACCCGTACCCTAACCCTAACCCTTTCCTAACCCTAACCCTAACCCGTACCCTAACCCTAACCCGTACCCTAACCCTAACCCTAACCCTAACCCTAACCCTAACCCTAACCCCCAACCCTAACCCTAACCCGTACCCTAACCCTAATCCTAATCCGTACCCTAACCCTAAACCGTACCCTAAACCTAACCCTAACACTAACCCGTACCCTAACACTAACCCGTACCCTAACCCTAACCCTAACCCTAACCCCTAACCCTAACCCTAACCCGTACGCTAAGCCTAACCCTAACCCGTACCCTATCCCTAACCGGTACCCTAACCCTAACCCCAACGCGAACCCTAACCCTAACCCTAACCCTAACCCTAACCTTAACCCTAACCCTTTCCTAACCCTAACCCTAACCCGTACACTAACCCTAAACTTAACCCTAACCCTAACCGTTACGCTAACCCTAACCCTAACCCTAACACTAACCCTAACCCGTACCCTAAACCTAACCCGTAACCTAAACCTAACCCTAACCCTAACCCTAACCCCTAACCCTAAACCTAACCTGTACCCTAACCCTAACCCTAACCCGTACCCTAACCGTAACCCGTACCCTAAACCTAACCCTAACCCTAACCCTAACCCGTACCCTAACCCTAACCCTGACACTAACTACTAACCCTAACCCTAACACGTACCCTAACCTTAACCCTAACCCGTAACCAAACCCTAACACGTACCCTCACCCTAACCCGTACCCTATCCCTAACCCTAACCCGTACCCTAACCCTAAACCGTACCCTAACGCTAACCCTAACCCTAACCCTAACCCGTACCCTAACCCTAACCATAACCCTTACCCTAACACTAACCCCTAACACCTAACCCTAACCCTAACCTTAACCCTAACCCTAACCCGTACTTTAACCCTAACACTAAACCTAACCCTAACCCAAATCCGTACCCTAACCCTAACCCTAACCCTAACCCTAACCCGTACACTAACCCTAACCCCTAACCCTAACCTAACCCTAACCCTAACACTAACACTAACCCTAAACCGTACCCTAAACCTAACCCTAACCCTAACCCTAACCCTAACCCTTTCCTAACCCTTACCCTAACCCGTACACTAACCCTAAACCTAACCCTAACCCTAACCGTTACGCTAACCCTAACCCTAACCAAAACCCTAACCCTAACCCTAACCCATACCCTAACCCTAACCCGTAACCTAACCCTAACCCTAACCCTAACCCCTAACCCTAAACCTAACCTGTACCCTAACCCTAACCCTAACCCGTAACCTAACCGTAACCCGTACCCTAACCCTAACCCTAACCCTAATCCGTACCCTAACCCTAACCCTAACGCTAACTACTAACCCTAACCCTAACACGTACCCTAACATTAACCCTAACCCGTACCCTAACACTAACACGTACCCTCAACCTAACCCGTACACTATCCCTAACCCTAACCCGTACCCTAACCCTAAACCGTACCCTAACGCTAACCCTAACCCTAACCCTAACCCCTAAACCTAACCCTAACCCGTACCCTAACCCTAACCCGTACCCTAACCGTACCCTAAACCTAACCCGTACGCTAACCCTAACCCTAACCCTAACCTGTACCCTAACCTGTACACTAACCCTAACCCGTACCCTAAACCTAACCCGTACCCTAACCCTAACCATACCCCTAACCCGTACCCAAACCCGTACCCTCACACCTACCCTAACCCTAACCCGTAGCCTAACCCGTACCCTAACCCTAACCCTAACCCTAACCCTAACCCTAACCCGTACACTAAACCTAACCCTAACCATAACCCTAACCCTAACCCGTTCCCTAACCCTTACCCGAACTCTCACCCTAATCCTAACCCGTACCCTAACCCTAAACCTAAACCTAACCCGTACCCTAACCCGTACCCTAACCCTAACCCTAACCCTAACTCGTACCCTAACCCGTACCCTAAACCTAACCGTAACCCTGACCCTAACCCTAACCCCTAACCCCTAACCCTAACCCTAAACCTAACACTAACCCTAACCCGTACTTTAACCCTAACACTAACCCTAACCCTAACCCTAACCCGTACCCTAACCCTAAACCTAACCCTAAACCTAAACCGTACCCTAACCCTAACCCCTAAACCTAACCATAAACCGTACCCTAAAACCTAACCCTAACCCTAACCCGTACCCTAAACCTAACCCTAACCCTAACCCTAACCCGTACCCTAACCCTAACCCTAACCCTAAACTGTACCCTAACCCTAACCCTAACCCTAACACTAACCCTAAACCGTACCCTAACCCTAACCCACCCGTACCCTAACCCTAACCCTAAACCTAACCCGTACCCTAACCCTAACCCTAACCCTAACCCGTACCCTAACCCTAAACCTAAACCTAACCCTAATCCATACCCTAACCCTAACCCTAACCCTTACCCGTACCCTAAGCCTATCCCTAACCCTAACCCTAAACCGTACCCTAACCCTAACCCTAAACCGTACCCTAACCCTAACGCGTACCCTAAACCTAACCCTAACCCTAACCCTAACCCGTACCCTAACCCTAACCCGTACCCTAACCCTAACACTAACCCTAACCCTATCCCCTAACCCTAACCCTAACCCGTACCCTAACCCTAACCCTAACCCGTACCCTAACCCTAACCCGTAACCTAACCCTAACCCGTACCCTAACCCTAACCCTAACCCTAACCTGTACCCTAACCCGTACGCTAACCCTAACCCGTACCCTAACCCGTACCCTAAACTTAAACCTTACACTAACCCTAACCCTAAGCCGTACCCTAAACCTAACCCTAACCCTAACCCTAACCCGTACCCTAAACCTTACCCTAACCCTAACCCTAACCCTAACACGTACCCTAACCCTAAACCCAACCCTAACCCTAACCCTAACACTAACCCGTACCCTAACCCTAACCCTAACCCTAACACGTACCCTAACCCGTACCCTAACCCTAACCCTAACACTTACCCTAACACTAACCCCTAACCCCTAAACCTAACCCTAACCCTAACCCTAACCCTAACCCGTACCCTACCCCTAACCCTAACCCTAACCCGTACCCTAACACTAACCCTAACCCGTACCCTAACCCTAACCCGTACCCTAACCCTAACCCTAACCCTAATCCATACCCTAAACCTAACCCGTAACCTAACCCTAAACCTAACCCTAACCCTAAACCGTACCCTAAACCGTACCCTTACCATAACCCGTACCCTAACCCTAACCCTAACCCTAATCCGTACCCTAAACCTAACCCGTAACCTAACCCTAACCCTAACCCGTAGCCTAACCCGTACCCTAACCCTAACCCGTACCCTAAACCTAAACTGTCCCCTAACCCTAACCCTAACCCGTACGCTAACCCTAAACCTAATTCCTAAACCTAACCCTATCCCGTACCCTAACCCTAACCCGTACCCTAAACCTAAACCTAACCATAACCCTAAACCTAACCCCTAACCCTAACCCTAACCCGTACCCTAACCCTAACCCTAATCCGTCCCCTAAACCTAACTCGTACCCTAAACCTAACCCTAACCCTAACCCTAACCCGTACCCTAACCCTAACCCGTACCCTAACCCTAACCCTAACCCTAACCCCTAACCCTAACCCGTACACTAAGTCTAACCGTAACCCGTACCCTAACCCTAACATGTACCCTAACCCTAACCCTTGCCCTAACCCTAACCCTAACCCATACCCTAACCCGTACCCTAACCCTAAACCGTACCCTAACACGTACCCTAACCCTAACACTTACCCAAACCCTATCCCTAACCCGTACCCTAAACCTAAACCTAACCCTAACCCGTACCCTAACCCGTACCCTAACCCTTACCCTAACCCTAAACCTAACCCTAACCCGTACCCTAACCCTAAACCCATCCCGAAACCTAACCCTAACCCTAACACGTACCCTAACCCTAACCCTAACCCTAACTCGTACCCTAACCCGTACCCTAACCCTAACCCTAACCCTTACCCTAACACTAACCCCTAACCCCTAACCCTAACCCTAACCCTAACCCTAATCCTAACCTGTACCCTAACCCTAACCCTAAACCTAACCCCGTACCCTAACCCGTACCCTAACCCTAACCCTAACCCTAACCCTAACCTAAACCTAACCCGTACCCTAACCCTAACCCTAAACCTAACCCTAACCCGTACCCTAACCCTAACCGTATCCCTAACTCTTACCCTAACCCTAACCCTAACCCGTACCCGTACCCTAACCCTAACCCTAACCCTTAACCTAACCCTAACCCTAACCCGTACCCTAACCCTAAGCTTAAACCGTACCCTAACCCTAACCCTAATCCTAACCCTAACCCTTTCCTTACCCTAACCCTAACCCTAACCCTAACCCGTACCCTAATCCTAACCCGTACCCTAACACTAACCCTAACCCTAACCCTAACCCGTACCCTAACCCTATCCCTAATCATAACCCTATACTTTCCTAACCCTAACCCTAACCCTAACCCTAACCCGTACCCTAACCCTAACCCGTATCCTAACACTAATCCTAACCCTAAACCTAACCCTAACCCGTATGCTAACCCTAACACTAACCCTCACCCTAACCCTAAACCGTACCCTAACCTTAACCCGTAACCTAACCCTAGACCTAACCCTAACCCTAACCCTAACCCCTAACCCTAACCGTAACCCGTACACTAACCCTAACCCTAACCCGTACCCTAAACCTAACCCATACCCTAAACCTAACCCTAAACTTAACCCTAACCCGTACCCTAAACATAACCCTAACCCTAACCTTAAACCTAACCCTATCCCCTAACCCTAACCCTAACCCGTACCCTGACCCTAAACGTAACCCGTACCCGAACCCTAACCCGTACCCTAACCCTAACCCGTACCCTAACCCTAACACTAACCCTAACCCTAACCCTAAACCGTACCCTAATCCGCACCCTAACCCTAACCCGTACCCTAACCCGTACCCTAACCTTAACCCTTACCCTAACCCTAACCCTAACCCGTACCCTAAACCTACCCTAACCCTAAACCTAACCCGTACCCTAAACCTTACCCTAACCCTAAACCTAACCCTAACCCGTACCCTAACCCTAACCCCAACCCTAAACCTAATCCTAGCCCTAACCCGTACCCTTACCCTAAACCTAACCCTAACACGTACCCTAACCCGTACCCTAACCCTAACCCTAAAACTTACCCTAACACTAACACCTAACGCCTAACCCTAACCCTAACCCTAACCCGTACCCTAACCCTAACCCCTAAAACTAACCCTAACCCTAACCCGTACCCTAACCCTAACCCCTAAACCTAACCCTAACCCGGACATAAACCTAACCCTATCGCTAACCCGTACACTAACCCTAACCCTAAACCTACCCCATACCCTAAACCTAACCCTAACCCGTACCCTAACCCTAACCCTAACCCGTACCCTAACGCTAATCCGTACCCTAAACTTAACCCTAAACCTAACCCGTACCCTAACCCTAACCCGTACCTTAACCCTAACCATAACCCGTACTCTAACCCTAACCCGTACCCTAACTCGTACCCTAACCCTAACCCTTACCCTAACCGGTAACATAACCCGTATCCTAAACCTAACCCTAACCCTAACCCGTACCCTAACCCTAACCCTAAACCTAACCCTAACCCTAACCCGTAACCTAACCCTAACCCGTACCGTAACCCTAACCCTAACCCTAACCCGTACGCTAACCCTAAACCTAACCCTAACCCTAACCCTAACCCGTACCCTAACCTTAACCCGTACCCTAAACCTAACCCTAACCATAACCCTAACCCTAAACTCTAACCCTACCCTAACCCGTACCCTAACCCTAACCCTAATCCGTCCCCTAACCCTAAACCGTACCCTAAACCTAACCCTAAACCTAACCCTAACCCGTACCCTAACCCTAACCCGTACCCTAACCCTAAACCTAACTCTAACCCCTAACCCTACCCTAAGCAGTACCCTAAGCCGAAACCTAACCCTAACCCGTACCCTAACCCGTACCCTAACCCTAACCCGTACCCTAACCCGTAACCTAACCCTAACCCTTACCCTAACCGGTAACCTAACCCGTACCCTAAACATAACCCTAACCCTAACCCGTACCCTAACCCGTACCCTAACCCGTACCCTAACCCTTACCCTAACCCTAACCCTAACCCTAACCCGTACCCAAACCCTAACCCTAACCCTAAACCGTACCCTAAACCGTACCCTAACCCTAACCCGTACCCTAACCCTAACCCGTACCCGTACCCTAACCCTTACCCTAACCGGTAACCTAACCCGTACCCTAAACATAACCCTAACCCTAACCCGTACCCTAACCCGTACCCTAACCCTAACACTAACCCTTTACTAACCCTACCCTAACCCTAAACCTAACCCTAACCCTAACCCGTACCCTAACCCTAACCCGTACCCTAAACCTAACCCTAACACTAACCCGTACGCTAACCCTAACCCTAAACATAACCCTAAACCTAAACCTAACCCTAACCCGTAACCTAACCCTAACCCTAACCCTAACCCTCACTCCTAAACCTAACCCTAACCCGTACCCTAACCCTAACCAGTACCCTAACCCTAGACCTAACCCTAACTCTAACCCTAACCCCTAACTCTAACCGTAACCCGTACCCTAACCCTAACCCTAACCCGTACCCTAACCCTAACCCATACCCTAAACCTAACCCTAAACCTAACCCTAACCCGTACCCTAAACCTAACCCTAACCCTAACCCTAACCCTAACCCTAACCCTATCCCCTAACCCTAACCCTAACCCGTACCCTAACCCTAAACCTAACCCGTACCCGAACCCTAACCCGTACCCTAAACCTAACCCGTACCCTAACCCTAACACTAACCCGTACCCTAACCCGTACCCTAACCCGTACCCTAACCCTAACCCGTACCCTAACCCGTACCCTAACCTTAACCCTTACCCTAACCCTAACCCTAACCCGTACCCTAAACCTAAACCTAACCCTAACCCTAACCCGTACCCTAACTCTTATCCTAACCCTAACCCGTACCCTAACCCGTACCCTAACCCTAACCCCAACCCTAACCGTAACCCTAGCCCTAACCCGTACCCTAACCCTAACCCTAACCCTAACACGTACCCTAACCCGTACCCTAACCCTAACCCTAACACTTACCCTAACACTAACCCCTAACGCCTAACCCTAACCCTAACCCTAACCCTAACCCGTACCCTACCCCTAACCCTAACCCTAACCCTAACACTAACCCGTACCCTAACCCTAACCCCTAAACCTAACCCTAACCCGGACCTAAACCTAACCCTAACCCTAACCCGTACACTAACCCTAACCCTAACCCTAACCCATACCCTAACCCTAACCCTAACCCGTACCCTAACCCTAACCCTAACCCGTACCCTAACCCTAATCCGTACCCTAACCCTAACCCTAAAACCTAACCCTAACCCTAACCCGTACCCTAACCTAACCCGTACCCTAACCCTAACCCTAACCCGTACCCTAACTCGTACCCTAACCCTAACCCGTAACGTAACCCTAACCCGTACCCTAACCCTAACCCTAACCATAACACGTACGCTAACCCTAAACCTAACCCTAACCCTAACCCTAACCCTAACCCTAACCCGTACCCTAAACCTAACCCTAACCATAACCCTAACCCTAACCCCTAACCCTAACCCTAACCCGTACCCTAAACCTAACACTAATCCGTCCCCTAACCCTAACCCGTACCCTAAACCTAACCCTAACCCTAACCCGTACCCTAACCCTAACCCGTACCCTAACCCTAAACCTAACCCTAACCCCTAACATTACCCTAACCAGTACCCTAAGCCTAACCCTAACCCTAACCCGTACCCTAACCCGTACCCTAACCCTAAGCCGTACCCTAAACCGTACCCTAAACCTAACCCTTACCCTAACCGGTAACCTAACCCGTACCCTAAACATAACCCTAACCCTAACCCGTACCCTAACCCGTACCCTAACCCTTACCCTAACCCTAACCCTAACCCGTACCCAAACCCTAACCCTAACCCTAACCCGTACCCTAAACCGTACCCTAACCCTAACCCGTACCCTAAACCTAACCCGTACCCGTACCCTAACCCTAAACCGTACCATAACCCTAACCCTAAACCGTACCCTAACCCGTACCCTAACCCTAACTCGTACTCTAACCCTAACCCGTACCCTAACCCTAACCCTACCCCTAACCCTAACCCTAACCCGTAACCTAACCCTAACCCTAAACCTTTCCTAAACCTAACCCTAACCCTAAACCTAATGCTAACCCGTACCCTAACCCGTACCCTAACCCTAACCCGTACCCTAACCCTAACCCTAACCCGTACCCTAAACCTAACCATAACCCTAACACTAACACGTACCCTAACCCTAACCCATACCCTAACCCGTACCCTAACCCTAACCCTAAACCTAACCCGTACGCTAACCCTAACCCTAACCCTAACGCTAACCCTAACCCGTACACTAACCCTAACCCGTACCCTAAGCCTAACCCTAAACCTAACCCTAACCCTAACCCTTAACCCTAACCCTAACCCGTACCCTAACCCTAAACCTAATCCGTCACCTAACCCTAACCCGTACCCTAAACCTAACCCGTACCCTAACCCTAACCCTAACCCTAACCCGTACCTTAACCCGTACCCTAACCCTAACCCTAATCCGTACCCTAACCCTAACCCTAACCCTAACACTAACCCTTTCCTAACCCTAACCCTAACCCTAACCCTAAACCGTACCTTAACCCTAACCCGTACCCTAAACCTAACCCTAAACATAACCCTAACCCTAACACGTACCCTAACCCTAACCCTAACCCTAACTCGTACCCTAACCCGTACCCTAAACCTAACCCTAACCCTTACACTAACACTAACCCCTAACCCCTAACCCTAAACCTAACCCTAACCCTAACCCTTACCCTAACCCTAACCCTAACCCTAACCCGTACCCGTACCCTAACCCTAACCCTAACCCTAAACCTAACCCTAACCTTAACCCGTACCCTAACCCTAACCTTAATCCTAACCCTAACCCTTTCCTAACCCTAACCTTAACCCTAACCCGTACCTAATCCTAACCCATACCCTAACACTAAACCTAACCCTAACCCTAACCCTAACCCTAACCCGTACCCTAACCCTAACCCCAACCCTAACCCTAATCCTAGCCCTAACCCGTACCTAAACTTAACCCGTACCCTAACCCTAGCCCTAATCATAACCCTAAACTTTCCTAACCCTAACCCTAACCCTAACCCGTATCCTAACACTAACCCTAACCCTAAACCGAACCCTAACCCGTATGCTAACCCTAACCCTAACCCTCACCCTAACCCTAAACCGTACCCTAACCCTAACCCGTACCCTAACCCTAGACCTAACCCTAACCCTAACCCTAACCCCTAACCCTACCGTAACCCGTACCCTAACCCTAACCCTAACCCGTACCCTAACCCTAACCCGTACCCTAAACCTAACCCTAACCTTAACCCTAACCCGTACCCTAAACCTAACCCTAACGCTAAACTTAAACCTAACCCTATCCCCTAACCCTAACCTTAACCCGTACCCTAACCCTAAACCTAACCCGTACCCGAACCCTAACCCGTACCCGTACCCTAACCCTAACCATAACCATAACACTAACACGTACCCTAACCCTAACCCATACCCTAACCCGTACCCTAAACCTAACCCTAACCCTTACCCTAACACTAACTCCTAACCCCTAACCCTAACCCTAACCTTAACCCGTACCCTAACCCTAACCCTAACCCTAACCCGTACCTTAACCCGAACCCTAAACCTAACCCTAACCCGTACCCTAACCCTAACCCTAACCCTAACACTAACCCTTTCCTAACCCTACCCTAACCCTAACCCTAACCCGTACCCTAAACCTAACCCTAAACCTAACCCTAACCCTAACCCGTACGCTAACCCTAACCCTAACCTTAACCCTAACCCTAAACAGTACCTAACCCTAACCCGTACCCTAACCCTAACCCGTACCCGTACCCTAACCCTAAACCGTACCATAACCCTAACCCTAAACCGTACCCTAACCCGTACCCTAACCCTAACCCGTACCCTAACCCTAACCCGTACCCTAACCCTAACCCTACCCCTAACCCTAACCCTAACCCGTAACCTAACCCTAACCCTAAACCTTTCCTAAACCTAACCCTAACCCTAAACCTAATGCTAACCCGTACCCTAACCCGTACCCTAACCCTAACCCGTACCCTAACCCTAACCCTAACCCGTACCCTAAACCTAACCATAACCCTAACACTAACACGTACCCTAACCCTAACCCATACCCTAACCCGTACCCTAACCCTAACCCTAAACCTAACCCGTACGCTAACCCTAACCCTAAACTTAACCCTAACCCTAAACCTAACCCTAACCCGTACCCTAACCCTAACCCTAACCCTAACACTAACCCTCACTCCTAAACCTAACCCTAACCCGTACCCTAACCCTAACCCGTACCCTAACCCTAAACCTAACCCTAACCCTAACCCTAACCCTAACCCGTACCCTAACCCTAACCTTAACCCGTACCCTAACCCTAACCCTAATCCTAACCCTAAACCTTTCCTAACCCTAACCCTAACCCTAACCTAACCCTAACCCTAACCCTAACCCTAACCCGTACCCTAACCCTAACCCGTACCCTAACACTAACCCTAACCCTAACCCGTACCCTAACCCGTACCCTAACCCTAAAATTAACACGTACCCTAAACCTAGCCCTAATCCTAACCCTAAACCTTTCCTAACCCTAACCCTAACCCTAACCCTAACCCTAACCCGTACCCTAACCCTAACCCGTATCCTAACACTAACCCTAACCCTAAACCTAAACCTAACCCGTATGCTAAGCCTAACCCTAACCCTCACCCTAACCCTAAACCGTACCCTAACCCTAACCCGTACCCTAACCCTAGACCTAACCCTAACTCTAACCCTAACCCCTAACCCTAACCATAACCCGTACCCTAACCCTAACCCTAACCCGTACCCTAACCCTAACCCGTACCCTAAACCTAACCCTAACCCTAACCCTAACCCTAACCCTAAACCTAACCCTAACCCTAACCCTAACCCTAACCCTAACCCTATCCCCTAACCCTAACCCTAACCCGTACCCTAACCCTAAACCTAACCTGTACCCGAACCCTAACCCGTAACCTAACCCTAACCCGTACCCTAACCCTAACCCTAACCCTAACACTAACCCGTACCCTAACCCGTACCCTAACCCTAACCCGTACCCTAACCCGTACCCTAACCTTAACCCTTACCCTAACCCTAACCCTAACCCGTACCCTAAACCTAACCCTAATCCTAACCCTAACCCGTACCCTAACCCTTATCCTAACCCTAACCCTTACCCTAACCCGTACCCTAACCCTAACCCCAATCCTAACCGTAACCCTAGCCCTAACCCGTACCCTATCCCTAACCCTAACCCTAACACGTACCCTAACCCGAACCCTAACCCTAACCCTAACCCTTACCCTAACACTAACCCCTAACGCCTAACCCTAACCCTAACCCTAACCCTAACCCTTACCCTACCCCTAACCCTAACCCTAACCCTAACCCTAACCCGTACCCTAACCCTAACCCCTAAACCTAACCCTAACCCGGAACTAAACCTAACCCTAACCCTAACCCGTACACTAACCCTAACCCTAACCCTAACCCATACCCTAACCCTAACCCTAACCCGTACCCTAACCCTAACCATAACCCGTACGCTAACCCTAATCCGTACCCTAACCCTAACCCTAAAACCTAACCCTAACCCTAACCCGTACCCTAACCCTAACCCGTACCCTAACCCTAACCCTAACCCGTACCCTAACCCGTACCCTAACCCTAACCCGTACCCTAACCCTAACCCGTACCCTAACCCTAACCCTAACCCTAACACGTACGCTAACCCTAAACCTAACCCTAACCCTAACCCTAACCCGTACCCTAACCCTAACCCGTACCCTAAACCTAACCCTAAACCTACCCCTAACCCTAACCCGTACGCTAACCCTAACCCTAAACCTAACCCTAACCCGTACCCTAACCCTAACACTTACCCTAACCGGTAACCTAACCCGTACCCTAACCCGTACCCTAACCCTTACCCTAACCCTAACCCTAACCCTAACCTGTACCCAAAACCTAACCCTAACCCTAACCCGTACCCTAAAACGTACCCTAACCCTAACCCGTACCGTAACCCAACCCAGTACCCTAACCCTAACCGTACCCCTAAACCTAACCCTAACCCGTACCCTAACCCTAACCCTAACCCGTACCCGTACCCTAACCCTAACCATAACCATAACACTAACACGTACCCTAACCCTAACCCATACCCTAACCCGTACCCTAAACCTAACCCTAACCCTTACCCTAACACTAACTCCTAACACTTAACCCTAACCCTAAACTTAACCCGTACCCTAACCCTAACCCTAACCCTAACCCTAACCCGTACCTTAACCCGAACCCTAAACCTAACCCTAACCCGTACCCTAACCCTAACCCTAACCCTAACACTAACCCTTTCCTAACCCTACCCTAACCCTAACCCTAACCCGTACCCTAAACCTAACCCTAAACCTAACCCTAACCCTAACCCGTACGCTAACCCTAACCCTAACCTTAACCCTAACCCTAAACCGTACCCTAACCCTAACCCGTACCCTAACCCTAACCCGTACCCGTACCCTAACCCTAAACCGTACCATAACCCTAACCCTAAACCGTACCCTAACCCGTACCCTAACCCTAACCCGTACCCTAACCCTAACCAGTACCCTAACCCTAACCCTACCCCTAACCCTAACCCTAACCCGTAACCTAACCCTAACCCTAAACCTTTCCTAAACCTAACCCTAACCCTAAACCTAATGCTAACCCGTACCCTAACCCGTACCCTAACCCTAACCCGTACCCTAACCCTAACCCTAACCCGTACCCTAAACCTAACCATAACCCTAACACTAACACGTACCCTAACCCTAACCCATACCCTAACCCGTACCCTAAACCTAAACCTAACCCTAACCCGTACGCTAACCCTAACCCTAACCCTAACGCTAACCCTAACCCGTACACTAACCCCTAACCCGTACCCTAAGCCTAACCCTAACCCTAACCCTAACCCTAACCCTTAACCCTAACCCTAACCCGTACCCAAACCCTATACCTAATCCGTCCCCTAACACTAACCCGTACCCTAAACCTAACACGTACTCTAACCCTAACCCTAACCCTAACCCGTACCTTAAACCGTACCCTAACCCTAACCCTAACCCGTACCCTAACCCTAACCCTAACCCTAACACTAACCCTTTCCTAACCCTAACCCTAACCCTAACCCTAACCCTTACCCTAACCCTAACCCGTACACTAAACCTAACCCTAAACCTAACCCTAACCCTAACCCGTACGCTAACCATAACCCTAACCCTAACCCTAACCCGTACCCTAACCCTTACCGTAACCCTAACCCTAACCCTAACCTGTACCCAAACCCTAACCCTAACCCTAACAGGTACCCTAAACCGTACCCTAACCCTAACCCGTACCGTAACCCTAACCCGTACCTTAACCCTAACCGTACCCCTAAACCTAACCCTACCCCGTACCCTAACCCTAACCCTAACCCGTACCCGTACCCTAACCCTAACCATAACCATAACACTAACACGTACCCTAACCCTAACCCATACCCTAACCCGTACCCTAAACCTAACCCTAACCCTAACCCTAACACTAACTCCTAACCCCTAACCCTAACCCTAACCTTAACCCGGACCCTAACCCTAACCCTAACCCTAACCCGTACCTTAACCCGTACCCTAAACCTAACCCTAACCCGTACCCTAACCCTAACCCTAACCCTAACACTAACCCTTTCCTAACCCTACCCTAAACCTAACCCTAACCCGTACCCTAAACCTAACCCTAAACCTAACCCTAACCCTAACCCGTACGCTAACCCTAACCCTAACCTTAACCCTAACCCTAAACCTAACCCTAACCCGTACCCTAACCCTAACCCTAACCCTAAA
The DNA here is from genome assembly GCA_032313775.1 of Urocyon cinereoargenteus. Taxonomy (NCBI): domain Eukaryota; kingdom Metazoa; phylum Chordata; class Mammalia; order Carnivora; family Canidae; genus Urocyon; species Urocyon cinereoargenteus. Next base: position 1,252,775 of record JAVLSZ010000087.1, read on the forward strand.
CCTAACCCTAACCCTACTCGTAAACCTAACCATAACCCGTACCCTAACCCTAACGCGTACCCTAACCCTAAACCTAACCCTAACCCTAACCCTAACCTGTACCCTAACCCAAACCTTAACCCGTACCCTAACCCTAACCCTAATCCTAACCCTAACCCTTTCCTAACCCTAACCCTAACCCTAACCCTAACCCTAACCCTAACCCGTACCCTAACCCTAACCCTTACCTTAACACTAACCCTAACCCTAACCCGTACCCTAACCCGTACCCTAACCCTAAACTTACCCCGTACCCTAAACCTAGCCCTAATCCTAACCCTAAACCTTTCCTAACCCTAACCCTAACCCTAACCCTAACCCTAACCCTAACCCGTACCCTAACCCTAACCCGTATCCTAACACTAACCCTAACCCTAAACCTAACCCTAACCCGTATGCTAACCCTAACCCTAACCCTAACCCTAACCCTAAACCGTACCCTAACCCTAACCCGTACCCTAACCCTAGACCTAACCCTAACTCTAACCCTAACCCCTAACCCTAACCGTAACCCGTACCCTAACCCTAACCCTAACCCGTACCCTAACCCTAACCCGTACCCGAACCCGTACCCTAACCCTAACCCGTACCCTAACCCTAACCCTAACCCTAACCCGTACCCTAACCCGTACCCTAACCCGTACCCTAACCCTAACCCGTACCCTAACCCGTACCCTAACCTTAACACTTACCCTAACACGAACCCTAACCCGTACCCTAAACCTAACCCTAACCCTAACCCTAACCCGTACCCTAACCCTTATCCTAACCCTATCCCGTACCCTAACCCGTACCCTAACCCTAACCCCAACCCTAACCGTAAACCTAGCACTAACCCGTACCCTAACCCTAACCCTAACACTAACACGTACCCTAACCCATACCCTAACCCTAACCCTTACCCTAACACTAACCCCTAACGCCTAACCCTAACCCTAACCCTAACCCTAACCCGTACCCTACCCCTAACCCTAACCATAACCCTAACCCGTACCCTAACCTTAACCCCTAAACCTAACCCTAACCCGGACCTAAACCTAACCCTAACCCTAACCCGTACACTAACACTAACCCTAACCCTAACCCATACCCTAACCCTAACCCTAACCCGTACCCTAACCCTAACCTGTACCCTAACCCTAATCCGTACCCTAACCCTAACCCTAAAACCTAACCCTAACACTAATCCGTACCCTAACCCTAAACCGTACCCTAACCCTAACCCTAACCCGTACCCTAACCCGTACCCTAACCCTACCCGTACCCTAACCCTAACCCGTACCCTAACCGTAACCCTAACCCTAACACGTACGCTAACCCTAAACCTAAGCCTAACCCTAACCCTAACCCGTACCCTAACCCTAACCCGTACCCTAACCCTAACCCTAACCATAACCCTAAACCTAACCCCTAACCCTAACCCTAACCCGTACCCTAACCCTAACCCTAATCCGTCCCCTAACCCTAACCCGTACCCTAAACCTAACCCTAACCCTAACCCTAACCCGTACCCTAACCCTAACCCGTACCCTAACCCTAAACCTAACCCTAACCCCTAACCCTACCCTAACCAGTACCCTAAGCCTAAACCTAACCCTAACCCGTACACTAACCCGTACCCTAACCCTAACCCGTACCCTAACCCGTACCCTAAACCTAACCCTTACCCTAACCGGTAACCTAACCCGTACCCTAAACATAACCCTAACCCTAAACCGTACCCTAACCCGTAACCTAACCCTTACCCTAACCCTAACCCTAACCCTAACCCGTACACAAACACTAACCCTAACCCTAACCCGTACACTAAACCGTACCCTAACCCTAACCCGTACCCTAACCCAAACCCGTACCCGTACCCTAACCCTAAACTGTACCATAACCCTAACCCTAAACCGTACCCCAACCCGTACCCTAACCCTAACCCGTACCCTAACCCTAACCCGTACCCTAACCCTAACCCGTACCCTAACCCTAACCCTACCCCTAACCCTAACCCTAACCCGTAACCTAACCCTAACCCTAAACCTTTCCTAAACCTAACCCTAACCCTAAACCTAATGCTAACCCGTACCCTAACCCGTACCCTAACCCTAACCCGTACCCTAACCCTAACCCGTACCCTAAACCTAACCATAACCCTAACACTAACACGTACCCTAACCCTAACCCATACCCTAACTTGTACCCTAAACCTAACCCTAACCCTAACCCGTACGCTAACCCTAACCCTAACCCTAACGCTAATCCTAACCCGTACACTAACCCTAACCCGTACCTTAAGCCTAACCCTAACCCTAACCCTAACCCTAACCCGTACCCTAACCCTAACCCGTACCCTAACCCTAAACCTAATCCGTCCCCTAACCCTAACCCGTACCCTAAACCTAACCCATACCCTAACCCTAACCCTAACCCTAACCCGTACCTTAACCCGTACCCTAACCCTAACCCGTACCCTAACCCTAACCCTAACCCTAACACTAACCCTTTCCTAACCCTAACCCTAACCCTAACCCTAACCCTAACCCCTACCCTAACCCTAACCCGTACCCTAAACCTAACCCTAACCCTAACCCTAACCCGTACACTAACCCTAACCCTTACCCTAACCGGTAACCTAACCCGTACCCTACACATGACCCTAACCCTAACCCGTACCCTAACCCGTACCCTAACCCTTACCCTAACCCTAACCCGTACCCAAACCCTAACCCTAACCCTAAACCGTACCCTAAACCGTACCCTAACCCTAACCCGTACCCTAACACTAACCCGTACCCGTAACCTAACCCTAAACCGTACCATAACCCTAACCCTAAACCGTACCCTAACCCGTACCCTAACCCTAACCCGTACCGTAACCCTAACCCGTACCCTAACCCTAACCGTACCCCTAAACCTAACCCTAACCCGTACCCTAACCCTAACCCTAACCCTAACCCGTACCCTAACCCTAACCATAACCCTAACACTAACACGTACCCTAACCCTAAACCATACACTAACCCGTACTCTAAACCTAATCCCAACCCTAACCCAAACCCTAACTCCTAACACCTAACCCTAACCCTAACCTTAACCCGTACGCTAACCCTAACCCTAACCCTAACCCGTACCTTAACCCGTACCCTAAACCTAACCCTAACCCGTACCCTAACCCTAACCCTAACCCTAACACTAACCCTTTCCTAACCCTACCCTAACCCTAACCCTAACCCTAACCCATACCCTAACCCTAACCCGTACCCTAAACCTAACCCTAAACCTAAACCTAACCCTAACCCGTACGCTAACCCTAACCCTAACCTTAACCCTAACCCTAAACCTAACCCTAACCCGTACCCTAACCCTAACCCTAAACCTAACCCTAACCCTAACCCTCACTCCTAAACCTAACCCTAACCCGTACCCTAACCCTAACCTGTACCCTAACCCAAAACCTAACCCTAACCCTAACCCTAACCCTAACCCGTACCCTAACCCTAACCTTAACCCGTACCCTAACCCTAACCCTAATCCTAACCCTAACCCTTTCCTAACCCTTTCCTAACCCTAACCCTAACCCTAACCCGTACCCTAACCCTAACCCGTACCCTAACACTAACCCTAACCCTAACCCGTACCCTAACCCGTACCCTAACCCTAAACTTAACCCGTACCCTAAACCTAGCCCTAATGCTAACCCTAAACCTTTCCTAAACCTAACCCTAACCCTAACCCTAACCCTAACCCGTACACTAACGCTAACCCGTATCCTAACACTAACCCTAACCCTAAACCTAAACCTAACCCGTATGCTAACCCTAACCCTAACCCTCACCCTAACCCTAAACCGTACACTAACCCTAACCCGTACCCTAACCCTAGACCTAACCCTAACTCTAACCCTAACCCCTAACCCTAAACGTAACCCGTACCCTAACCCTAACGCGTACCCTAACCCTAACCCGTACCCTAAACCTAACCCTTACCCTAACCCTAACCCGTACCCTAAACCTAACCCTAACCCTAACCCTAACCCTAACCCTATCCCCTAACCCTAACCCTAACCCGTATCCTAACCCTAAACCTAACCCGTACCCGAACACTAACCCGTACCCTAACCCTAACCCGTAACCCTACCCTAACCCTAACCCTAACCCTAACCCGTACCCTAACCCGTACCCTAACCCTAACACGTACCCTAACCCGTACCCTAACTTAACCCTTACCCTAACCCTAACCCTAACCCGTACCCTAAACCTAACCCTAACCCTAACCCTAACCCGTACCCTAACCCTTATCCTAACCCTATCCCGTACCCTAACACGTACCCTAACCCTAACCCCAACCCTAACCGTAACCCTAGCCCTAACCCGTACCCTAACCCTAACCCTAACCCGTACCCTAACCCGTACCCTAACCCTAACCCGTACCCTAACCCTAACCAGTACCCTAACCCTAACCCTAACCCTAACACGTACGCTAACCCTAAACCTAACCCTAACCCTAACCCTAACCCGTACCCTAACCCTAACCCTAACCCTAACCCTAACCCTAACTCCTAAACCTAACCCGAAACCGTACCCTAACCCTAACCCTAACCCGTACCCTAACCCTAACCCGTACCCTAACCCTATCCCTAACACTAACCCTAACCCATACACTAACCCTAACCCTAACCCTAAACCCTAACCCTAACTCTAACAAGTACCCTAACCCTAACCCTAACCCGTACCCTAACCCTAACCCGTACCCTAACCCTAACCCTAAACCGTACCCTAACCCTCACCCGTAACCTAACCCTAACCCTAACCCTAAACCTAACCCTAACCCCTAACCCTAACCCTAACCCGTATCCTAACCCTAACCCTAACCCGTACCCTAAACCTAACCCGTACCCTAACCCTAACCCTAACCCTAACCCGTACCCTAAACCTAACCCATACCCTAACCCTAACCCGTACCCTAACCCTAACTCTAACCCTAACCCTAAAACGTACCCTAACCCGTACCCTAACACGTACCCTAACCCTAACCCGTACCCTAACCAGTACCCTAACCTTAACCCTAACTCTAACCCTAAACCGTACCCTTAACCTAAACCTAACACTAACCCTAACCATAACCCGTACCCTAACCCTTACCCTAACCCTAAACCTAAACCGTACCCTAACCCGAACCCTAACCCTAACCCTAACCCTAACCCGTACCCTAACCCTAACCCTAACCCTAACTCGTACACTAACCCGTACACTAACCCTAACCGTAAACCTAACCCTAACCCCTAACCCATAACCCTAACCCTAACCCTAACCCTAACCCTAACACGTACTTTAACACTAACACTAACCCTAACCCTAACCCTAACCCATACCCTAACCCTAACCCTTACCCTAACCCATACCTTAACCCTAACCCCTAACCCGTAACCTAACCCGTACCCTAAACCTAACCCAACCCTAACCCGTACCCTAAACCTAACCCTAACCCTAACCCGTACCCTAAACCTAACTCTAACCAGTACCCTAACCCTAACCCTAACCCGTACTCTAACTCTAACCCGTACCCTAACCCTAAGCCTAACACGAACCCTAACCCGTACCCTCACCCTAAACCTAACCCTAACCCGAACCCGAACCCTAACCCGTACCCTAACCCTAACCCTAACCCTAACACTTAACCTAACCCGTACCCTAACCCTAACCCTAACCCTAATCCAAACCCTAACCCTAACACTAAACCGTACCCTAACCCTAACCCTAACCCGTACCCTAAACCTAAGCCTAACCCTAATGCTAACCCTAAACCTAACACTAACGCGTACCCTAACCCTAACCCTAACCCGTAACCTAAACCTAACCCTAACCCTAACCCTAAACCTTACCCTAACCCTAACCCGTACACTAACACTAACCCTAACCCCAAACCCTAACCCTAACCCGTACCCTAAGCCTAACCCTAACCCGTACCCTAAACCTAACCTGTACCCTAACCCTAACCCTTGCCCTAACCCTAACCCTAACCCTAACCCTTACCCTAACCCGTACCCTAACCCTAACCCGTACCCTAACCCGTACCCTAACCCTAACCCTTACCCTAACCCTAACCCGTACCCTAAACCTAACCCTAACCCTAACCCATACTCTAACCCGTACCCTATCCCTTACACTAACCCTAACCCTAACCCTAACTCGTACCCTAACCCTAACCCCAACCCGAACCCTAACCCTAATCCTAACACTTACCCTAACCCAACCCTAACCCTAACTCGTACACTAAACCATACCCTAACCCTAACCCTAACCCTTACCCTAACACTAACCCCTAACCCCTAACCCTAACCCTAACCCTAACGCTAACCCTAACCCTAACACGTACTTTAACCCTAACACTAACCCTAACCCTAACCCTAACCCGTACCCTAACCCTAACCCTAATCCTAAACCTAACCCTAACCCGTACACTAACCCTAACCCTTAATCCTACCCTAACCCGTACCCTAAACCTAACCCTAACCCTAACCCGAACCCTAACCCTAACCCTAACCTGTACCCTAAACCTAACCCTAACCCGTACCCTAACCCTAAACCGTACCCAAACCCTAACCCTAACCCTAAACCGTAACCTAAACCGTACCCTAACCCTAACCCGTAACCTACCCCTAAACCTAACCCGTACCCTAACCCTAAACCTAACCCGTACCCTAACCCGTACCCTAACCCTAACCCGTACCCTAACCCTAACCCGTACCCAAACCCAACCCCACACCTAAACCTAACCCTAACCCGTACCCTAACCCTAAACCTAACCCTAACCCGTACCCTAACCCTAACCCTAACCCTAACCCGTACCCTAACCCTAACCATAACCCTAACACTAACACGTACCCTAACCCTAACCCGTACCCTAACCGGTACCCTAAACCTAACCCTAACCCTAACCCTAACCCCTAACACCTAACCCAAAGACTAACCCGTACCCTAAACCTAACCCTAACCCGAACCCGTACCTTAACCCGTACCCTAACCCTAACCCTAAACCGTACCCTAAACCTAACCCTAACCCTAACCCTAACACTTTCCTAAACCTAACCCTAACCCTAACCCTAAACCTAACCCTAACCCGTACCCTAACACTAACCTGTACCCTAAACCTAACCCTAAACCTAAACCTAACCCTAACCCGTACGCTAACCCTAACCCTAACCCTAACCCTAACCCGTACCCTAACCCTAACCCTAACCCTAACCCCTAAACCTAACCCTAACCCTAACCCTAACCCTAACCCGTACCCTAACCCTAACTCGTAAGCTAACCCTAACCCTAACACTAACCCTAACCAGTACCCTAACCCTAACCCTAACCCCTAAAACTAACTCTAACCCTAACCCTAACCCTAACCCTAACCCTAACCCTAACCCGTACCCTAACCCTAACCCGTAACCTAACCCTAACCCTAACCCTAACCTCTAACCCTAAACCTAAACTGTACCCTAACACTAACACTAACCCGTACCCTAACCGTAACCCGTACCCTAACCCTAACCCTAACCCTAACCCGTACCCTAACACTAACCCTAACCCTAACTACTAACCCTAACCCTAACACGTACCCTAACCTTAACCCTAACCCGTACCCTAACCCTAACACGTACCCTCAACCTAACCCGTACCCTATCCCTAACCCTAACTCGTACCCTAACCCTAACCTAAACCGTACCCTAACGCTAACCCTAACCCTTACCCTAACCCCTAACCCTAACCCTAACCAGTACCCTAACCCTAATTCGTACCCTAACCGTACCCTAAACCTAACCCGTACGCTAACCCTAACCCGTACCCAACCCTAACCCGTACCCTAAACCTAACCATAACCCTAACCCATACCCAAAACCGTACCCTCACCCCTACCCTAACCCTAACCCGTACCCTAACCCGTAACCTAACACTAACCCTAACCCTAACCCTAACCCGTACACTAAACCTAACCCTAACCATAACCCTAACCCTAACCCGTTTCCTAAACCTTACCCGAACCCTAACCCTAATCCTAACCCGTACCCTAAACCTAACCCTAAACCTAACCCGTACCCTAACCCGTACCCTAACCCTAACCCGAACCCTAACTCGTACCCTAACCTGTACCTAACCCTAACCGTAACCCTAACCCTAACCCTAACCCCTAACCCCTACCCTAACCCTAAACCTAACACTAACCCTAACCCGTACTTTAACCCTAACACTAACCCTAACCCTAACCCGTACCCTAACCCTAAACCTAACCCTAAACCTAAACCGTACCCTAACCCTAACCCGTACCCTAAACCTAACCCTAACCCTAACCCTAAACCGTACCCTAACCCTAACCCGTACCCTAACCCTAACACTAACCCTAACCCTATCCCCTAACCCTAACCCTAACCCGTACCCTAACCCTAACCCTAACCCGTACCCTAACCCTAACCCGTAACCTAACCCTAACCCGTACCCTAACCCTAACCCTAACCCTAACCCGTACCCTAACCCGTACCCTAACCCGTATGCTAACACTAACCCGTACCCTAACCCGTACCCTAACCTTAACCCTTACACTAAACCTAACCCTAACATGTACCCAAAACCTAACCCTAATCCTAACCCTAACCCGTACCCTAAACCTTACCCTAACCCTAACCCTAACCCGTACCCTAACCCTAACCCTAACCCTAACACGTACCCTAACCCGAAACCTAACCCTAACCCTAACACTTACCCTAACACTAACCCTAACACCTAAACCTAACCTTAACCCTAACGCTAAACCTAACCCGTACCCTACCCCTAACCCTAACCCTAACCCGTACCCTAACCCTTACCCTAACCTGTGCCCTAAACCTAATCCGTAACCTAACCCTAACCCTAACCCATACCCTAACCCATACCCTAACCCTAACCCGTACCCTAACCCTAACCTTAACCCGTACCCTAACCCTAACCCTAATCCTAACCCTAACCCTTTCCTAACCCTTTCCTAACCCTAACCCTAACCCTAACCCGTACCCTAACCCTAACCCGTACCCTAACACTAACCCTAACCCTAACCCGTACCCTAACCCGTACCCTAACCCTAAACTTAACCCGTACCCTAAACCTAGCCCTAATGCTAACCCTAAACCTTTCCTAAACCTAACCCTAACCCTAACCCTAACCCTAACCCTAACCCGTACACTAACGCTAACCCGTATCCTAACACTAACCCTAACCCTAAACCTAAACCTAACCCGTATGCTAACCCTAACCCTAACCCTCACCCTAACCCTAAACCGTACACTAACCCTAACCCGTACCCTAACCCTAGACCTAACCCTAACTCTAACCCTAACCCCTAACCCTAAACGTAACCCGTACCCTAACCCTAACGCGTACCCTAACCCTAACCCGTACCCTAAACCTAACCCTTACCCTAACCCTAACCCGTACCCTAAACCTAACCCTAACCCTAACCCTAACCCTAACCCTATCCCCTAACCCTAACCCTAACCCGTATCCTAACCCTAAACCTAACCCGTACCCGAACACTAACCCGTACCCTAACCCTAACCCGTAACCCTACCCTAACCCTAACCCTAACCCTAACCCGTACCCTAACCCGTACCCTAACCCTAACACGTACCCTAACCCGTACCCTAACTTAACCCTTACCCTAACCCTAACCCTAACCCGTACCCTAAACCTAACCCTAACCCTAACCCTAACCCGTACCCTAACCCTTATCCTAACCCTATCCCGTACCCTAACACGTACCCTAACCCTAACCCCAACCCTAACCGTAACCCTAGCCCTAACCCGTACCCTAACCCTAACCCTAACCCGTACCCTAACCCGTACCCTAACCCTAACCCGTACCCTAACCCTAACCAGTACCCTAACCCTAACCCTAACCCTAACACGTACGCTAACCCTAAACCTAACCCTAACCCTAACCCTAACCCGTACCCTAACCCTAACCCTAACCCTAACCCTAACCCTAACTCCTAAACCTAACCCGAAACCGTACCCTAACCCTAACCCTAACCCGTACCCTAACCCTAACCCGTACCCTAACCCTATCCCTAACACTAACCCTAACCCATACACTAACCCTAACCCTAACCCTAAACCCTAACCCTAACTCTAACAAGTACCCTAACCCTAACCCTAACCCGTACCCTAACCCTAACCCGTACCCTAACCCTAACCCTAAACCGTACCCTAACCCTCACCCGTAACCTAACCCTAACCCTAACCCTAAACCTAACCCTAACCCCTAACCCTAACCCTAACCCGTATCCTAACCCTAACCCTAACCCGTACCCTAAACCTAACCCGTACCCTAACCCTAACCCTAACCCTAACCCGTACCCTAAACCTAACCCATACCCTAACCCTAACCCGTACCCTAACCCTAACTCTAACCCTAACCCTAAAACGTACCCTAACCCGTACCCTAACACGTACCCTAACCCTAACCCGTACCCTAACCAGTACCCTAACCTTAACCCTAACTCTAACCCTAAACCGTACCCTTAACCTAAACCTAACACTAACCCTAACCATAACCCGTACCCTAACCCTTACCCTAACCCTAAACCTAAACCGTACCCTAACCCGAACCCTAACCCTAACCCTAACCCTAACCCGTACCCTAACCCTAACCCTAACCCTAACTCGTACACTAACCCGTACACTAACCCTAACCGTAAACCTAACCCTAACCCCTAACCCATAACCCTAACCCTAACCCTAACCCTAACCCTAACACGTACTTTAACACTAACACTAACCCTAACCCTAACCCTAACCCATACCCTAACCCTAACCCTTACCCTAACCCATACCTTAACCCTAACCCCTAACCCGTAACCTAACCCGTACCCTAAACCTAACCCAACCCTAACCCGTACCCTAAACCTAACCCTAACCCTAACCCGTACCCTAAACCTAACTCTAACCAGTACCCTAACCCTAACCCTAACCCGTACTCTAACTCTAACCCGTACCCTAACCCTAAGCCTAACACGAACCCTAACCCGTACCCTCACCCTAAACCTAACCCTAACCCGAACCCGAACCCTAACCCGTACCCTAACCCTAACCCTAACCCTAACACTTAACCTAACCCGTACCCTAACCCTAACCCTAACCCTAATCCAAACCCTAACCCTAACACTAAACCGTACCCTAACCCTAACCCTAACCCGTACCCTAAACCTAAGCCTAACCCTAATGCTAACCCTAAACCTAACACTAACGCGTACCCTAACCCTAACCCTAACCCGTAACCTAAACCTAACCCTAACCCTAACCCTAAACCTTACCCTAACCCTAACCCGTACACTAACACTAACCCTAACCCCAAACCCTAACCCTAACCCGTACCCTAAGCCTAACCCTAACCCGTACCCTAAACCTAACCTGTACCCTAACCCTAACCCTTGCCCTAACCCTAACCCTAACCCTAACCCTTACCCTAACCCGTACCCTAACCCTAACCCGTACCCTAACCCGTACCCTAACCCTAACCCTTACCCTAACCCTAACCCGTACCCTAAACCTAACCCTAACCCTAACCCATACTCTAACCCGTACCCTATCCCTTACACTAACCCTAACCCTAACCCTAACTCGTACCCTAACCCTAACCCCAACCCGAACCCTAACCCTAATCCTAACCCTTACCCTAACCCAACCCTAACCCTAACTCGTACACTAAACCATACCCTAACCCTAACCCTAACCCTTACCCTAACACTAACCCCTAACCCCTAACCCTAACCCTAACCCTAACGCTAACCCTAACCCTAACACGTACTTTAACCCTAACACTAACCCTAACCCTAACCCTAACCCGTACCCTAACCCTAACCCTAATCCTAAACCTAACCCTAACCCGTACACTAACCCTAACCCTTAATCCTACCCTAACCCGTACCCTAAACCTAACCCTAACCCTAACCCGAACCCTAACCCTAACCCTAACCTGTACCCTAAACCTAACCCTAACCCGTACCCTAACCCTAAACCGTACCCAAACCCTAACCCTAACCCTAAACCGTAACCTAAACCGTACCCTAACCCTAACCCGTAACCTACCCCTAAACCTAACCCGTACCCTAACCCTAAACCTAACCCGTACCCTAACCCGTACCCTAACCCTAACCCGTACCCTAACCCTAACCCGTACCCAAACCCAACCCCACACCTAAACCTAACCCTAACCCGTACCCTAACCCTAAACCTAACCCTAACCCGTACCCTAACCCTAACCCTAACCCTAACCCGTACCCTAACCCTAACCATAACCCTAACACTAACACGTACCCTAACCCTAACCCGTACCCTAACCGGTACCCTAAACCTAACCCTAACCCTAACCCTAACCCCTAACACCTAACCCAAAGACTAACCCGTACCCTAAACCTAACCCTAACCCGAACCCGTACCTTAACCCGTACCCTAACCCTAACCCTAAACCGTACCCTAAACCTAACCCTAACCCTAACCCTAACACTTTCCTAAACCTAACCCTAACCCTAACCCTAAACCTAACCCTAACCCGTACCCTAACACTAACCTGTACCCTAAACCTAACCCTAAACCTAAACCTAACCCTAACCCGTACGCTAACCCTAACCCTAACCCTAACCCTAACCCGTACCCTAACCCTAACCCTAACCCTAACCCCTAAACCTAACCCTAACCCTAACCCTAACCCTAACCCGTACCCTAACCCTAACTCGTAAGCTAACCCTAACCCTAACACTAACCCTAACCAGTACCCTAACCCTAACCCTAACCCCTAAAACTAACTCTAACCCTAACCCTAACCCTAACCCTAACCCTAACCCTAACCCGTACCCTAACCCTAACCCGTAACCTAACCCTAACCCTAACCCTAACCTCTAACCCTAAACCTAAACTGTACCCTAACACTAACACTAACCCGTACCCTAACCGTAACCCGTACCCTAACCCTAACCCTAACCCTAACCCGTACCCTAACACTAACCCTAACCCTAACTACTAACCCTAACCCTAACACGTACCCTAACCTTAACCCTAACCCGTACCCTAACCCTAACACGTACCCTCAACCTAACCCGTACCCTATCCCTAACCCTAACTCGTACCCTAACCCTAACCTAAACCGTACCCTAACGCTAACCCTAACCCTTACCCTAACCCCTAACCCTAACCCTAACCAGTACCCTAACCCTAATTCGTACCCTAACCGTACCCTAAACCTAACCCGTACGCTAACCCTAACCCGTACCCAACCCTAACCCGTACCCTAAACCTAACCATAACCCTAACCCATACCCAAACCCGTACCCTCACCCCTACCCTAACCCTAACCCGTACCCTAACCCGTAACCTAACACTAACCCTAACCCTAACCCTAACCCGTACACTAAACCTAACCCTAACCATAACCCTAACCCTAACCCGTTTCCTAAACCTTACCCGAACCCTAACCCTAATCCTAACCCGTACCCTAAACCTAACCCTAAACCTAACCCGTACCCTAACCCGTACCCTAACCCTAACCCGAACCCTAACTCGTACCCTAACCTGTACCTAACCCTAACCGTAACCCTAACCCTAACCCTAACCCCTAACCCCTACCCTAACCCTAAACCTAACACTAACCCTAACCCGTACTTTAACCCTAACACTAACCCTAACCCTAACCCGTACCCTAACCCTAAACCTAACCCTAAACCTAAACCGTACCCTAACCCTAACCCGTACCCTAAACCTAACCCTAACCCTAACCCTAAACCGTACCCTAACCCTAACCCGTACCCTAACCCTAACACTAACCCTAACCCTATCCCCTAACCCTAACCCTAACCCGTACCCTAACCCTAACCCTAACCCGTACCCTAACCCTAACCCGTAACCTAACCCTAACCCGTACCCTAACCCTAACCCTAACCCTAACCCGTACCCTAACCCGTACCCTAACCCGTATGCTAACACTAACCCGTACCCTAACCCGTACCCTAACCTTAACCCTTACACTAAACCTAACCCTAACATGTACCCAAAACCTAACCCTAATCCTAACCCTAACCCGTACCCTAAACCTTACCCTAACCCTAACCCTAACCCGTACCCTAACCCTAACCCTAACCCTAACACGTACCCTAACCCGAAACCTAACCCTAACCCTAACACTTACCCTAACACTAACCCTAACACCTAAACCTAACCTTAACCCTAACGCTAAACCTAACCCGTACCCTACCCCTAACCCTAACCCTAACCCGTACCCTAACCCTTACCCTAACCTGTGCCCTAAACCTAATCCGTAACCTAACCCTAACCCTAACCCATACCCTAACCCATACCCTAACACTAACCCGTACCCTAACCCTAACCCTAACCCTAATCCGTACCCTAAACCTAACCCGTAACCTAACCCTAACCATAACCCTAACCATAACCCTAACACTAACACGTACACTAACCCTAACCCATACCCTAACCCGTAACCTAACCCTAACCCGTATCCTAACACTAACCCTAACCCTCATCCTAACCCTAAACCGTACCCTAACCCTAACCCGTACCATAACCCTAGACCTAACCCTAACCCTAACCCTAACCCTAACCGTAACCCGTACCCTAAACCTAACCCTAACCCGTACGCTAACCCTAACCCGTACCCTAAACCTAACCCTAACATTAACCCTAACCCGTACCCTAAACCTAACCCTAACCCTAACCTTAACCCTAACCCTATCCCCTAACCCTAACCCTAACCCGTACCCTAACCCTAAACCTAACCCGTACCCGAACCCTAACCCGTACCCTAACCCGTACCCTAACCCTAACCCTAACCCAAACCCTAACCTGTACCCTAATCCGTACCCTAACCCTAACCTGTACCCTAACCGGTACCCTAAACTTAACCCTAACCCTAACCCGTACCCTAACCCTAACCCTAACCCTAACCCTAACACTAACCCGTACCCTAACCCTAACCCCTAAACCTAACCCTAACCCGGACCTTCACCTAACCCTAACCCTAACCCTAACCCTAACCCTAACCCGTACCCTAAACCTAACCCCTAAACCTAACCCTAACCCGGACCTAACCCTAAACCTAACCCTAACCCGTACACTAACCCTAACCCTAAACCTAACCCATACCCTAACCCTAACCCTAACCCGTACCCTAACCCTAACCCTAACCCGTACCCTAACCCTAATCCGTACCCTAACCCTAACCCTAAACTTAACCCTAACCCTAACCCGTACCCTAACCCTAACCCGTACCCTAACCCTAACCCTAACCCGTACCCTAACCCGTACCCTAACCCTAACCCGTACCCTAACCCTAACCCGTACCCTAACCCTAACCCTAACCCGTACCCTAACCCTAATCCGTACCCTAACCCTAACCCTAAACTTAACCCTAACCCTAACCCGTACCCTAACCCTAACCCGTACCCTAACCCTAACCCTAACCCGTACCCTAACCCGTACCCTAACCCTAACCCGTACCCTAACCCTAACCCGTACCCTAACCCTAACCCTAACCCGAACCCGTACGCTAACCCTAAACCTAACCCTAACCCTATCCCTAACCCGTACCCTAACCCTAACCCGTTCCTTAACCCTAACCCTAACCATAACCCTAACCCTAACCTCTAACCCTAACCCTAACCCATACCCTAACCCTAACCCTAATCCGTCCCCTAACCCTAAACCGTACCCTAAACCTAACCCTAACCCTAACCCTAACCCGTACCCTACCCTAACCCGTACCCTCACCCTAAACCTAACACTAACCCTAACCCCTAACCCTACCCTAACCAGTACACTAAGCCTAACCCTAACCCTAACCCGTACCCTAACCCGTACCCTAACCCTAACCCGTACCCTAACCCGTACACTAACCCTAACCCTTACCCTAACCGGTAACCTTACCCGTACCCTAAACATAACCCTAACCCTAACCCGTACCCTAACCCGTTCCCTAACCCTTACCCTAACCCTAACCCTAACCCTAACCCGTACCCAAACCCTAAACCTAACCCTAACCCGTACCCTAAACTGTACCCTAACCCTAACCCGTACCCTAACCCTAACGCGTACCCGTACCCTAAACCTAAACCGTACCATAACCCTAACCCTAAACCGTACCCTAACCCGTAACCTAACCCTAACCCGTACCGTAACCCTAACCCGTACCCTAACCCTAACCGTACTCCTAAACCTAACCCTAACCCGTAACCTAACCCTAACCCTAACCCTTTCCTAAACCTAACCCTAACCCTAAACCTAATGCTAACCCGTACCCTAACCCGTACCCTAACCCTAACCCGTACCCTAAACCTAACCCTAACCCTAACCCGTACCCTAACCCTAACCATAACCCTAACACTAACACGTACCCTAACCCTAACCCATACCCTAAGCCGTACCCTAACCCTAACCCTAACCCTTAACCCTAACCCTAACTCCTAACCCCTAACCCTAACCCTAACCTTAACCCGTACCCTAACCCTAACCCTAACCCTAACCCTTACCTTAACCCGTACCCTAACCCTAACCCTAACCCGTACCCTAAACCTAACCCTAACCTTAACACTAACCCATTCCTAACCCTACCCTAACCCTAACCCTAACCCTAACCCTAACCCGTACCCTAACCCTAACCCGTACCCTAAACCTAACCCTAAACCTAACCGTAACCCTAACCCGTACGCTAACACTAACCCTAACCTTAACCCTAACCCTAAACCTAACCCTAACCCGTACCCTAACCCGTACCCTAACCCTAACCCTAACCCTCACTCCTAAACCTAACACTAACCCGTACCCTAACCCTAACCCGTACCCTAACCCTAACCCTAACCCTAACCCTGACCCGTACCCTAACCCTAACCTTAACCCGTACCCTAACCCTAACCCTAATCCTAACCATAACCCTTTCCTAACCCTAACCCTAACCCTAAACCTAACCCTAAACCGTACCCTAACCCTAACCCGTACCCTAACACTAAACCTAACCCTAACCCTAACCCTAACCCGTACCCTAACCCTAAACTTAACCCGTACCCTAAACCTAGCCCTAATCCTAACCCTAAACCTTTCCTAAACCTAAACCTAACCCTAACCCTAACCCTAACCCGTACCCTAACCCTAACCCATATCCTAACAGTAACTATAACCCTAAACCTAACCCTAAACCGTATGCTAACACTAACCATAACCCTCACCCTAACCCTAAACCGTACCCTAACCCTACCCGTACCCTAACCCTAGACCTAACCCTAACTCTAACCCTAACCCCTAACCCTAACCGTAACCCGTACCCTAACCCTAACCCTAACCTGTACACTAACCCTAACGCGTACCCTAAACCTAACCCTAACCCTAAACCTAACCCGTACCCTAAACCTAACCCTAACCCTAACCCTAACCCTAACCCTATCCCCTAACCCTAACCCTAACCCGTACAGTAACCCTAAACCTAACCCGTATCCGAACCCTAACCTGTACCCAAACCCTAACCCGTACCCTAACCCTAACCCTAACCCTAACCCGTACCCTAAACCGTACCGTAACCCTAACCCGTACCCTAACCCGTACCCTAACCTTAACCCTTACCCTAAACCTAACCCTAACCCGTACCCTAAACCTAACCCTAACCCTAACCCGTACCCTAAACCTTATCCTAACCCTAACCCGTACCCTAACCCGTACCCTAACCCTAACCCTAACCCTAACCCTAACTCCTAACCCCTAACCCTAACCCTAACCTTAACCCGTACCCTAACCCTAACCCTAACCCTTACCTTAACCCGTACCCTAACCCTAACCCTAACCCGTACCCTAACCCTAACCCTAACCTTAACACTAACCCTTTCCTAACAATACCCTAACCCTAACCCTAACCCTAACCCTAACCTGTACCCTAACCCTAACCCGTACCCTAAACCTAACCCTAAACCTAACCCTAACCCTAACCCGTACGCTAACCCTAACCCTAACCTTAACCCTAACCATAAACCTAACCCTAACCCGTACCCTAACCCTAACCCTAACCCTAACCCTAACCCTCACTCCTAAACCTAACACTAACCCGTACCCTAACCCTAACCCGTACCCTAACCCTAACCCTAACCCTAACTCGTACACTAAACCGTACCCTAACCCTAACCCTAACCCTTACCCTAACACTAACCCCTAACCCCTAACCCTAACCCTAACCCTAACCCTAACACTAACATGTACTTTAACCCTAACACTAACCCGTACCCTAACCCTAACCCTAATCCTAACCCTAACCCTAACCCGTACACTAACCCTAACACCTAACCCTAACCCTAACCCGTACCCTAAACCTAACCCTAACCCTAACCCGTACCCTAACCCTAACCCTAACCCGTACCCTAACCCGTACCCTAACCCTAACCCGTACCCTAACCCTAACCCATAACCAAACCCAAACCCCACCCCTAAACCTAACCCTAACCCGTACCCTAACCCTAACCCTAACCCTTTCCTAAACCTAACCCTAACACTAACCCTAACCCTAACCCGTACCCTAACCCTAACCCTAACCCTAACCCGTACCCTAACCCTAACCCTAACCCGTAACTAACCCTAACCATAACCCTAACAATAACACGTACCCTAACTCTAACCCGTACCCTAACCCGTACCCTAAACCTAACCCTAACCCTAACTCTAACCCCTAACACCTAACCCAAACCCTAACCCGTACCCTAACCCTAACCCTAACCCGTACCTTAACCCGTACCCTAACCCTAACCCTAACCCGTACCCTAAACCTAACCCTAACCCTAACCCTAACACTTTCCTAAACCTAACCCTAACCCTAACCCTAAACCTAACCCTAATCCGTACCCTAACACTAACCTGTACCCTAAAACTAACACTAAACCTAAACCTAACCCTAACCCGTACGCTAACCCTAACCCTAACCCTAACCCTAACCCTAACCCGTACCCTAACCCTAACCCTAACCCTAAACCTAACCCCTAAACCTAACCATAACCCTAACCCTAACCGTAACCCGTACCCTAACCCTAACTCGTACGCTAACCCTAAACCTAACACTAACCCTAACCCGTACCCTAACACTAACCCTAACCCTAACCCCTAACACTAACTCTAACAAGTACCCTAACCCTAACCCTAACCCCTACCCTAACCCTAACCCGTACCCTAACCCTAACACGTACCCTAACCCTAACACTAACCCATACCCTAACCATAACCCATACCCTAACCCTAAACCTAACCCTAACCCATACCCTAACCCTACCCCGTACCATAACCCGTACCCTAAACCTAACCCTAACCCGAACCCTAACCCGTAACCTCACCCTAAACCTAACCCTAACCCTTACCCGAACCCTAACCCGTACCCTAACCCTAACCATAACCCTAACCCTAACCCTTAACCTAACCCGTACCTTAAACCTAATCCTAACCCTAATCCTAACTCTAACCCTAACACTAACCCGTACCCTAACCCTAACACTAATCCGTACCCTAACCCTAACCCGTACCCTAAACCTAACCCTAAACCTAACCCTAACCCATACCCTAACCCTAACCCGTACCCTAACCCTAACCCTAACCCTAACCCTAACCCTTAACCGAACCCGTACCCTTATCCTAAGCCTAACCCTAATCCTAACCCTAACCCTATCACTAACCCGTACCCTAACCCTAACACTAACCCTAACCCGTACCCTAAACCTAACCCTAACCCTAAACCTAACCCTACCCTAACACTAACCCGTACCCTAACCCTAACCCTAACACTAACCCTAACCCTAACCCGTAAACTAACCCTAACCCTAACCCTAACCCGTACCCTAACCCTAACCCTAACACTTACACTAACACTAACCCCTAACCCCTAAACCTAACCCTAAACCTAACCCTAAACCTAACCCGTACCCTACCCCTAACCCTAACCCTAACCCGTACCCTAAACCGTACCCTAACCCTAACCCGTACCCTAACCCGTACCCTAACCTTAACCCTTACCCTAAACCTAACCCTAACCCGTACCCTAAACCTAACCCTAACCCTAACCCGTACCCTAAACCTTATCCTAACCCTAACCCGTACCCTAACCCGTACCCTAACCCTAACCCTAACCCTAACCCTAACTCCTAACCCCTAACCCTAACCCTAACCTTAACCCGTACCCTAACCCTAACCCTAACCCTTACCTTAACCCGTACCCTAACCCTAACCCTAACCCGTACCCTAACCCTAACCCTAACCTTAACACTAACCCTTTCCTAACAATACCCTAACCCTAACCCTAACCCTAACCCTAACCTGTACCCTAACCCTAACCCGTACCCTAAACCTAACCCTAAACCTAACCCTAACCCTAACCCGTACGCTAACCCTAACCCTAACCTTAACCCTAACCATAAACCTAACCCTAACCCGTACCCTAACCCTAACCCTAACCCTAACCCTAACCCTCACTCCTAAACCTAACACTAACCCGTACCCTAACCCTAACCCGTACCCTAACCCTAACCCTAACCCTAACTCGTACACTAAACCGTACCCTAACCCTAACCCTAACCCTTACCCTAACACTAACCCCTAACCCCTAACCCTAACCCTAACCCTAACCCTAACCCTAACACTAACATGTACTTTAACCCTAACACTAACCCGTACCCTAACCCTAACCCTAATCCTAACCCTAACCCTAACCCGTACACTAACCCTAACACCTAACCCTAACCCTAACCCGTACCCTAAACCTAACCCTAACCCTAACCCGTACCCTAACCCTAACCCTAACCCGTACCCTAACCCGTACCCTAACCCTAACCCGTACCCTAACCCTAACCCATAACCAAACCCAAACCCCACCCCTAAACCTAACCCTAACCCGTACCCTAACCCTAACCCTAACCCTTTCCTAAACCTAACCCTAACACTAACCCTAACCCTAACCCGTACCCTAACCCTAACCCTAACCCTAACCCGTACCCTAACCCTAACCCTAACCCGTAACTAACCCTAACCATAACCCTAACAATAACACGTACCCTAACTCTAACCCGTACCCTAACCCGTACCCTAAACCTAACCCTAACCCTAACTCTAACCCCTAACACCTAACCCAAACCCTAACCCGTACCCTAACCCTAACCCTAACCCGTACCTTAACCCGTACCCTAACCCTAACCCTAACCCGTACCCTAAACCTAACCCTAACCCTAACCCTAACACTTTCCTAAACCTAACCCTAACCCTAACCCTAAACCTAACCCTAATCCGTACCCTAACACTAACCTGTACCCTAAAACTAACACTAAACCTAAACCTAACCCTAACCCGTACGCTAACCCTAACCCTAACCCTAACCCTAACCCTAACCCGTACCCTAACCCTAACCCTAACCCTAAACCTAACCCCTAAACCTAACCATAACCCTAACCCTAACCGTAACCCGTACCCTAACCCTAACTCGTACGCTAACCCTAAACCTAACACTAACCCTAACCCGTACCCTAACACTAACCCTAACCCTAACCCCTAACACTAACTCTAACAAGTACCCTAACCCTAACCCTAACCCCTACCCTAACCCTAACCCGTACCCTAACCCTAACACGTACCCTAACCCTAACACTAACCCATACCCTAACCATAACCCATACCCTAACCCTAAACCTAACCCTAACCCATACCCTAACCCTACCCCGTACCATAACCCGTACCCTAAACCTAACCCTAACCCGAACCCTAACCCGTAACCTCACCCTAAACCTAACCCTAACCCTTACCCGAACCCTAACCCGTACCCTAACCCTAACCATAACCCTAACCCAAACCCTTAACCTAACCCGTACCTTAAACCTAATCCTAACCCTAATCCTAACTCTAACCCTAACACTAACCCGTACCCTAACCCTAACACTAATCCGTACCCTAACCCTAACCCGTACCCTAAACCTAACCCTAAACCTAACCCTAACCCATACCCTAACCCTAACCCGTACCCTAACCCTAACCCTAACCCTAACCCTAACCCTTAACCGAACCCGTACCCTTATCCTAAGCCTAACCCTAATCCTAACCCTAACCCTATCACTAACCCGTACCCTAACCCTAACACTAACCCTAACCCGTACCCTAAACCTAACCCTAACCCTAAACCTAACCCTACCCTAACACTAACCCGTACCCTAACCCTAACCCTAACCCTAACCCTAACCCTAACCCGTAAACTAACCCTAACCCTAACCCTAACCCGTACCCTAACCCTAACCCTAACACTTACACTAACACTAACCCCTAACCCCTAAACCTAACCCTAAACCTAACCCTAAACCTAACCCGTACCCTACCCCTAACCCTAACCCTAACCCGTACCCTAAACCTAACCCTAACCCATACCCTAACCCTAATCCGTACCCTAACCCTAAACCTAACCCATTCCCTAACCCGTACCCTAAACCTAACCCGTACCCTAACCCTAACCCTAACCCTACTCCGTACCCTAAACCTAACCCGTAACCTAACCCTAACCCTAACCCTAACCCTAACCCGTACCCTAACCCGTACCCTAACCATAACTCGTACCTTAACCCTAACCCTAACCCTAATCCGTACCCTAAACCTATCCCGTAACCTAACCCTAACCCTAACCCGTACGCTAACCCGTACCCTAACCCTAACCCGTACCCTAAACCTAACCTGTCCCCTAACCCTAACCCTAACCCTAACCCGTATGCTAACCCTAAACCTTACCCTAACCCTAACCCTATCCCGTACCCTAACCCTAACCCGTACCCTAAACCTAACCCTAACCATAACCCTAAACCTAACCCCTAACCCTAAACCTAACCCGTACCCTAACCCTAACCCTAATACGTCCCCTAACCTTAACTCGTACCCTAAACCTAACCCTAACCCTAACCCTAACACTTTCCTAAACCTAACCCTAACCCTAACCCTAAACCTAACCCTAACCCGTACCCTAACACTAACCCGTGCCCTAAACCTAACCCTAAACCTAAACCTAACCCTAACCCGTACGCTAACCCTAACCCTAACCCTAACCCTAACCCGTACCCTAACCCTAACCCTAACCCTAACCCCTAAACCTAACCCTAACCCTAACCCTAACCCTAACCCTAACCCGTACCCTAACCCTAACTCGTAAGCTAACCCTAAACCTAACACTAACCCTAACCAGTACCCTAACCCTAACCCTAACCCCTAAACCTAACTCTAACCCTAACCCTAACCCTAAACCTAACCCTAACCCGTACCCTAACCCTAACCCGTAACCTAACCCTAACCCTAACCCTAACCCCTAACCCTAAACCTAACCTGTACCCTAACCCTAACCCTAACCCGTACCCTAACCGTAACCCGTACCCTAACCTTAACCCTAACCCTAACCCGTACCCTAACACTAACCCTAACCCTAACTGCTAACCCTAACCCTAACACGTACCCTAACCTTAACCCTAACCCGTACCCTAACCCTAACACATACCCTCAACCTAACCCGTACCCTATCCCTAACCCTAACTCGTACCCTAACCCTAACCTAAACCGTACCCTAACGCTAACCCTAACCCTTACCCTATCCCCTAACCCTAACCCTAACCAGTACCCTAACCCTAATTCGTACCCTAACAGTACCCTAAACCTAACCCGTACGCTAACCCTAACCCGTACCCAACCCTAACCCGTACCCTAACCCTAACCCTAACCCGTACCCTAACCCTAATCCGTACCCTAACCCTAACCCTAAACTTAACCCTAACCCTAACCCGTACCCTAACCCTAACCCGTACCCTAACCCTAACCCTAACCCGTACCCTAACCCGTACCCTAACCCTAACCCGTACCCTAACCCTAACCCGTACCCTAACCCTAACCCTAACCCGAACCCGTACCCTAACCCTAAACCTAACCCTAACCCTAACACTAACCCGTACCCTAACCCTAACCCGTTCCTTAACCCTAACCCTAACCATAACCCTAACCCTAACCTCTAACCCTAACCCTAACCCATACCCTAACCCTAACCCTAATCCGTCCCCTAACCCTAAACCGTACCCTAAACCTAACCCTAACCCTATCCCTAACCCGTACCCTAACCCTAACCCGTACCCTCACCCTAAACCTAACACTAACCCTAACCCCTAACCCTACCCTAACCAGTACACTAAGCCTAACCCTAACCCTAACCCGTACCCTAACCCGTACCCTAACCCTAACCCGTACCCTAACCCGTACACTAACCCTAACCCTTACCCTAACCGGTAACATAACCCGTACCCTAAACATAAACCTAACCCTAACCGTACCCTAACCCGTACCCTAACCCTTACCCTAACCCTAACCCTAACCCTAACCCGTACCCAAACCCTAACCCTAACCCTAACCCGTACCCTAAACTGTACCCTAACCCTAACCCGTACCCTAACCCTAACCCGTACCCGTACCCTAAACCTAAACCGTACCATAACCCTAACCCTAAACCGTACCCTAACCCGTACCCTAACCCTAAACCGTACCGTAACCCTAACCCGTAACCTAACCCTAACCCTAACCCTTTCCTAAACCTAACCCTAACCCTAAACCTAATGCTAACCCGTACCCTAACCCGTACCCTAACCCTAACCCGTACCCTAACCCGAACCCTAACCCTAACCCGTACCCTAACCCTAACCATAACCCTAACACTAACACGTACCCTAACCCTAACCCATACCCTAAGCCGTACCCTAACCCTAACCCTAACCCTTAACCCTAACCCTAACTCCTAACCCCTAACCCTAACCCTAACCTTAACCCGTACCCTAACCCTAACCCTAACCCTAACCCTTACCTTAACCCGTACCCTAACCCTAACCCTAACCTTAACACTAACCCTTTCCTAACCCTACCCTAACCCTAACCCTAACCCTAAACCTAACCCGTACCCTAACCCTAACCCGTACCCTAAACCTAACCCTAAACCTAACCGTAACCCTAACCCGTACGCTAACACTAACCCTAACCTTAACCCTAACCCTAAACCTAACCCTAACCCGTACCCTAACCCTAACCCTAACCCTAACCCTAACCCTCACTCCTAAACCTAACACTAACCCGTACCCTAACCCTAACCCGTACCCTAACCCTAAACCTAACCCTAACCCTGACCCGTACCCTAACCCTAACCTTAACCCGTACCCTAACCCTAACCCTAATCCTAACCATAACCCTTTCCTAACCCTAACCCTAACCCTAACCCTAACCCTAACCCTAACCCTAAACCGTACCCTAACCCTAACCCGTACCCTAACACTAAACCTAACCCTAACCCTAACCCTAACCCGTACCCTAACCCTAAACTTAACCCGTACCCTAAACCTAGCTCTAATCCTAACCCTAAACCTTTCCTAAACCTAAACCTAACCCTAACACTAACCCTAACCCGTACCCTAACCCTAACCCATATCCTAACACTAACCCTAACCCTAAACATAACCCTAACGCGTATGCTAACACTAACCATAATTCTCACCCTAACCCTAAACCGTACCCTAACCCTACCCGTACCCTAACCATAGACCTAACCCTAACTCTAACCCTAAACCCTAACCCTAACCGTAACCCGTACCCTAACCCTAACCCTAACCTGTACACTAACCCTAACGCGTACCCTAAACCTAACCCTAACCCTAACCCTAACCCGTACCCTAAACCTAACCCTAACCCTAACCCTAACCCTAACCCTATCCCCTAACCCTAACCCTAACCCGTACAGTAACCCTAAACCTAACCCGTATCCGAACCCTAACCTGTACCCAAACCCTAACCCGTACCCTAACCCTAACCCTAACCCTAACCCTAACCCGTACCCTAAACCGTACCCTAAACCTAACCCGTACCCTAACCCGTACCCTAACCTTAACCCTTACCCTAAACCTAACCCTAACCCGTACCCTAAACCTAACCCTAACCCTAACCCTAACCCGTACCCTAAACCTTATCCTAACCCTAACCCGTACCCTAACCCGTACCCTAACCCTAACCCCAACCCTAACCGTAACCCTAGCCCTAACCCGTACGCTAACCCTAACCCTAACTCTAACACGTACGCTAACCCGAAACCTAACCCTAACCCTAACCCTAACCCGTACCCTAACCCTAACCCGTACCCTAACCCTAACCCTAACCCTAACCCAAACCCTAACCTGTACCCTAATCCGTACCCTAACCCTAACCCGTACCCTAACCCGTACCCTAACCTTAACCCTAACCCTAACTCGTACCCTAACCCTAGCCCTAACCCTAACCCTAACACTAACCCGTACCCTAACCCTAACCCCTAAACCTAACCCTAACCCGGACCTTCACCTAACCATAACCCTAACCCTAACCCTAACCCTAAACCGTACCCTAAACCTAACCCCTAAACCTAACCCTAACCCGGAACTAACCCTAACCCTAACCCTAACCCGTACACTAACCCTAACCCTAAACCTAACCCATACCCTAACCCTAACCCTAACCCGTACCCTAACCCTAACCCTAACCCGTACCCTAACCCTAATCCGTACCCTAACCCTAACCCTAAACCTAACCCTAACCCTAACCCGTACCCTAACCCTAACCCGTACCCTAACCCTAACCCTAACCCGTACCCTAACCCGTACCCTAACCCTAACCCGTACCCTAACCCTAACCCGTACCCTAACCCTAACCCTAACCCGAACCCGTACGCTAACCCTAAACCTAACCCTAACCCTAACCCTAACCCGTACCCTAACCCTAACCCGATCCCTAACCCTAACCCTAACCATAACCCTAACCCTAAACTCTAACCCTAACCCTAACCCATACCCTAACCCTAACCCTAATCCGTCCCCTAACCCTAAACCGTACCCTAAACCTAACCCTAAACCTAACCCTAACCTGTACCCTAACCCTAACCCGTAGCCTCACCCTAAACCTAACACTAACCCTAACCCCTAACCCTACCCTAACCAGTACACTAAGCCTAACCCTAACCCTAACCCGTACCCTAACCCGTAACCTAACCCTAACCCGTACCCTAACCCGTACACTAACCCTAACCCTTACCCTAACCTGTAACCTAACCCGTACCCTAAACATAACCCTAACCCTAACCCGTACCCTAACCAATACCCTAACCCTTACCCTAACCCTAACCCTAACCCTAACCCGTACCCAAACCCTAACCCTAACCCTAACCCGTACGCTAACCCTAACCCTAATCCGTACCCTAACCCTAACCCGTACCCTAAACCTAACCCTAACCCTATCCCTAACCCGTACCCTAACCCTAACCTGTACCCTAACCCTAAACTAAACCCTAACCCCTAACCCTACCCTAACCAGTAACCTAAGCCTAACCCTAACCCTAACCCGTACCCTAACCCGTACCCTAACCCTAACCCTAATCCGTCCCCTAACCCTAACCCGTACCCTAAACCTAACCCTAACCCTATCCCTAACCCGTACCCTAACCCTAACCCGTACCATAACCCTAAACTTAACCCTAACCCCTAACCCTACCCTAACCAGTAACCTAAGCCTAACCCTAACCCTAACCCGTACCCTAACCCGTACCCTAACCCTAACCCGTGCGCTAACCCGTACCCTAAACCTAACCCTTACCCTAACCAGTAACCTAACCCGTACCCTAAACATAACCCTAACCCTAACCCGTACCCTAACCCGTACCCTAACACTTACCCTAACCCTAACCCTAACCCGTACCCAAACCCTAACCCTAACCCTAACCCGTACCCTAAACCGTACCCTAACCCTAACCCGTACCCTAACCCTAACCCGTACCCGTACCCTAACCCTAAACCGTACCATAACCCTAACCCTAAACCGTACCCTAACCCGTACCCTAACCCTAACCCGTACCCTAACCCTAACCCGTACCCTAACCCTAACCCTTCCCCTAACCCTAACCCTAACCCGTAACCTAACCCTAACCCTAAACCTTTCCTAAACCTAACCCTAACCCTAAACCTAATGCTAACCCGTACCCTAACCCGTACCCTAACCCTAACCCGTACTCTAACCCTAACCCTAACCCTAACCCGTACCCTAACCCTAACCATAACCCTAACACTAACACGTACCCTAACCCTAACCCATACCCTAACCCGTACCCTAACCCTAACCCTAACCCTAACCCTAACTCCTAACCCCTAACCCTAACCCTAACCTTAACCCGTACCCTAACCCTAACCCTAACCCTAACCCTTACCTTAACCCGTACCCTAACCCTAACCCTAACCCGTACCCTAACCCTAACCCTAACCTTAACACTAACCCTTTCCTAACAATACCCTAACCCTAACCCTAACCCTAACCCTAACCCGTACCCTAACCCTAACCCGTACCCTAAACCTAACCCTAAACCTAACCCTAACCCTAACCCGTACGCTAACCCTAACCCTAACCTTAACCCTAACCATAAACCTAACCCTAACCCGTACCCTAACCCTAACCCTAACCCTAACCCTCACTCCTAAACCTAACACTAACCCGTACCCTAACCCTAACCCGTACCCTAACCCTAACCCTAACCCTAACCCTAACCCTGACCCGTACCCTAACCCTAACCTTAACCCGTACCCTAACCCTAACCCTAATCCTAACACTAACCCTTTCCTAACCCTAACCCTAACCCTAACCCTAACCCTAACCCTAACCCTAAACCGTACCCTAACCCTAACCCGTACCCTAACACTAAACCTAACCCTAACCCTAACCCTAACCCATACCCTAACCCTAAACTTAACCCGTACCCTAAACCTAGCCCTAATCCTAACCCTAAACCTTTCCTAACCCTAAACCTAACCCTAACCCTAACCCTAAACCGTACCCTAACCCTAACCCGTATCCTAACACTAACCCTAACCCTAAACCTAACCCTAACCCGTATGCTAACCCTAACGCTAACCCTCACCCTAACCCTAAACCGTACCCTAACCCTAACCCGTACCCTAACCCTAGACCTAACCCTAACTCTAACCCTAACCCCTAACCCTAACCGTAACCCGTACCCTAACCCTAACCCTAACCCGTACACTAACCCTAACGCGTACCCTAAAACTAACCCTAAACCTAACCCTAACCCGTAACCTAAACCTAACCCTAATCCTAACCCTAACACTAACCCTAACCCTATCCCCTTACCCTAACACTAACCCGTACCCTAACCCTAACCCTAACCCGTACCCTAACCCTAACCCGTACCCTAACCCTAACCCGTACCCTAACCCGTACCCTAACCCGTACCCTAACCCGTACGCTAACACTAACCCGTACCCTAACCCGTACCCTAACCTTAACCCTTACACTAAACCTAACCCTAACATGTACCCAAAACCTAACCCTAATCCTAACCCTAACCCGTACCCTAAACCTTACCCTAACCCTAACCCTAACCCGTACCCTAACCCTAACCCTAAACCTAACACGTACCCTAACCCGAAACCTAACCCTAACCCTAACACTTACCCTAACACTAACCCTAACACCTAAACCTAACCTTAACCCTAACCCTAAACCTAACCCGGACACTACCCCTAACCCTAACCCTAACCCGTACCCTAACCCTAACCCTAACCTGTGCCCTAAACCTAATCCGTACCCTAACCCTAACCCTAACCCATACCCTAACCCATACCCTAACACTAACCCGTACCCTAACCCTAACCCTAACCCTAATCCGTACCCTAAACCTAACCCGTAACCTAACCCTAACCCTAACCCTAACCATAACCCTAACACTAACACGTACACTAACCCTAACCCTAACCCTAACCCGTACCCTAACCCTAACCCTAACCCTAACCCTAACCCAAACCCTAACCTGTACCCTAATCCGTACCCTAACCCTAACCCGTACCCTAACCCGTACCCTAACCTTAACCCTAACTCTAACGCGTACCCTAACCCTAGCCCTAAACCTAACCCTAACACTAACCCGTACCCTAACCCTAACCCCTAAACCTAACCCTAACCCGGACCTTCACCTAACCCTAACCCTAACCCTAACCCTAACCCTAAACCGTACCCTAAACCTAACCCCTAAACCTAACCCTAACCCGGACCTAACCCTAACCCTAACCCTAACCCGTACACTAACCCTAACCCTAAACCTAACCCATACCCTAACCCTAACCCTAACCCGTACCCTAACCCTAACCCTAACCCGTACCCTAACCCTAATCCGTACCCTAACCCTAACCCTAAACCTAACCCTAACCCTAACCCGTACCCTAACCCTAACACGTACCCTAACCCTAACCCTAACCCGTACCCTAACCCGTACCCTAACCCTAACCCGTACCCTAACCCTAACCCGTACCCTAACCCTAACCCTAACCCGAACCCGTACGCTAACCCTAAACCTAACCCTAACCATAACCCTAACCCGTACCCTAACCCTAACCCGTTCCCTAACCCTAACCCTAACCATAACCCTAACCCTAAACTCTAACCCTAACCCTAACCCATACCCTAACCCTAACCCTAATCCGTCCCCTAACCCTAAACCGTACCCTAAACCTAACCCTAAACCTAACCCTAACCCATACCCTAACCCTAACCCGTACCCTCACCCTAAACCTAACACTAACCCTAACCCCTAACCCTACCCTAACCAGTACACTAAGCCTAACCCTAACCCTAAACCGTACCCTAACCCGTACCCTAACCCTAACCCGTACCCTAACCCGTACACTAACCCTAACCCTTACCCTAACCTGTAACCTAACCCGTACCCTAAACATAACCCTAACCCTAACCCGTACCCTAACCAATACCCTAACCCTTACCCTAACCCTAACCCTAACCCTAACCCGTACCCAAACCCTAACCCTAACCCTAACCCGTACCCTAAACTGTACCCTAACCCTAACCCGTACCCTAACCCTAACCCGTACCCGTACCCTAACCCTAAACCGTACCATAACCCTAACCCTAAACCGTACCCTAACCCGTACCCTAACCCTACCCCGTACCGTAACCCTAACCCGTACCCTAACCCTAACCGTACTCCTAAACCTAACCCTAACCCGTAACCTAACCCTAACCCTAACCCTTTCCTAAACCTAACCCTAACCCTAAACCTAATGCTAACCCGTACCCTAACCCGTACCCTAACCCTAACCCGTACCCTAACCCTAACCCTAACCCTAACCCGTACCCTAACCCTAACCATAACCCTAACACTAACACGTACCCTAATCCTAACCCATACCCTAACCCGTACCCTAACCCTAACCCTAACCCTTAACCCTAACCCTAACTCCTAACCCCTAACCCTAACCCTAACCTTAACCCGTACCCTAACCCTAACCCTAACCCTAACCCTTACCTTAACCCGTACCCTAACCCTAACCCTAACCCGTACCCTAACCCTAACCCTAACCTTAACCCTAACCCTTTCCTAACCCTACCCTAACCCTAACCCTAACCCTAAACCTAACCCGTACCCTAACCCTAACCCGTACCCTAAACCTAACCCTAAACCTAACCGTAACCCTAACCCGTACGCTAACCCTAACCCTAACCTTAACCCTAACCCTAAACCTAACCCTAACCTGTACCCTAACCCTAACCCTAACCCTAAACCTAACCCTCACTCCTAAACCTAACACTAACCCGTACCCTAACCCTAACCCGTACCCTAACCCGTACCCTAACCCTAACCATAACCCTAACACTAACACGTACCCTAACCCTAACCCGTACCCTAACCCGTACCCTAAACCTAACCCTAACCCTAACTCTAACCCCTAACACCTAACCCAAACCCTAACCAGTAACCTAAACCTAACCCTAACCCGTACCTTAACCCGTACCCTAACCCTAACCCTAACCCGTACCCTAAACCTAACCCTAACCCTAACCCTAACACTTTCCTAAACCTAACCCTAACCCTAACCCTAAACCTAACCCTAATCCGTACCCTAACACTAACCTGTACCCTAAAACTAACCCTAAACCTAAACCTAAACCTAACCCGTACGCTAACCCTAACCCTAACCCTAACCCTAACCCTAACCCGTACCCTAACCCTAACCGTAAACCTAAACCTAACCCCTAAACCTAACCATAACCCTAACCCTAACCGTAACCCGTACCCTAACCCTAACTCGTACGCTAACCCTAACCCTAACACTAACCCTAACCCGTACCCTAACACTAACCCTAACCCTAACCCCTAACACAAACTCTAACAAGGACCCTAACCCTAACCCTAACCCCTACCCTAACCCTAACCCGTACCCTAACCCTAACACGTACCCTAACCCTAACACAAACCCATACCCTAACCCTAACCCATACCCTAACCCTAAACCTAACCCTAACCCATACCCTAACCCTAACCCGTACCCTAACCCTAACCCTAACCCTAACCCGTACCCTAACCCTAACCCTAACTCGTACCCTAACCCTAACCCGTACCCTAACCCTAACTCTAACCCTAACCCTAACCCGTACCCTACCCCGTACCCTAACCCGTACCCTAAACCTAACCCTAACCCGAACCCTAACCCGTACCCTCACCCTAAACCTAACCCTAACCCTTACCCGAACCCTAACCCGTACCCCAACCCTAACCATAACCCTAACCCTAACCCTTAACCTACCCGTACCTTAAACCTAACCCTAACCCTAATCCTAACTCTAACCCTAACACTAACCCGTACCCTAACCCTAACACTAATCCGTACCCTAACCCTAACCCTAACCCTAAACCTAAACCTAAACCTAACCCTAACCCATACCCTAACCCTAACCCGTACCCTAACCCTAACCCTAACCCTAACCCTAACCCTTAACCGAACCCGTACCCTTATCCTAAGCCTAACCCTAATCCTAACCCTAACCCTATCACTAACCCGTACCCTAACCCTAACACTAACCCTAACCCGTACCCTAAACCTAACCCTAACCCTAAACCTAACCCTACCCTAACACTAACCCGTACCCTAACCCTAACCCTAACCCTAACCCTAACCCGTAAACTAACCCTAACCCTAACCCTAACCCTAACCCGTACCCTAACCCTAACCCTAACACTTACACTAACACTAACCCCTAACCCCTAAACCTAACCCTAAACCTAACCCTAAACCTAACCCGTACCCTACCCCTAACCCTAACCCTAACCCGTACCCTAAACCTAACCCTAACCCATACCCTAACCCTAATCCGTACCCTAACCCTAACCCTAACCCATTCCCTAACCCGTACCCTAAACCTAACCCGTACCCTAACCCTAACCCTAACCCTACTCCGTACCCTAAACCTAACCCTAACCCTAACCCTAACCCTAACCCGTACCCTAACCCGTACCCTAACCATAACTCGTACCTTAACCCTAACCCTAACCCTAATCCGTACCCTAAACCTATCCCGTAACCTAACCCTAACCCTAACCCGTACGCTAACCCGTACCCTAACCCTAACCCGTACCCTAAACCTAACCTGTCCCCTAACCCTAACCCTAACCCTAACCCGTACGCTAACCCTAAACCTTACCCTAACCCTAACCCTATCCCGTACCCTAACCCTAACCCGTACCCTAAACCTAACCCTAACCATAACCCTAAACCTAACCCCTAACCCTAAACCTAACCCGTACCCTAACCCTAACCCTAATACGTCCCCTAACCCTAACTCGTACCCTAAACCTAACCCTAACCCTAAACCTAACCCGTACCCTAAACCTAACCCGTACTCTAACCCTAACCCTAACACTAACCCCTAACCCTAACCCGTACACTAAGCCTAACCCTAACCCGTACCCTAACCCTAACATGTACCCTAACCCTAACCCTTGCCCTAACCCTAACCCTAACCCCTACCCTAACCCGTACCCTAACCCTAACCCGTAACCTAACACGTACCCTAACCCTAACCTTTACCCTAACCCTAACCCTATCCCGTGCCCTAAACCTAACCCTAACCCTAACCCGTACCCTAACCCGTACCCTAACCCTTACCCTAACCCTAAACCTAACCCTAACCAGTACCCTAACCCTAAACCCAACCCGAACCCTAACCCTAACCCTAACACGTACCCTATCCCTAACCCTAACCCTAACTCGTACCCTAACCCGAACCCTAACCCTAACCCTAACCCTTACCCTAACACTAACCCCTAACCCCTAACCCTAACACTAAACCTAACCCTAACCTGTACCCTAACCCTAACCCGTACCCTAACCCTAACTCTAACCCTAACCCGTTGCTAACCCTAACCCTAACCCTAACCTGTACCCTAACCCTAACCCTAAACCTAACCCTAACCCTAACCCGTACCCTAACCCTAACCCTAACCCGTACCCTAAACCTAACCCTAACCCTAACCCTAACCTAAACCTAACCCGTACCCTAACCCTAACCCTAAACCTAACCCTAACCCGTACCCTAACCCTAACCCTAACCGTATCCCTAACCCTTACCCTAACCCTAACCCTAACCCGTACCCGTACCCTAACCCTAACCCTAACCCTAACACTAACCCTAACCCTAACCCGTACCCTAACCCTAAACTTAACCCGTACCCTAACCCTAACCCTAATCCTAACCCTAACCCTTTCCTAACCCTAACCCTAACCCTAACCCTAACCCGTACCCTAATCCTAACCCGTACCCTAACACTAACCCTAACCCTAACCCTAACCCGTACCCTAACCCTAGCCCTAATCCTAACCCTAAACTTTCCTAACCCTAACCCTAACCCTAACCCTAACCCGTACCCTAACCGTAACCCGAATCCTAACACTAACCCTAACCCTAAACCTAACCCTAACCCGTATGCTAAACCTAACGCTAACCCTCACCCTAACCCTAAACCGTACCCTAACCCTAACCCGTACCCTAACCCTAGACCTAACCCTAACCCTAACACTAACCCCTAACCCTAACCGTAACCCGTACCCTAACCCTAACCCTAACCCGTACCCTAACCCTAACCCGTACCCTAAACCTAACCCTAACCTTAACCCTAACCCGTACCCTAAACCTAACCCTAACCCTAACCTTAACCCTAACCATAAACCTAACCCTAACCCTAACCTTAACCCTAACCCTATCCGCTAACCCTAACCCTAACCCGTACCCTAACCCTAAACCTAACCCGTACCCGAACCCTAACCCGTACACTAACACTAACCCATACCCTAACCCTAACCCTAACCCGTACCCTAACCCGTACCCTAATCCGTACACTAACCCTAACCCGTACCCTAACCCGTACCCTAACCTTAACCCTAAACCTAACCCGTACACTAACCCTAACCCTAACCCTAACCCGTACCCTAACCCTAACCCGTACCCTAAACCTAACCGCTAAACCTAACCCTAACCCGGACCTAAACTTAACCCGAACCCTAACCCGTACACTAACCCTAACCCTAAACCTAACCCATACCCTAACCCTAACCCTAACCCGTACCCTAACCCTAACCCTAACCCATACCCTAACCCTAATCCGTACCCTAACCCTAACCCTAATTCTTCCCCTAACCCTAAACCGTACCCTAAACCTAACCCTAACCCTAACCCTAACCCGTACCCTAACCCTAACCCGTACCCTAACCCTAAACCTAACCCTAACCCCTAACCCTACCCTAACCAGTACCCTAAGCCTAACCCTAACCCTAACCCGTAACCTAACCCGTACCCTAACCATAACCCGTACCCTAACACGTACACTAACCCTAACCCTTACACTAACCGGTAACCTAACCCGTACCCTAAACATAACCCTAACCCTAACCTGTACCCTAACCCGTACACTAACCCTTACCCTAACCCTAAACCTAACCCTAACCCGTACCCAAACCCTAACCCTAACCCTAACCCGTACCCTAAACCGTACCCTAACCCTAACCCGTACCCTAACCCTAACCCGTACCCGTACCCTAAACCTAAACCGTACTATAACCCTAACCCTAAACCGTACCCTAACCCGTACCCTAACCCTAACCCGTACCGTAACCCTAACCCGTACACTAACCCTAACCGTACCCCTAAACCTAACCCTAACCCGTAACCTAACCATAACCCTACCCTTTCCTAACCCGTACCCTAACCCTAACGCTACCCCTAACCCGTACCCTAACCCGTACCCTAAACCTAACCCGTACCCTAACCCTAACCATCACCCTAACACTAAAACGTACCCTAACCCTAACCCATACCCTAACCCGTACCCTAACCCTAACCCTAACCCTAAGCCTAACGCTAACCCTAACTCCTAACCCCTAACCCTAACCCTAACCTTAACACGTACCCTAACCCTAACCCTAACCCTAACCCGTACCTTAACCCGTACCCTAACCCTAACCCTAACCCGTACCCTAACCCTAACCCTAACCCTAACCCTAACACTAACCCTTACCTAACACAATCCTAACCCTAACCCTAACCCTAACCCTAACCCGTACCCTTACCCTAACCCGTACCCTAAACCTAACCCTAAACCTAACCCTAATCCTAACCCGTATGCTAACCCTAACCCTAACCATAACCCTAAACCTAAACCTAACCCTAACCCGTACCCTAACCCTAACCCTAACCCTAACCCTCACTCCTAAACCTAACACTAACCCGTACCCTAACCCTAACCCGTACCCTAACCCTAACCCTAACCCTAACCCGTACCCTAACCCTAACCTTAACCCGTACCCTAACCCTAACCCTAATCCTAACCCTAACCCTTTCCTAACCCTAACCCTAACCCTAACCCTAATCCGTACCCTAACCCTAACCCGTACCCTAACACTAACCCTAACACTAACCCTAACCTAACCCGTACCCTAACCCTAAACTTAACCCGTACCCTAAACCTAACCCTAATCCTAACCCTAAACCTTTCCTAACCCTAACCCTAACCCTAACCCTAAACCTAACCCTAACCCGTACCCTAACCCTAACCCGTATCCTAACACTAACCCTAACCCTAAACCTAACCCTAACCCGTATGCTAACCCTAACCCTAACACTCACCCTAACCCTAAACCGTACCCTAACCCTAACCCGTACCCTAACCCTAGACCTAACCCTAACTCTAACACTAAGCCCTAACCCTAACCGTAACCCGTACCCTAAACCTAACCCTAACCCGTACCCTAACCCTAACCCGTACCCTAAACCTAACCCTAACCCTAACCCTAACCCGTACCCTAAACCTAACCCTAACCCTAACCCTAACCCTAACCCTAACCCTAACCCTATCCCCTAACCCTAACCATAACCCGTACCCTAACCCTAAACCTAACCCGTACCCGAACCCTAACCCGTACCCTAACCCTAACCCGTACCCTAACCCTAACCCTAACCCTAACCCTAACCCTAACCCGTACCCTAACCCGTACCCTAACCCTAACCCGTACCCTAACCCGTACCCTAAACTTAACCCTTACCCTAACCCTAACCCTAACCCGTACCCTAAACCTAACCCTAACCCGTACCCTAACCCGTACCCTAACCCTTATCCTAACCCTAACCCGTACCCTAACCCGTACCCTAACCCTAACCCCAACACTAAACGTAACCCTAGCCCTAACCCGTACCCTAACCCTAACCCTAACCCTAACACGTACCCTAACCCTAACCTTTACCCTAACCCTAACCCTATCCCGTGCCCTAAAACTAACCCTA
Source organism: Urocyon cinereoargenteus (assembly GCA_032313775.1). Lineage (NCBI taxonomy): Eukaryota > Metazoa > Chordata > Mammalia > Carnivora > Canidae > Urocyon > Urocyon cinereoargenteus. The sequence continues at coordinate 1,290,535 of JAVLSZ010000087.1, forward strand.
ACCCTAACCCGTACCCTAACCCGTACCCTAACCCTTACCCTAACCCTAAACCTAACCCTAACCCGTACCCTAACCCTAAACCCAACCCGAACCCTAACCCTAACCCTAACACGTACCCTATCCCTAACCCTAACCCTAACTCGTACCCTAACCCGAACCCTAACCCTAACCCTAACCCTTACCCTAACACTAACCCCTAACCCCTAACCCTAACACTAAACCTAACCCTAACCTGTACCCTAACCCTAACCCGTACCCTAACCCTAACTCTAACCCTAACCCGTTGCTAACCCTAACCCTAACCCTAACCTGTACCCTAACCCTAACCCTAAACCTAACCCTAACCCTAACCCGTACCCTAACCCTAACCCTAACCCGTACCCTAAACCTAACCCTAACCCTAACCCTAACCTAAACCTAACCCGTACCCTAACCCTAACCCTAAACCTAACCCTAACCCGTACCCTAACCCTAACCCTAACCGTATCCCTAACCCTTACCCTAACCCTAACCCTAACCCGTACCCGTACCCTAACCCTAACCCTAACCCTAACCCTAACACTAACCCTAACCCTAACCCGTACCCTAACCCTAAACTTAACCCGTACCCTAACCCTAACCCTAATCCTAACCCTAACCCTTTCCTAACCCTAACCCTAACCCTAACCCTAACCCTAACCCGTACCCTAATCCTAACCCGTACCCTAACACTAACCCTAACCCTAACCCTAACCCGTACCCTAACCCTAGCCCTAATCCTAACCCTAAACTTTCCTAACACTAACCCTAACCCTAACCCTAACCCGTACCCTAACCGTAACCCGAATCCTAACACTAACCCTAACCCTAAACCTAACCCTAACCCGTATGCTAAACCTAACCCTAACCCTCACCCTAACCCTAAACCGTACCCTAACCCTAACCCGTACCCTAACCCTAGACCTAACCCTAACCCTAACACTAACCCCTAACCCTAACCGTAACCCGTACCCTAACCCTAACCCTAACCCGTACCCTAACCCTAACCCGTACCCTAAACCTAACCCTAACCTTAACCCTAACCCGTACCCTAAACCTAACCCTAACCCTAACCTTAACCCTAACCATAAACCTAACCCTAACCCTAACCTTAACCCTAACCCTATCCGCTAACCCTAACCCTAACCCGTACCCTAACCCTAAACCTAACCCGTACCCGAACCCTAACCCGTACACTAACACTAACCCATACCCTAACCCTAACCCTAACCCGTACCCTAACCCGTACCCTAATCCGTACACTAACCCTAACCCGTACCCTAACCCGTACCCTAACCTTAACCCTAAACCTAACCCGTACACTAACCCTAACCCTAACCCTAACCCGTACCCTAACCCTAACCCGTACCCTAAACCTAACCCCTAAACCTAACCCTAACCCGGACCTAAACTTAACCCGAACCCTAACCCGTACACTAACCCTAACCCTAAACCTAACCCATACCCTAACCCTAACCCTAACCCGTACCCTAACCCTAACCCTAACCCATACCCTAACCCTAATCCGTACCCTAACCCTAACCCTAATTCTTCCCCTAACCCTAAACCGTACCCTAAACCTAACCCTAACCCTAACCCTAACCCGTACCCTAACCCTAACCCGTACCCTAACCCTAAACCTAACCCTAACCCCTAACCCTACCCTAACCAGTACCCTAAGCCTAACCCTAACCCTAACCCGTAACCTAACCCGTACCCTAACCATAACCCGTACCCTAACACGTACACTAACCCTAACCCTTACACTAACCGGTAACCTAACCCGTACCCTAAACATAACCCTAACCCTAACCTGTACCCTAACCCGTACACTAACCCTTACCCTAACCCTAAACCTAACCCTAACCCGTACCCAAACCCTAACCCTAACCCTAACCCGTACCCTAAACCGTACCCTAACCCTAACCCGTACCCTAACCCTAACCCGTACCCGTACCCTAAACCTAAACCGTACTATAACCCTAACCCTAAACCGTACCCTAACCCGTACCCTAACCCTAACCCGTACCGTAACCCTAACCCGTACACTAACCCTAACCGTACCCCTAAACCTAACCCTAACCCGTAACCTAACCATAACCCTACCCTTTCCTAACCCGTACCCTAACCCTAACGCTACCCCTAACCCGTAACCTAACCCGTACCCTAAACCTAACCCGTACCCTAACCCTAACCATCACCCTAACACTAAAACGTACCCTAACCCTAACCCATACCCTAACCCGTACCCTAACCCTAAGCCTAACGCTAACCCTAACTCCTAACCCCTAACCCTAACCCTAACCTTAACACGTACCCTAACCCTAACCCTAACCCTAACCCGTACCTTAACCCGTACCCTAACCCTAACCCTAACCCGTACCCTAACCCTAACCCTAACCCTAACCCTAACACTAACCCTTACCTAACACAATCCTAACCCTAACCCTAACCCTAACCCTAACCCGTACCCTTACCCTAACCCGTACCCTAAACCTAACCCTAAACCTAACCCTAATCCTAACCCGTATGTTAACCCTAACCCTAACCATAACCCTAAACCTAAACCTAACCCTAACCCGTACCCTAACCCTAACCCTAACCCTAACCCTCACTCCTAAACCTAACACTAACCCGTACCCTAACCCTAACCCGTACCCTAACCCTAACCCTAACCCTAACCCGTACCCTAACCCTAACCTTAACCCGTACCCTAACCCTAACCCTAATCCTAACCCTAACCCTTTCCTAACCCTAACCCTAACCCTAACCCTAATCCGTACCCTAACCCTAACCCGTACCCTAACACTAACCCTAACACTAACCCTAACCTAACCCGTACCCTAACCCTAAACTTAACCCGTACCCTAAACCTAACCCTAATCCTAACCCTAAACCTTTCCTAACCCTAACCCTAACCCTAAACCTAACCCTAACCCGTACCCTAACCCTAACCCGTATCCTAACACTAACCCTAACCCTAAACCTAACCCTAACCCGTATGCTAACCCTAACCCTAACACTCACCCTAACCCTAAACCGTACCCTAACCCTAACCCGTACCCTAACCCTAGACCTAACCCTAACTCTAACCCTAAGCCCTAACCCTAACCGTAACCCGTACCCTAAACCTAACCCTAACCCGTACCCGAACCCTAACCCGTACCCTAAACCTAACCCTAACCCTAACCCTAACCCGTACCCTAAACCTAACCCTAACCCTAACCCTAACCCTAACCCTAACCCTAACCCTATCCCCTAACCCTAACCATAACCCGTACCCTAACCCTAAACCTAACCCGTACCCGAACCCTAACCCGTACCCTAACCCTAACCCGTACCCTAACCCTAACCCTAACCCTAACCCTAACCCTAACCCGTACCCTAACCCGTACCCTAACCCTAACCCGTACCCTAACCCGTACCCTAAACTTAACCCTTACCCTAACCCTAACCCTAACCCGTACCCTAAACCTAACCCTAACCCGTACCCTAACCCGTACCCTAACCCTTATCCTAACCCTAACCCGTACCCTAACCCGTACCCTAACCCTAACCCCAACCCTAAACGTAACCCTAGCCCTAACCCGTACCCTAACCCTAACCCTAACCATAACACGTACCCTAACCCTAACCATAACCCTAACACTAACACGTACCCTAACCCTAACCCATACCTTAACCCGTACCCTAACCCTAACCCTAACCCTAACCCTAACCCTTACCTTAACCCGTACCCTAACCCTAACCCTAACCCGTACCCTAACCCTAACCCTAACCTTAACACTAACCCTTTCCTAACCCTACACTAACCCTTACCCTAACCCTAACCCTAACCCGTACCCTAACCCTAACCCGTACCCTAAACCTAACCCTAAACCTAACCCTAACCCTAACCCGTACGCTAACCCTAAACCTAACCTTAACCCTAACCCTAAACCTAACCCTAACCCGTACCCTAACCCTTACCCTAACCCTAACTCTCACTCCTAAACCTAACACTAACCCGTACCCTAACCCTAACCCGTACCCTAACCCTAACCCTTACCCTAACCCTAACCCTGACCCGTACCCTAACCCTAACCTTAACCCGTACCCTAACCCTAACCCTAATCCTAACCCTAAACCTTTCCTAACCCTAACCCTAACCCTAACCCTAACCCTAACCCTAAACCGTACCCTAACCCTAACCCGTACCTTAACACTAAACCTAACCCTAACCCTAACCCTAACCCGTACCCTAACCCTAAACTTAACCCGTACCCTAAACCTAGCCCTTATCCTAACCCTAAACCTTTCCTAACCCTAACCCTAACCCTAACCCTAACCCTAACCCTAAACCGTACCCTAACCCTAACCCGTACCCTAAACCTAACCCTAAACCTAACCCTAACCCTAACCCGTATGCTAACCCTAACCCTAACCATAACCCTAACCCTAAACCTAACCCTAACCCGTACCCTAACCCTAACCCTAACCCTAACCCTCACTCCTAAACCTAACACTAACCCGTACCCTAACCCTAACCCGTACCCTAACCCTAACCCTAACCCTAACCCGTACCCTAACCCTAACCTTAACCCGTACCCTAACCCTAACCCTAATCCTAACCCTAACCCTTTCCTAACCCTAACCCTAACCCTAACCCTAACCCGTACCCTAACCCTAACCCGTACCCTAACACTAACCCTAACATTAACCCTAACCTAACCCGTACCCTAACCCTAAACTTAACCCGTACCCTAAACCTAACCCTAATCCTAACCCTAAACCTTTCCTAACCCTAACCCTAACCCTAACCCTAAACCTAACCCTAACCCGTACCCTAACCCTAACCCGTATCCTAACACTAACCCTAACCATAAACCTAACCCTAACCCGTATGCTAACCCTAACCCTAACACTCACCCTAACCCTAAACCGTACCCTAACCCTAACCCGTACCCTAACCCTAGACCTAACCCTAACTCTAACCCTAAGCCCTAACCCTAACCGTAACCCGTACCCTAAACCTAACCCTAACCCGTACCCTAACCCTAACCCGTACCCTAAACCTAACCCTAACCCTAACCCTAACCCTAACCCTAACCCTAACCCTATCCCCTAACCCTAACCATAACCCGTACCCTAACCCTAAACCTAACCCGTACCGGAACCCTAACCCGTACCCTAACCCTAACCCGTACCCTAACCCTAACCCTAACCCTAACCCTAACCCTAACCCGTACCCTAACCCGTACCCTAACCCTAACCCGTACCCTAACCCGTACCCTAAACTTAACCCTTACCCTAACCCTAACCCTAACCCGTACCCTAAACCTAACCCTAACCCGTACCCTAACCCGTACCCTAACCCTTATCCTAACCCTAACCCGTACCCTAACCCGTACCCTAACCCTATCCCCAACCCTAAACGTAACCCTAGCCCTAACCCGTACCCTAACCCTAACCCTAACCCTAACACGTACCCTAACCCTAACCATAACCCTAACACTAACACGTACCCTAACTCTAACCCATACCTTAACCCGTACCCTAACCCTAACCCTAACCCTAACCCTAACCCTTACCTTAACCCGTACCCTAACCCTAACCCTAACCCGTACCCTAACCCTAACCCTAACCTTAACACTAACCCTTTCCTAACCCTACACTAACCCTTACCCTAACCCTAACCCTAACCCGTACCCTAACCCTAACCCGTACCCTAAACCTAACCCTAAACCTAACCCTAACCCTAACCCGTACGCTAACCCTAAACCTAACCTTAACCCTAACCCTTAACCTAACCCTAACCCGTACCCTAACCCTTACCCTAACCCTAACTCTCACTCCTAAACCTAACAGTAACCCGTACCCTAACCCTAACCCGTACCCTAACCCTAACCCTAACCCTAACCCTAACCCTAACCCTGACACGTACCCTAACCCTAACCTTAACCCGTACCCTAACCCTAACCCTAATCCTAACCCTAAACCTTTCCTAACCCTAACCCTAACCCTAACCCTAACCCTAACCCTAAACCGTACCCTAACCCTAACCCGTACCTTAACACTAAACCTAACCCTAACCCTAACCCAAACCCGTACCCTAACCCTAAACTTAACCCGTACCCTAAACCTAGCCCTTATCCTAACCCTAAACCTTTCCTAACCCTAACCCTAACCCTAACCCTAACCCTAAACCGTACCCTAACCCTAACCCGTATCCTAACACTAACCCTAACCCTAAACCTAACCCTAACCCGTATGCTAACCCTAACCCTAACCCTCACCCTAACCCTAAACCGTACCCTAACCCTAACCCGTAGCCTAACCCTAGACCTAACCCTAACTCTAACCCTAACCCCTAACCCTAACCGTAATCCGTACCCTAACCCTAACCCTAACCCGTACACTAACCCTAACGCGTACCCTAAACCTAACCCTAACCCTAACCCTAACCCGTACCCTAAACCTAACCCTAACCCTAACCCTAACCCTATCCCCTAACCCTAACCCTAACCCGTACCGTAACCCTAAACCTAACCCGTACCCGAACCCTAACCTGTACCCAAACCCTAACCCGTACCCTAACCCTAACCCTAACCCTAACCCTAATCCTAACCCGTACCCTAACCCGTACCCTAACCCTAACCCGTAACCTAACCCGTAGCCTAACCTTAACCCTTACCCTAACCCTAACCCTAACCCGTACCCTAAACCTAACCCTAACCCTAACCCTAACCCTAACCCGTACCCTAAACCTTATCCTAACCCTAACCCGTACCCTAACCCGTACCCTAACCCTAACCCCAACCCTAACCGTAACCCTAGCCCTAACCCGTACCCTAACCCTAACCCTAACCCTAACCCTAACAAGTACGCTAACCCTAAACCTAACCCTAACCCTAACCCTAACCCGTACCCTAACCCTAACCCGTACCCTAACCCTAACCCTAACCATAACCCTAAACCTAACCCCTAAACCTAACCCTAACCCGTACCCTAACCCTAACCCGTACCCTAACCCTAAATTTAACCCTAACCCCTAACCCTACCCTAACCAGTAACCTAAGCCTAACCCTAACACTAACCCGTACCCTAACCCGTACCCTAACCCTAACCCGTACCCTAACCCGTACCCTAAACCTAACCCTTACCCTAACCAGTAACCTAACCCGTACCCTAAACATAACACTAACCCTAACCCGTACCCTAACCCGTACCCTAACACTTACCCTAAACCTAACCCTAAACCTAACCCGTACCCAAACCCTAACCCTAACCCTAACCCGTACCCTAAACCGTACCCTAACCCTAACCCGTACCCTAACCCTAACCCGTACCCGTACCCTAACCCTAAACCGTACCATAACCCTAACCCTAAACCGTACCCTAACCCGTACCCTAACCCTAACCCGTACCCTAACCCTAACCCGTACCCTAACCCTAACCCTACCCCTAACCCTAACTCTAACCCGTAACCTAACCCTAACCCTAAACCTTTCCTAAACCTAACCCTAACCCTAAACCTAACGCTAACCCGTACCCTAACCCGTACCTTAACCCTAACCCGTACCCTAACCCTAACCCTAACCCGTACCCTAAACCTAACCATAACCCTAACACTAACACGTACCCTAACCCTAACCCATACCCTAACACGTACCCTAACCCTAACCCTAAGCCTAACCCGTACGCTAACCCTAACCATAACCCTAACGCTAACCCTAACCCGTTCACTAACCCTAACCCGTACCCTAAGCCTAACCCTAACCCTAACCCTAACCCTAACCCTTAACCCTAACCCTTACCCGTACACTAACCCTAACCCTAATCCGTCCCCTAACCCTAACCCGTACCCTAAACCTAACCCGTACCCTAACCCTAACCCTAACCCGTACCCTAAACCTAACACTAACCCTAACTACTAACCCAAACCCTAACACGTACCCTAACCTTAACCCTAACCCGTACCCTAACCCTAACACGTACCCTCACCCTAACCCGTACCCTATCCCTAACCCTAACCCGTACCCTAACCCTAACCTAAACCGTACCCTAACGCTAACCCTAACCCTAACCCTAACCCCTAACCCTAACCCTAACCCGTACCCTAACCCTAACCCGTACCCTAACCGTACCCTAAACCTAACCCGTACGCTAACCCTAACCCCTACCCTAACCCTAACCCTTACCCTAACCCTAACCCTGACCCGTACCCTAACCCTAACCTTAACCCGTACCCTAACCCTAACCCTAATCCTAACCCTAAACCTTTCCTAACCCTAACCCTAACCCTAACCCTAAACCTAACCCTAACACGTACCCTAACCCGTACCCTAACCCTAACCCTAACACTTACCCTAACACTAACCCCTAACCCCTAAACCTAACCCTAACCCTAACCCTAAACCTAACCCGTACCCTACCCCTAACCCTAACCCTAACCCGTACCCTAAACCTAACCCTAACCCGTACCCTAACCCTAATCCGTACCCTAACCCTAACCCTAACCCATACCCTAACCCGTACCCTAAACCTAACCCACCCTAAACCTAACCCTAACCCTACTCCGTACCCTAAACCTAACACGTAACCTACCCTAACCCTAACCCTAACCCTAACCCGTACCCTAACCCGTACCCTAACCATAACCCGTACCCTAACCCTAACCCTAACCCTAATCCGTATCCTAAACCTAACCCGTAACCTAACCCTAACCCTAACCCGTACCCTATCCCGTACCCTAACCCTAACCCGTACCCTAAACCTAACCTGTCCCCTAACCCTAACCCTAACCCTAACGCGTACGCTAACCCTAAACCTAACCCTAACCCTAACCCTATCCCGTACCCTAACACTAACCCGTACCCTAAACTTAACCCTAACCATAACCCTAAACCTAACCCCTAACCCTAACCCTAACCCGTACCCTAACCCTAACCCTAATACGTCCCCTAACCCTAACTCGTACCCTAAACCTAACCCTAACCCTAAACCTAACCGGTACCCTAACCCTAACCCGTACCCTAACCCTAACCCTAACCCTAACCCCTAACCCTAACCCGTACACTAAGCCTAACCCTAACCCGTACCCTAACCCTAACATGTACCCAAACCCTAACCCTTGCCCTAACCCTAACCCGTACCCTAACCCGTACCCTAACCCTAACCCGTAACCTAACATGTACCCTAACCCTAACCCTTACCCTAACCCTAACCCTAACCCGTACCCTAAACCTAACCTTAACCCTAACCCGTACCCTAACCCGTACCCTAACCCTTACCCTAACCCTAAACCTAAACCTAACCCGTACCCTAACCCTAAACCCAACCCGAACCCTAACCCTAACCCTAACACGTACCCTATCCCTAACCCTAACCCTAACTCGTACCCTAACCCGAACCCTAAACCTAACCCTAACCCTTACCCTAACACTAACCCCTAACCCCTAACCCTAACCCTAACCCTAACCCTAACCCTAACCTGTACCCTAACCCTAACCCGTACCCTAACCCTAACTCTAACCCTAACCCGTTGCTAACCCTAACCCTAACCCTAACCCTAACCTGTACCCTAACCCTAACCCTAAACCTAACCCTAAACCTAACCCGTACCCTAACCCTAACCCTAACCCGTACCCTAAACCTAACCCTAACCCTAACCCTAACCTAAACCTAAACCGTACCCTAACCCTAACCCTAAACCTAACCCTAACCCGTACCCTAACCCTAACCCTAACCGTATCCCTAACCCTTACCCTAACCCTAACCCTAACCCGTACCCGTACCCTAACCCTAACCCTAACCCTAACCCTAACCCGTACCCTAACCTGTACACTAACCCTAACCTTAACCCGTACCCTAACCCTAACCCTAATCCTAACCCTAACCCTTTCCTAACCCTAACCCTAACCCTAAACCTAACCCTAACCCGTACCCTAATCCTAACCCGTACCCTAACACTAACCCTAACCCTAACCCTAACCCTAACCCTAACCAGTACCGTAACCCTAGCCCTAATCCTAACCCTAAACTTTCCTAACCCTAACCGTCACCCTAACCCTAACCCGTACCCTAACCGTAACCCGAATCCTAACACTAACCCTAACCCTAAACCTAACCCTAACCCGTATGCTAACCCTAACCCTAACCCTCACCCTAACCCTAAACCGTACCCTAACCCTAACCCGTACCCTAACCCTAGACCTAACCCTAACCCTAACCCTAACCCCTAACCCTAACCGTAACCCGTACCCTAACCCTAACCCTAACCCGTACCCTAACCCTAACCCTTATCCTGAACCTAACCCTAACCTTAACCCTAACCCGTACCCTAAACCTAACCCTAACCCTAACCTTAACCCTAACCCTATCCGCTAACCCTAACCCTAACCCGTACCCTAACCCAAACCTAACCCGTACCCGAACCCTAACCCGTACCCTAACACTAACCCGTACCCTAACACTAACCCTAACCCTAACCCTAACCCTAACCCGTACCCTAATCCGTACACTAACCCTAACCCGTACCCTAACCCGTACCCTAACCTTAACCCTAAACCTAAACCGTACCCTAACCCTAACCCTAACCCTAACACTAACCCGTACCCTAACCCTAACACCTAAAACTAACCCTAACCCGGACCTAAACCTAACCCTAACCCTAACCCTAACCCTAACCCTAACCCGTACCCTAAACCTAACCCCTAAACCTAACCCTAACCCGGACCTAAACTTAACCCTAACCCTAACCCGTACACTAACCCTAACCCTAAACCTAACCCATACCCTAACCCTAACCCTAACCCGTACCCTAACCCTAGCCCTAACCCGTACCCTAACCCTAATCCGTACCCTAACCCTAACCCTAAACCTAACCCTAACCCTAACCCGTACCCTAACCCTAACCCGTACCCTAAACCTAACCCTAACCCGTACCCTAACCCGTACCCTAACCCTAACCCGTACCCTAACCCTAACTCGTACCCTAACCCTAACCCTAACCCGTACCCAAACCCTAACCCTAACCCTAACCCTAACCCCAACCATAACCCTAACCCTAACCTCTAACCCTAACCCTAACCCGTACCCTAACACTAACCCTAATGCTTCCCCTAACCCTAAACCGTACCCTAAACCTAACCCTAACCCTAACCCTAACCCGTACCCTAACCCTAACCCGTACCCTAACCCTAAACCTAACCCTAACCCCTAACCCTACCCTAACCAGTACCCTAAGCCTAACCCTAACCCTAAACCGTACCCTAACCCGTACCCTAACCATAACCCGTACCCTAACACGTACACTAACCCTAACCCTTACCCTAACCGGTAACCTAAACCGTACCCTAAACATAACCCTAACCCTAACCCGTACCCTAACCCGTACCCTAACCCTTACCCTAACCCTAACCCTAACCCTAACCCGTACCCAAACCCTAACCCTAACCCTAACCCGTACCCTAAACCGTACCCTAACCCTAACCCGTACCCTAACCCTAACCCGTACCCGTACCCTAACCCTAAACCGTACCATAACCCTAACCCTAAACCGTACCCTAACCCGTACCCTAACCCTAACCCGTACCGTAACCCTAAACCGTACACTAACCCTAACCGTACCCCCAAACCTAACCCTAACCCGTAACCTAACCCTAACCCTAACCCTTTCCTAACCCGTACCCTAACCCTAACCCTAACCCTAACCCGTACCCTAACCCGTACCCTAAACCTAACCCATACCCTAACCCTAACCATCACCCTAACACTAACACGTACCCTAACCCTAACCCATACCCTAACCCGTACCCTAACCCTACCCCTAACCCTAACCCTAACTCCTAACCCCTAACCCTAACCCTAACCTTAACACGTACCCTAACCCTAACCCTAACCCTAACCCGTACCTTAACCCGTACCCTAACGCTAACCCTAACCCTAACCCGTACCCTAACCCTAACCCTAACACTAACCCTTTCCTAACACAACCCTAAGCCTAACCTTAACCCTAACCCTAACCCGTACCCTAACCCTAACCCATACCCTAAACCTAACCCTAAACCTAACCCTAACCCTAACCCGTACGCTAACCCTAACCCTAAACTTAACCCTAACCCTAAACCTAACCCTAACCCGTACCCTAAACCTAACCCTAACCATAACCCTAACCCTCACTCCTAAACCTAACACTAACCCGTACACTAACCCTAACCCGTACCCTAACCCTAACCCTAACCCTAACCCTAACCCGTACCCTAACCCTAACCTTAACCCGTACCCTAACCCTAACCCTAATCCTAACCCTAACCCTTTCCTAACCCTAACCCTAAACCGTACCCTAACCCTAACCCGTACCCTAACACTAACCCTAACCCTAACCCTAACCCTAACCCGTACCCTAACCATAAACTTAACCCGTACCCTAAACCTAGCCCTAATCCTAACCCTAAACCTTTCCTAACCCTAACCCTAACCCGAACCCTAAACCTAACCCTAACCCGTACCCTAACCCTAACCCGTATCCTAACACTAACCCTAACCCTAAACCTAACCCTAACCCGTATGCTAACCCTAACCCTAACCCTCAGCCTAACCCTAAACCGTACCCTAACCCTAACCCGTACCCTAACCCTAGACCTAACCCTAACTCTTACCCTAACCCCTAACCCTAACCGTAACCCGTACCCTAAACCTAACCCTAACCCGTACCCTAACCCTAACCCGTACCCTAAACCTAACCCTAACCCTAACCCGTACCCTAAACCTAACCCTAACACTAACCCTAACCCTAACCCTATCCCCTAACCCTAACCCTAACCCGTACCCTAACCCTAAACCTAACCCGTACCCGAACCCTAACCCGTACCCTAACCCTAAACCGTACCCTAACCCTAACCCTAACCCTAACCCTAACCCGTACCCTAACCCGTACCCTAACCCTAACCCGTACCCTAACCTTAACCCTTACCCTAACCCTAACCCTAACCCGTACCCTAAACCTAACCCTAACCCTAACACTAACCCGTACCCTAAACCTTATCCTAACCCTAACCCGTACCCTAACCCGTACCCTAAACCTAACACCAACCCTAACCGTAACCCTAGCCCTAACCCGTACCCTAACCCTAACCCTAACCCTAACACGTACCCTAACCCGTACCCTAACCCTAACCCTAACCCTTACCCTAACACTAACCCCTAAAGCCTAACCCTAACCCTAACCCTAACCCTAACCCGTACCCTACCCCTAACCCTAACCCTAACCCTAACCCGTACCCTAACCCGTACCCTAACCCTAACCCCTAAACCTAACCCTACCCGGACCTAAACCTAACCCTAACCCTAACCCATACACTAACCCTAACCCTAACCCTAACCCTAACCCATACCCTAACCCTAACCCTAACCCGTACCCTAACCCTAATCCGTACCCTAACCCTAACCCTAAACCTAACCCTAACCCTAACCCATACCCTAACCCTAACTCGTACCCTAACCCTAACCCTAACCCGTACCCTAACCAGTACCCTAACCCTGACCCGTACCCTAACCCTAACCCGTACCCTAACCCTAACTCTAACCCTAACACGTACGCTAACCCTAAACATAACCCTAAACCTAACCCTAACCCGTAGCCTAACCCTAACCCGTACCCTAACCCTAACCCTAACCATAACCCTAACCCTAACCCCTATCCCTAACCCTAACCTGTACCCTAACCATAACCCTAATCCGTCCCCTAACCCTAACCCGTACCCTAAACCTAACCCTAACCCTAACCCTAACCCGTACCTTAACCCTAACACGTACCCTAACCCTAAACCTAACCCTAACCCCTAACCCTACCCTAACCAGTACCCTAAGCCTAAACCTAACCATAACCCGTACCCTAACCCGTACCCTAACCCTAACCCGTACCCTAACCCGTACCCTAACCCTAACCCTTACCCTAACCGGTAACCTAACCCGTACCCTAAACATAACCCTAACCCTAACCCGTACCCTAACCCGTACCCTAACACTTACCCTAACCCTAACCCTAACCCTAACCCGTACCCAAACCCTAACTCTAACCCTAACCTGTAGCCTAAACCGTACCCTAACCCTAACCCGTACCCTAACCCTAACCCGTACCCGTGCCCTAACCCTAAACCGTACCATAACCCTAACCCTAAACCGTACCCTAACCCGTACCCTAACCCTAACCCGTACCCTAACCCTAACCCGTACCCTAACCCTAACCCTACCCCTAACCCTAACCCTAACCCGTAACCTAACCCTAACCCTAAACCTTTCCTAAACCTAACCCTAAACCTAAACCTAATGCTAACCCATACCCTAACCCGTACCCTAACCCTAACCCGTACCCTAACCCTAAACCTAACCCGTACCCTAAACCTAACCATAACCCTAACACTAACACGTACCCTAACCCTAACCCATACATTAACCCGTACCCTAACCCTATCCCTAAACCTAACCCGTACGCTAACCCTAACCCTAACGCTAACCCTAACCCGTACACTAACCCTAACCCGTACCCTAAGCCTAACCCTAACCCTAAACCTAACCCTAACTCTTAACCCTAACCCTAACCCGTACACTAACCCGTACACTAACCCTAACCCTAAACCTAACCCTAACTCCTAACCCATAACACTAACCCTAAACCTAACCCTAACCCTAACCCGTACTTTAACCCTAACACTAACCCTAACCCTAACCCTAACCCATACCCTAACCCTAACCCTAACCCTAACCCATACCCTAACCCTAACCCCTAACCCGTACCCTAACCCGTACCCTAAACCTAACCCTAACCCTAACCCGTACCCTAAACCTAACCCTAATCCTAACCCTAACCCTTACCCTAACCTAACCCTAACCCGAACCCGAACCCTAACCCGTAGCCTAACCCTAACCCTAACCCTAACCCTAACACTTAACCTAACCCGTACCCTAACCCTAACCCTAACCCTAATCCAAACCCTAACCCTAACACTAAACCGTACCCTAACCCTAACCCTAACCCGTACCCTAAACCTAACCCTAACCCTAATCCTAACCCTAACAATAACACTAATGCGTACCCTAACCCTAACCCTAATCCGTACCCTAACCCTAACCCGTAACCTAAACCTAACCCTAAACCTAACCCTAAACCTTACCCTAACCCTAACCCGTACCCTAACCCTAACCCTAATCCCAAACCCTAACCCTAACCCGTACCCTAAGCCTAACCCTTACCCGTACCATAAACCTAACCTGTACCCTAACCCTAACCCTTGCCGTAACCCTAACGCTAACCCTAACCCGTACCCTAACCCGTACCCTAACCCTAACCCGTACCCTAACCCGTACCCTAAACCTAACCCTTACCCTAACCCTAACCCTAACCCGTACCCTAAACCTAACCCTAACCCTAACCCATATTCTAACCCGCACCCTATCCCTTACAATAACCCTAACCCTAACCCTAACTCGTACCCTAACCCTAACCCCAACCCGAACCCTAACCCTAACCCTAACCCTTACCCTAACCCTAACCCTAACCCTAACTCGTACACTAAACCGTACCCTAACCCTAACCCTAACCCTTACCCTAACACTAACCCCTAACCCCTAACCCTAACCCTAACCCTAACCCTAACCCTAACATGTACTTTAACCCTAACACTAACCCTAACCCTAACCCTAACCCGTACCCTAACCCTAACCCTAATCCTAACCCTAACCCTAACCCGTACACTAACCCTAACCCCTAACCCTAACCCTAACCCGTACCCTAAACCTAACCCTAACCCTAACCCGTACCCTAACCCTAACCCTAACCCTAACCTGTACCCTAACCCTAACCCTAACCCGTACCCTAACACTAAACCGTACCCAAACCCTAACCCTAAACCTAACCCGTAACCTAAACCGTACCCTAACCCTAAAACGTAACCTAACCCTAACCCTAACCCGTACCCTAACCCTAACCCTAACCCGTACCCTAACCCGTACCCTAACCCTAACCCATACCCTAACCCTAACCCATACCCAAACCCAAACCCCACCCCTAAACCTAACCCTAACCCGTACCCTAACCCTAACCCTAACCCTAACCCTTTCCTAAACCTAACCCTAACCCTAACCCTAACCCTAACCCGTACCCTAAACCTAACCCTAACCCTAACCCGTACCCTAACCCTAACCCTAACCCGTACCCTAACCCTAACCATAACCCTAACACTAACACGTACCCTAAGCCTAACCCGTACCCTAACCCGTACCCTAAACCTAACCCTAACTCTAACCCTAAACCCTAACACCTAACCCAAACCCTAACCCGTACCCTAACCCTAACCCTAACCCGTACCTTAACCCGTACCCTAACCCTAACCCTAACCCGTACCCTAAACCTAACCCTAACCCTAACCCTAACACTTTCCTAAACCTAACCCTAACCCTAACCCTAAACCTAACCCTAATCCGTACCCTAACACTAACCTGTACCCTAAACCTAACCCTAAACCTAAACCTAACCCTAACCCGTACGCTAACCCTAACCCTAACCCTATCCCTAACCCTAACCCTAACCCATACCCTAACCCTAACCCTAAACCTAACCCTAACCCCTAAACCTAACCATAACCCTAACCCTAACCCTAACCCTAACCCTAACCCTAACCCGTACCCTAACCCTAACTCGTACGCTAACCCTAACCCTAACACTAACCCTAACCCGTACCCTAACCCTAACCCTAACCCTAACCCCTAACCCTAAATCTAACAAGTACCCTAACCCTAACCCTAACCCCTACCCTAACCCTAACCCGTACCCTAACCCTAACACGTACCCTAAACCTAACACTAACCCATACCCTAACCCTAACCCATACCCTAACCCTAAACCTAACCCTAACCCATACCCTAACCCTAACCCGTACCCTAACCCTAACCCTAACCCTAACCCTAACCCTAACCCTAACCCCTAACCCTAACCCTAACCCGTACAATAACCCTAACCCTAAACCGTACCCTAAACCTAACCCGTACCCTAACCCTAACCCTAACCCTAACCCTAACCCTGACCCGTACCCTAACCCTAACCCTAACTCGTACCCTAACCCTAACCCGTACCCTAACCCTAACTCTAACCCTAACCCTACCCCGTACCCTACCCCATACCCTAACCCGTACCCTAAACCTAACCCTAACCCGAACCCTAACCCGTACCCTCACCCTAAACCTAACCCTAACCCTTACCCGAACCCTAACCCGTATCCTAACCCTAACCATAACCCTAACCCTAACCCTTAACCTAACCCGTACCCTAAACCTAACCCTAACCCTAATCCTAACTCTAACCCTAACACTAACCCGTACCCTAACCCTAACACTAATCCGTACCCTAACCCTAACCCGTACCCTAAACCTAACCCTAAACCTAACCCTAACCCGTACCCTTACCCTAACCCGTACCCTAACCCTAACCCTAACCCTAACCCTAACCCTTAACCTAACCCGTACCCTTATCCTAAGCCTAACCCTAATCCTAACCCTAACCCTAAAACTAACCCGTACCCTAACCCTAACACTAACCCTAACCCGTACCCTAAACCTAACCCTAACCCTAAACCTAACCCTACCCTAACACTAACCCGTACCCTAACCCTAACCCTAACCCTAACCCTAACCCGTAAACTAACCCTAACACTAACCCTAACCCTAACCCGTACCCTAAACCTAACCCTAACACTTACACTAACACTAACCCCTAACCCCTAAACCTAACCCTAAACCTAACCCTAAACCTAACCCGTACCCTACCCCTAACCCTAACCGTAACCCATACCCTAAACCTAACCCTAACCCGTACCCTAACCCTAATCCGTACCCTAACCCTAACCCTAACCCATACCCTAACCCGTACCCTAAACCTAACCCGTACCCTAACCCTAACCCTAACCCTACTCCGTACCCTAAACCTAACCCGTAACCTAACCCTAACCCGTACCCTAACCCGTACCCTAACCCGTACCCTAACCATAACCCGTACCCTAACCCTAACCCTAAACCTAATCCGTACCCTAAACCTAACCCGTAACCTAACCCTAACCCTAACCCGTACGCTAACCCGTACCCTAACCCTAACCCGTACCCTAAACCTAACCTGTCCCCTAACACTAACCCTAACCCTAACCCGTACGCTAACCCTAAACCTAACCCTAACCCTAACCCTATCCCGTACCCTAACCCTAACCCGTACCCTAAACCTAACCCTAACCATAACCCTAAACCTAACCCCTAACCCTAAACCTAACGCGTACCCTAACCCTAACCTAATACGTCCCCAACCCTAACACTTACCCTAAACCTAACCCTAACCCTAAACCTAACCCGTACCCTAACCCTAACCCGTACCCTAACCCTAACCCTAACCCTAACCCCTAACCCTAACCCGTACACTAAGCCTAACCCTAACCCGTACCCTAACCCTAACATGTACCCTAACCCTAACCCTTGCCCTAACCCTAACCCTAAACCGTACCCTAACCCGTACCCTAACCCTTACCGTAACCTAACACGTACCCTAACCCTAACCCTTACCCTAACCCTAACCCTATCCCGTGCCCTAAACCTAACCCTATCCCTAACCCGTACCCTAACCCATACCCTAACCCTTACCCTAACCCTAAACCTAACCCTAACCCGTACCCTAAACCTAAACCCAACCCGAACCCTAAACATAACCCTAACACGTACCCTATCCCTAACACTAACACTAACTCATACCCTAACCCGAACCCTAACCCTAACCCTAACCCTTACCCTAACACTAACCCCTAACCCCTATCCCTAACACTAACCCTAACCCTAAACTGTACCCTAACCCTAACCCGTACCCTAACCCTAACTCTAACCCAAACCCGTTGCTAACCCTAACCCTAACCCTAACCCTAACCTGTACCCTAACCCTAACCCTAAACCTAACCCTAACCCTAACCCGTACCCTAACCCTAACCCTAACCCGTACCCTAAACCTAACCCTAACCCTAACCCTAACCTAAACCTAACCCGTACCCTAACCCTAACCCTAAACCTAACCCTAACCCGTACCCTAACCCTAACCCTAACCGTATCCCTAACCCTTACCCTAAACCTAACCCTAACCCGTACCCGTACCCTAACCCTAACCCTAACCCTAACCCTAACCCGTACCCTAACCCTAACCTTAACCCGTACCCTAACACTAACCCTAACCCTAACCCTAACCCTAACCCGTACCCTAACCCTAGCCCTAATCCTAACACTAAACTTTCCTAACCCTAACCCTAACCCTAACCCTAACCCTAAACCTAACCCGTACCCTAACCGTAACCCGAATCCTAACACTAACCCTAACCCTAAACCTAACCCTAACCCGTATGCTAACACTAACCCTAACCCTCACCCTAACCCTAAACCGTACCCTAACCCTAACCCGTACCCTAACCCTAGACCTAACCCTAACCCTAACCCTAACCCCTAACCCTAACCGTAACCCGTACCCTAACCCTAACCCTAACCCGTACCCTAACCCTAACCCGTACCCTAAACCTAACCCTAACCTTAACACTAACCCGTACCCTAAACCTAACCCTAACCCTAACCTTAACCCTAACCCTAAACCTAACCCTAACCCTAACCTTAACCCTAACCCTATCCGCTAACCCTAACCCTAACCCGTACCCTAACCCTAAACCTAACCTGTACCCGAACCCTAACCCGTACCCTAACACTAACCCGTACACTAACCCTAACCCTAAACCTAACCCTAACCCGTACCCTAATCCGTACACTAACCCTAACCCGTACCCTAACCCGTACCCTAACCTTAACCCTAAACCTAACCCGTACCCTAACCCTAACCCTAACCCTAACCCGTACCCTAACCCTAACCCGTACCCTAAACCTAACCGCTAAACCTAACCCTAACCCGGACCTAAACTTAACCCTAACCCTAACCCGTACACTAACCCTAACCCTAAACCTAACCCATACCCTAACCCTAACCCTAACCCGTACCCTAACCCTAACCCTAACCCGTACCCTAACCCTAATCCGTACCCTAACCCTAACCCTAAACCTAACCCTAACCCTAACCCGTACCCTAACCCTAACCCGTACCCTAACCCTAACCCTAACCCGTACCCTAACCCGTACCCTAACCCTAACCCGTACCCTAACCCTAACCCTTACCCTAACCCTAACCCTAACCCGTACGCTAACCCTAAACCTAACCCTAAACCTAACCCTAACCCGTACACTATCCCTAACCCGTACCCTAACCATAACCCTAACCATAACCCTAACCCTAACCTCTAACCCTAACCCTAACCCGTACCCTAACCCTAACCCTAATTCTTCCCCTTACCCTAAACCGTACCCTAAACCTAACCCTAACCCTAACCCTAACCCGTACCCTAACCCTAACCCGTACCCTAACCCTAAACCTAACCCTAACGCCTAACCCTACCCTAACCAGTACCCTAAGCCTAACCCTAACCCTAACCCGTACCCTAACCCGTACCCTAACCCTAACCCGTACCCTAACACGTACACTAACCCTAACCGTTACCCTAACCGGTAACCTAACCCGTACCCTAAACATAACCCTAACCATAACCTGTACCCTAACCCGTACCCTAACCCTTACCCTAAACCTAACCCTAACCCTAACCCATACCCAAACCCTAACCCTAACCCTAACCCGTACCCTAAACCGTACCCTAACCCTAACCCGTAACCTAACCCTAACCCGTACCCGTACCCTAACCCTAAACCGTACAATAACCCTAACCCTAAACCGTAACCTAACCCGTACCCTAACCCTAACCCGTACCGTAACCCTAACCCGTACACTAACCCTAACCGTACCCCTAAACCTAAACCTAACCCGTAACCTAACCCTAACCCTAACCCTTTCCTAACCCGTACCCTAACCCTAACCCTCACACTAACCCGTACCCTAACCCGTACCTAAACCTAACCCGTACCCTAACCCTAACCATCACCCTAACACTAACACGTACCCTAACCCTAACCCATACCCTAACCCGTACCCTAACCCTAACCCTAACCCTAACCCTAACCTTAACTTCTAACCCCTAACCCTAACCCTTACCCTAACACTAACCCCTAAAGCCTAACCCTAACCCTAACCCTAACCCTATCCCGTACCCTACCCCTAACCCTAACCCTAACCCTAACCCTAACCCGTACCCTAACCCTAACCCCTAAACCTAACCCTAACCCGGACCTAAACCTAACCCTAACCCTAACCCGTACACTAACCCTAACCCTAACCCTAACCCATACCCTAAACCTAACCCTAACCCGTACCCTAACCCTAACCCTAACCCGTACCCTAACCCTAATCCGTACCCTAACCCTAACCCTAACCCTAATCCAAACCCTAACCCTAACACTAAACAGTACCCTAACCCTAACCCTAACCCGTACCCTAAACCTAACCCTAACCCTAATCCTAACCCTAACCCTAACACTAATGCGTACCCTAACTCTAAACCTAATCCGTACCCTAACCCTAACCCGTAAACTAAACCTAACCCTAACCCTAACCCTAAACCTTACCCTAACCCTAACCCGTACCCTACCCCTAACCCTAACCCCAAACCCTAACCCTAACCCGTACCCTAAGCCTAACCCTAACCCGTACCCTAAACCTAACCTGTATCCTAACCCTAACCCTTGCCCTAACCCTAACACTAACCCGTACCCTAACCCGTACCCTAACCCTAACCCGTACCCTAACCCGTACCCTAAACCTAACCCTTACCCTAACCCTAACCCTAACCCGTACCCTAAACCTAACCCTAACCCTAACCCATACTCTAACCCGCACCCTATCCCTTACACTAACCCTTACCCTAACCCTAACTCATACCCTAACCCTAACCCCAACCCGAACCCTAACCCTAACTCTAACCCTTACCCTAACCCTAACCCTAACCCTAACTCGTACACTAAACCGTACCCTAACCCTAACCCTAACCCTTACCCTAACACTAACACCTAAACCCTAACCCTAACCCTAACCCTAACCCTAACCCTAACACGTACTATAATCCTAACACTAACACTAACCCTAACCCTAACCCGTACCCTAACCCTAACCCTAATCCTAACCCTAACCCTAACCCGTACACTAACCCTAACCCCTAACCCTAACCCTAACCGGTACCCTAAACCTAACCCTAACCCTAACCCGTACCCTAACCCTAAACCTAACCCTAACCTGTACCCTAACCCTAACCCTAACCCGTACCCTAACCCTAAACCGTACCCAAACCCTAACCCTAACCCTAACCCATAACCTAAACCGTACCCTAACCCTAAAACGTAACCTAACCCTAACCCTAAACCGTACCCTAACCCGTACCCTAAGCCTAACCCGTACCCTAACCCTAACCAGTACCCAAACCCAAACCCCACCCCTAAACCTAACCCTAACCCGTACCCTAACCCTAACCCTAACCCTTTCCTAAACCTAACCCTAACCCTAACCCTAACCCTAACCCGTACCCTAACCCTAACACTAACCCTAACCCGTACCCTAACCCGTACCCTAACCCGTACCCTAACCCTAACCATAACCCTAACACTAACACGTACGCTAACGCTAACCCGTACCCTAACCCGTACCCTAAAACTAACCCTAACCCTAACCCTAACCCCTAACACCTAACCCAAACCCTAACCCGTACCCTAACCCTAACCCTAACCCTAACCCGTACCTTAACCCGTACCCTAACCCTAACCCTAACCCGTACCCTAAACCTAACCCTAACCCTAACCCTAACACTTTCCTAAACCTAACCCTAACCCTAACCCTAAACCTAACCCTAATCCGTACCCTAACACTAACCTGTACCCTAAACCTAACCCTAAACCTAAACCTAACCCTAACCCGTACGCTAACCCTAACCCTAAACCTAACCCTAACCCGTACCCTAACCCTAACCCTAACCCTAACCCTAACCCCTAAACCTAACCCTAACCCTAACCCTAACCCTAACCCTAACCCTAACCCGTACCCTAACCCTAACTCGTATGCTAACCCTAACCCTAACACTAACCCTAACCCGTATCCTAACACTAACCCAAACCCTAACCCCTAACCCTAACTCTAACAAGTACCCTAACCCTAACCCTAACCCCTACCCTAACCCTAACCCGTACCCTAACCCTAACACGTACCCTAACCCTAACATTAACCCATACCCTAACTCTAACCCATACCCTAACCCTAAACCTAACCCTAAACCATACCCTAACCCTAACCCATACGCTAACCCTAACCCTAACCCTAACCCTAACCCTAACCCCTAACCCTAACCCTAACCCGTACAATAACCCTAACCCTAACCCGTACCCTAAACCTAACCCGTACCCTAACCCTAACCCTAACCCTAACCCTAACCCTAACCCTAACCCGTACCCTAACCCTAACTCTAACCCTAACCCTAACCCGTACCCTACCCCGTACCCTAACCCGTACCCTAAACCTAACCCTAACCCGAAACCTAACCCGTACCCTCACCCTAAACCTAACCCTAACCCTAACCCGAACCCTAACCCGTACCCTAACCCTAACCCGTAACCTAACACGTACCCTAACCCTAACCCTTACCCTAACCCTAACCCTATCCCGTGCCCTAAACCTAAACCTAACCCTAACCCTAACCCGTACCCTAACCCGTACCCTAACCCTTACCCTAACCCTAAACCTAACCCTAACCCGTACCCTAACCCTAAACCCAACCCGAACCCTAACCATAACCCTAACACGTACCCTATCCCTAACACTAACCCTAACTCGTACCCTAACCCGAACCCTAACCCTAACCCTAACCCTTACCCTAACACTAACCCTTAACCCCTAACCCTAACACTAACCCTAACCCTAAACTGTACCCTAACCCTAACCCGTACCCTAACCCTAACTCTAACCCTAACCCGTTGCTAACCCTAACCCTAACCCTAACCCTAACCTGTACCCTAACCCTAACCCTAAACCTAACCCTAACCCTAACCCGTACCCTAAACCTAACCCTAACCCGTACCCTAAACCTAACCCTAACCCTAACCCTAACCTAAACCTAACCCGTACCCTAACCCTAACCCTAAACCTAACCCTAACCCGTACCCTAACCCTAACCCTAACCGTATCCCTAACCCTTACCCTAACCCTAACCCTAACCCGTACCCGTACCCTAACCCTAACCCTAACCCTAACCCTAACCCTAACCCGTACCCTAACCCTAACCTTAACCCGTACCCTAACCCTAACCCTAATCCTAACCCTAACCCTTTCCTAAACCTAACCCTAACCCTAACCCTAACCCGTACCCTAATCCTAACCCGTACCCTAACACTAACCCTAACCCTAACCCTAACCCGTACCCTAACCCTAGCCCTAATCCTAACCCTAAACTTTCCTAACCCTAACCCTAACCCTAACCCTAACCCTAACCCTAACCCGTACCCTAACCGTAACCCGAATCCTAACACTAACGCTAACCCTAAACCTAACCCTAACACGTATGCTAACCCTAACCCTAACCCTCACCCTAACCCTAACCGTACCCTAACCCTAACCCGTACCCTAACCCTAGACCTAACCCTAACCCCAACCCTAACCCCTAACCCTAACCGTAACCCGTACCCTAACCCTAACCCTAACCGGTACCCTAACCCTAACCCGTACCCTAAACCTAACCCTAACCTTAACACTAACCCGTACCCTAAACCTAACCCTAACCCTAAACTTAACCCTAACCCTAAACCTAACCCTAACCCTAACCTTAACCCTAACCCTATCCGCTAACCCTAACCCTAACCCGTACCCTAACCCTAACCCTAACCCGTACCCGAACCCTAACCCGTACCCTAACACTAACCCGTACCCTAACCCTAACCCTAACCCTAACCCGTACCCTAATCCGTACACTAACCCTAACCCGTACCCTAACCCGTACCCTAACCTTAACCCTAAACCTAACCCGTACCCTAACCCTAACCCTAACCCTAACCCGTACCCTAACCCTAACCCGTACCCTAAACCTAACCGCTAAACCTAACCCTAACCCGGACCTAAACTTAACCCTAACCCTAACCCGTACACTAACCCTAACCCTAAACCTAACCCATACCCTAACCCTAAACCTAACCCGTACCCTAACCCTAACCCTAACCCGTACCCTAACCCTAATCCGTACCCTAACCCTAACCCTAAACCTAACCCTAACCCTAACCCGTACCCTAACCCGTACCCTCACCCTAACCCGTACCCTAACCCTAACCCTTACCCTAACCCTAATCCTAACCCGTACGCTGACCCTAAACCTAACCCTAAACCTAACCCTAACCCGTACACTATCCCTAACCCGTACCCTAACCCTAGCCCTAACCATAACCCTAACCCTAAACCTAACCTCTAACCCTAACCCTAACCCGTACACTAACCCTAACCCTAATTCTTCCCCTAACCCTAAACCGTACCCTAAACCTAACCCTAACCCTAACCCTAACCCGTACCCTAACCCTAACCCGTACCCTAACCCTAAACCTAACCCTAACCCCTAACCCTACCCTAACCAGTACCCTAAGCCTAACCCTAACCCTAACCCGTACCCTAACCCGTACCCTAACCCTAACCCGTACCCTAACACGTACACTAACCCTAACCGTTACCCTAACCGGTAACCTAACCCGTACCCTAAACATAACCCTAACCATAACCTGTACCCTAACCCGTACCCTAACCCTTACCCTAACCCTAACCCTAACCCTAACCCGTACCCAAACCCTAACCCTAACCCTAACCCGTACCCTAAACCGTAACCTAACCCTAACCCGTACCCTAACCCTAACCCGTACCCGTACCCTAACCCTAAACCGTACAATAACCCTAACCCTAAACCGTACCCTAACCCGTACCATAACCCTAACCCGTACCGTAACCCTAACCCGTACACTAACCCTAACCGTACCCCTAAACCTAACCCTAACCCGTAACCTAACCCTAACCCTAACCCTTTCCTAACCCGTACCCTAACCCTAACCCTCACACTAACCCGTACCCTAACCCGTACCCTAAACCTAACCCGTACCCTAACCCTAACCATCACCCTAACACTAACACGTACCCTAACCCTAACCCATACCCTAACCCGTACCCTAACCCTAACCCTAACCCTAACCCTAACCCTAACCTTAACTTCTAACCCCTAACCCTAACCCTAACCCTAACACGTACCCTAACCCGTACCCTAACCCTAACCCTTACCCTTACCCTAACACTAACCCCTAAAGCCTAACCCTAAACCTAACCCTAACCCTAACCCGTACCCTACCCCTAACCCTAACCCTAACCCTAACCCTAACCCTAACCCGTACCCTAACCCTAACCCCTAAACCTAACCCTTCCGGACCTAAACCTAACCCTAACCCTAACCCGTACACTAACCCTAACCCTAACCCTAACCTGTACCCTAACCCTAACCCTAAACCTAACCCTAACCCTAACCCGTACCCTAACCCTAACCCTAACCCGTACCCTAAACCTAACCCTAACCCTAACCCTAACCTAAACCTAACCCGTACCCTAACCCTAACCCTAAACCTAACCCTAACCCGTACCCTAACCCTAACCCTAACCGTATCCCTAACCCTTACCCTAAACCTAACCCTAACCCGTACCCGTACCCTAACCCTAACCCTAACCCTAACCCTAACCCGTACCCTAACCCTAACCTTAACCCGTACCCTAACACTAACCCTAACCCTAACCCTAACCCTAACCCGTACCCTAACCCTAGCCCTAATCCTAACACTAAACTTTCCTAACCCTAACCCTAACCCTAACCCTAACCCTAAACCTAACCCGTACCCTAACCGTAACCCGAATCCTAACACTAACCCTAACCCTAAACCTAACCCTAACCCGTATGCTAACACTAACCCTAACCCTCACCCTAACCCTAAACCGTACCCTAACCCTAACCCGTACCCTAACCCTAGACCTAACCCTAACCCTAACCCTAACCCCTAACCCTAACCGTAACCCGTACCCTAACCCTAACCCTAACCCGTACCCTAACCCTAACCCGTACCCTAAACCTAACCCTAACCTTAACACTAACCCGTACCCTAAACCTAACCCTAACCCTAACCTTAACCCTAACCCTAAACCTAACCCTAACCCTAACCTTAACCCTAACCCTATCCGCTAACCCTAACCCTAACCCGTACCCTAACCCTAAACCTAACCTGTACCCGAACCCTAACCCGTACCCTAACACTAACCCGTACACTAACCCTAACCCTAAACCTAACCCTAACCCGTACCCTAATCCGTACACTAACCCTAACCCGTACCCTAACCCGTACCCTAACCTTAACCCTAAACCTAACCCGTACCCTAACCCTAACCCTAACCCTAACCCGTACCCTAACCCTAACCCGTACCCTAAACCTAACCGCTAAACCTAACCCTAACCCGGACCTAAACTTAACCCTAACCCTAACCCGTACACTAACCCTAACCCTAAACCTAACCCATACCCTAACCCTAACCCTAACCCGTACCCTAACCCTAACCCTAACCCGTACCCTAACCCTAATCCGTACCCTAACCCTAACCCTAAACCTAACCCTAACCCTAACCCGTACCCTAACCCTAACCCGTACCCTAACCCTAACCCTAACCCGTACCCTAACCCGTACCCTAACCCTAACCCGTACCCTAACCCTAACCCTTACCCTAACCCTAACCCTAACCCGTACGCTAACCCTAAACCTAACCCTAAACCTAACCCTAACCCGTACACTATCCCTAACCCGTACCCTAACCATAACCCTAACCATAACCCTAACCCTAACCTCTAACCCTAACCCTAACCCGTACCCTAACCCTAACCCTAATTCTTCCCCTTACCCTAAACCGTACCCTAAACCTAACCCTAACCCTAACCCTAACCCGTACCCTAACCCTAACCCGTACCCTAACCCTAAACCTAACCCTAACGCCTAACCCTACCCTAACCAGTACCCTAAGCCTAACCCTAACCCTAACCCGTACCCTAACCCGTACCCTAACCCTAACCCGTACCCTAACACGTACACTAACCCTAACCGTTACCCTAACCGGTAACCTAACCCGTACCCTAAACATAACCCTAACCATAACCTGTACCCTAACCCGTACCCTAACCCTTACCCTAAACCTAACCCTAACCCTAACCCATACCCAAACCCTAACCCTAACCCTAACCCGTACCCTAAACCGTACCCTAACCCTAACCCGTAACCTAACCCTAACCCGTACCCGTACCCTAACCCTAAACCGTACAATAACCCTAACCCTAAACCGTAACCTAACCCGTACCCTAACCCTAACCCGTACCGTAACCCTAACCCGTACACTAACCCTAACCGTACCCCTAAACCTAAACCTAACCCGTAACCTAACCCTAACCCTAACCCTTTCCTAACCCGTACCCTAACCCTAACCCTCACACTAACCCGTACCCTAACCCGTACCTAAACCTAACCCGTACCCTAACCCTAACCATCACCCTAACACTAACACGTACCCTAACCCTAACCCATACCCTAACCCGTACCCTAACCCTAACCCTAACCCTAACCCTAACCTTAACTTCTAACCCCTAACCCTAACCCTTACCCTAACACTAACCCCTAAAGCCTAACCCTAACCCTAACCCTAACCCTATCCCGTACCCTACCCCTAACCCTAACCCTAACCCTAACCCTAACCCGTACCCTAACCCTAACCCCTAAACCTAACCCTAACCCGGACCTAAACCTAACCCTAACCCTAACCCGTACACTAACCCTAACCCTAACCCTAACCCATACCCTAAACCTAACCCTAACCCGTACCCTAACCCTAACCCTAACCCGTACCCTAACCCTAATCCGTACCCTAACCCTAACCCTAACCCTAATCCAAACCCTAACCCTAACACTAAACAGTACCCTAACCCTAACCCTAACCCGTACCCTAAACCTAACCCTAACCCTAATCCTAACCCTAACCCTAACACTAATGCGTACCCTAACTCTAAACCTAATCCGTACCCTAACCCTAACCCGTAAACTAAACCTAACCCTAACCCTAACCCTAAACCTTACCCTAACCCTAACCCGTACCCTACCCCTAACCCTAACCCCAAACCCTAACCCTAACCCGTACCCTAAGCCTAACCCTAACCCGTACCCTAAACCTAACCTGTATCCTAACCCTAACCCTTGCCCTAACCCTAACACTAACCCGTACCCTAACCCGTACCCTAACCCTAACCCGTACCCTAACCCGTACCCTAAACCTAACCCTTACCCTAACCCTAACCCTAACCCGTACCCTAAACCTAACCCTAACCCTAACCCATACTCTAACCCGCACCCTATCCCTTACACTAACCCTTACCCTAACCCTAACTCATACCCTAACCCTAACCCCAACCCGAACCCTAACCCTAACTCTAACCCTTACCCTAACCCTAACCCTAACCCTAACTCGTACACTAAACCGTACCCTAACCCTAACCCTAACCCTTACCCTAACACTAACACCTAAACCCTAACCCTAACCCTAACCCTAACCCTAACCCTAACACGTACTATAATCCTAACACTAACACTAACCCTAACCCTAACCCGTACCCTAACCCTAACCCTAATCCTAACCCTAACCCTAACCCGTACACTAACCCTAACCCCCTTAACCCTAACCCTAACCGGTACCCTAAACCTAACCCTAACCCTAACCCGTACCCTAACCCTAAACCTAACCCTAACCTGTACCCTAACCCTAACCCTAACCCGTACCCTAACCCTAAACCGTACCCAAACCCTAACCCTAACCCTAACCCATAACCTAAACCGTACCCTAACCCTAAAACGTAACCTAACCCTAACCCTAAACCGTACCCTAACCCGTACCCTAAGCCTAACCCGTACCCTAACCCTAACCAGTACCCAAACCCAAACCCCACCCCTAAACCTAACCCTAACCCGTACCCTAACCCTAACCCTAACCCTTTCCTAAACCTAACCCTAACCCTAACCCTAACCCTAACCCGTACCCTAACCCTAACACTAACCCTAACCCGTACCCTAACCCGTACCCTAACCCGTATCCTAACCCTAACCATAACCCTAACACTAACACGTACGCTAACGCTAACCCGTACCCTAACCCGTACCCTAAAACTAACCCTAACCCTAACCCTAACCCCTAACACCTAACCCAAACCCTAACCCGTACCCTAACCCTAACCCTAACCCTAACCCTAACCCTAACACGTACCCTAACCCTAACATTAACCCATACCCTAACTCTAACCCATACCCTAACCCTAAACCTAACCCTAAACCATACCCTAACCCTAACCCATACGCTAACCCTAACCCTAACCCTAACCCTAACCCTAACCCCTAACCCTAACCCTAACCCGTACAATAACCCTAACCCTAACCCGTACCCTAAACCTAACCCGTACCCTAACCCTAACCCTAACCCTAACCCTAACCCTAACCCTAACCCGTACCCTAACCCTAACTCTAACCCTAACCCTAACCCGTACCCTACCCCGTACCCTAACCCGTACCCTAAACCTAACCCTAACCCGAAACCTAACCCGTACCCTCACCCTAAACCTAACCCTAACCCTAACCCGAACCCTAACCCGTACCCTAACCCTAACCCGTAACCTAACACGTACCCTAACCCTAACCCTTACCCTAACCCTAACCCTATCCCGTGCCCTAAACCTAAACCTAACCCTAACCCTAACCCGTACCCTAACCCGTACCCTAACCCTTACCCTAACCCTAAACCTAACCCTAACCCGTACCCTAACCCTAAACCCAACCCGAACCCTAACCATAACCCTAACACGTACCCTATCCCTAACACTAACCCTAACTCGTACCCTAACCCGAACCCTAACCCTAACCCTAACCCTTACCCTAACACTAACCCTTAACCCCTAACCCTAACACTAACCCTAACCCTAAACTGTACCCTAACCCTAACCCGTACCCTAACCCTAACTCTAACCCTAACCCGTTGCTAACCCTAACCCTAACCCTAACCCTAACCTGTACCCTAACCCTAACCCTAAACCTAACCCTAACCCTAACCCGTACCCTAAACCTAACCCTAACCCGTACCCTAAACCTAACCCTAACCCTAACCCTAACCTAAACCTAACCCGTACCCTAACCCTAACCCTAAACCTAACCCTAACCCGTACCCTAACCCTAACCCTAACCGTATCACTAACCCTTACCCTAACCCTAACCCTAACCCGTACCCGTACCCTAACCCTAACCCTAACCCTAACCCTAACCCTTTCCTAAACCTAACCCTAACCCTAACCCTAACCCGTACCCTAATCCTAACCCGTACCCTAACACTAACCCTAACCCTAACCCTAACCCTAACCCGTACCCTAAAACTAACCCTAACCCTAACCCTAACCCCTAACACCTAACCCAAACCCTAACCCGTACCCTAACCCTAACCCTAACCCTAACCCGTACCTTAACCCGTACCCTAACCCTAACCCTAACCCGTACCCTAAACCTAACCCTAACCCTAACCCTAACACTTTCCTAAACCTAACCCTAACCCTAACCCTAAACCTAACCCTAATCCGTACCCTAACACTAACCTGTACCCTAAACCTAACCCTAAACCTAAACCTAACCCTAACCCGTACCCTAACCCTAACCCTAACCCTAACCCTAACCCCTAAACCTAACCCTAACCCTAACCCTAACCCTAACCCTAACCCTAACCCGTACCCTAACCCTAACTCGTATGCTAACCCTAACCCTAACACTAACCCTAACCCGTATCCTAACACTAACCCAAACCCTAACCCCTAACCCTAACTCTAACAAGTACCCTAACCCTAACCCTAACCCCTACCCTAACCCTAACCCGTACCCTAACCCTAACACGTACCCTAACCCTAACATTAACCCATACCCTAACTCTAACCCATACCCTAACCCTAAACCTAACCCTAAACCATACCCTAACCCTAACCCATACGCTAACCCTAACCCTAACCCTAACCCTAACCCTAACCCCTAACCCTAACCCTAACCCGTACAATAACCCTAACCCTAACCCGTACCCTAAACCTAACCCGTACCCTAACCCTAACCCTAACCCTAACCCTAACCCGTACCCTAACCCTAACTCTAACCCTAACCCTAACCCGTACCCTACCCCGTACCCTAACCCGTACCCTAAACCTAACCCTAACCCGAAACCTAACCCGTACCCTCACCCTAAACCTAACCCTAACCCTAACCCGAACCCTAACCCGTACCCTAACCCTAACCCGTAACCTAACACGTACCCTAACCCTAACCCTTACCCTAACCCTAACCCTATCCCGTGCCCTAAACCTAAACCTAACCCTAACCCTAACCCGTACCCTAACCCGTACCCTAACCCCTTACCCTAACCCTAAACCTAACCCTAACCCGTACCCTAACCCTAAACCCAACCCGAACCCTAACCATAACCCTAACACGTACCCTATCCCTAACACTAACCCTAACTCGTACCCTAACCCGAACCCTAACCCTAACCCTAACCCTTACCCTAACACTAACCCCTAACCCCTAACCCTAACACTAACCCTAACCCTAAACTGTACCCTAACCCTAACCCGTACCCTAACCCTAACTCTAACCCTACCCGTTGCTAACCCTAACCCTAACCCTAACCCTAACCTGTACCCTAACCCTAACCCTAAACCTAACCCTAACCCTAACCCGTACCCTAAACCTAACCCTAACCCGTACCCTAAACCTAACCCTAAACCTAAACCTAACCCTAACCCGTACGCTAACCCTAACCCTAAACCTAACCCTAACCCGTACCCTAACCCTAACCCTAACCCTAACCCTAACCCCTAAACCTAACCCTAACCCTAACCCTAACCCTAACCCTAACCCTAACCCGTACCCTAACCCTAACTCGTATGCTAACCCTAACCCTAACACTAACCCTAACCCGTATCCTAAACACTAACCCAAACCCTAACCCCTAACCCTAACTCTAACAAGTACCCTAACCCTAACCCTAACCCCTACCCTAACCCTAACCCGTACCCTAACCCTAACACGTACCCTAACCCTAACATTAACCCATACCCTAACTCTAACCCATACCCTAACCCTAAACCTAACCCTAAACCATACCCTAACCCTAACCCATACGCTAACCCTAACCCTAACCCTAACCCTAACCCTAACCCCTAACCCTAACCCTAACCCGTACAATAACCCTAACCCTAACCCGTACCCTAAACCTAACCCGTACCCTAACCCTAACCCTAACCCTAACCCGTACCCTAACCCTAACCCGTACCCTAACCCTAACTCTAACCCTAACCCTAACCCGTACCCTACCCCGTACCCTAACCCGTACCCTAAACCTAACCCTAACCCGAAACCTAACCCGTACCCTCACCCTAAACCTAACCCTAACCCTAACCCGAACCCTAACCCGTACCCTAACCCTAACCCGTAACCTAACACGTACCCTAACCCTAACCCTTACCCTAACCCTAACCCTATTCCGTGCCCTAAACCTAAACCTAACCCTAACCCTAACCCGTACCCTAACCCGTACCCTAACCCTTACCCTAACCCTAAACCTAACCCTAACCCGTACCCTAACCCTAAACCCAACCCGAACCCTAACCATAACCCTAACACGTACCCTATCCCTAACACTAACCCTAACTCGTACCCTAACCCGAACCCTAACCCTAACCCTAACCCTTACCCTAACACTAACCCCTAACCCCTAACCCTAACACTAACCCTAACCCTAAACTGTACCCTAACCCTAACCCGTACCCTAACCCTAACTCTAACCCTAACCCGTTGCTAACCCTAACCCTAACCCTAACCCTAACCTGTACCCTAACCCTAACCCTAAACCTAACCCTAACCCTAACCCGTACCCTAAACCTAACCCTAACCCGTACCCTAAACCTAACCCTAACCCTAACCCTAACCTAAACCTAACCCGTACCCTAACCCTAACCCTAAACCTAACCCTAACCCGTACCCTAACCCTAACCCTAACCGTATCCCTAACCCTTACCCTAACCCTAACCCTAACCCGTACCCGTACCCTAACCCTAACCCTAACCCTAACCCTAACCCTAACCCGTACCCTAACCCTAACCTTAACCCGTACCCTAACCCTAACCCTAATCCTAACCCTAACCCTTTCCTAAACCTAACCCTAACCCTAACCCTAACCCGTACCCTAATCCTAACCCGTACCCTAACACTAACCCTAACCCTAACCCTAACCCGTACCCTAACCCTAGCCCTAATCCTAACCCTAAACTTTCCTAACCCTAACCCTAACCCTAACCCTAACCCTAACCCTAACCCGTACCCTAACCGTAACCCGAATCCTAACACTAACGCTAACCCTAAACCTAACCCTAACACGTATGCTAACCCTAACCCTAACCCTCACCCTAACCCTAACCGTACCCTAACCCTAACCCGTACCCTAACCCTAGACCTAACCCTAACCCCAACCCTAACCCCTAACCCTAACCGTAACCCGTACCCTAACCCTAACCCTAACCGGTACCCTAACCCTAACCCGTACCCTAAACCTAACCCTAACCTTAACACTAACCCGTACCCTAAACCTAACCCTAACCCTAAACTTAACCCTAACCCTAAACCTAACCCTAACCCTAACCTTAACCCTAACCCTATCCGCTAACCCTAACCCTAACCCGTACCCTAACCCTAACCCTAACCCGTACC
>JAVLSZ010000880.1:0-21012 GCA_032313775.1 Urocyon cinereoargenteus
TGTTAGGGTTAGGGTTAGATTTAAGGTAGGGGTCAGGGTTAAGGGTTAAGAATAGGTTTAGGAGTTAGGGGTGAGGGTTGGCAGGAAGGTTCAGTGAATGTGTTTCGGTCTTGGGGTTTGTGTTTGGTTTTTGATTAGTGATAGGTCTTGTTTAAGGGTTAGGTTAACATTAGGATTAAGTGTAGGGTTAGGGTTATGTCTGTGTATGGTTACAGTTTGGGTCATGGCTTGTCCCTGCACTGGGACTCCTAGTATCTTCGGCAGTTTAGTTTTATGCACTCTATTAGGTTTTGGGTTCAAAGATAGCCTGACTCCACCAAGTCAGTGGCCTCCCCAGAGAATCAAATTCCAGGCATCTGCTGGGGTCAGAATAGACATGGCAGGCTTCTCCTGAGCTGAGCTAAGGAGGGGATTTGTGGCTCTAAATACTCTTTCTTTGGATTTTCAGTTGCCTTTCTGATTTTATCTCTTGTGCACACATGTTTCAACAATACTACCAATTATTATTTTAAAGTTTTACTTGAATTCCTCTTTGTAAACACAGTATGATATAGTCTCAGGTTTACCACATAGTGATTCAACCCTTGGATACAATGCCTGGTACTGGTCACAGGTACCCTCCACTATCCCCATCCCCTGATTCCCCCCACCTTCCTCTGGTATTTATTAGTTTATTCTCTGTGGTTAAGAGTGTGTTTCTTGGTTTGCTTCTCTCTTCCACCCTTCACGCCTTTGCCAGTTTGTTTGATTTCTTAAAATTCACATGTGAATGCAATTGTATGGTACTTGGTATCTGTCTTTCTCTGATTGAGTTCATTTAGGATAAGTCCTTTCCACTTCTCCCACGTCATTGTAAATGGCTTGATTTCATCCCTTCTGATGACCGATTTATGTCGCAGTGTGTATATTTGCCACATCGTCTCTGCCCATTCATCTGTCGATGAACATCTGGGCTGTATCCACAGTTTAGCTGTTGTGGACTCCACTGTTACAAACACTGGGTGGCGTGTCTCTCTTCGAATCTACTAAACTCCTTTTGTATCCTCAGGGTAAAATCTACTAAACTACTTTTGTGTCCCGCCAATCTGCGGTTGGATAATTTGTGTTTAGGATGCTGAGATTTATGTTTGCTTTATGTATTTTGAATACTAACTCTGTATTGGATGTGTTGTTTATAAAATATCTCCTCTCATTTTGTATGTTGCCTTTTAGCGTTGGTTGTTTCCTTCACTTTGTGGAAGCTTTTCAATTTGATGAAGTCCCAATAGTATTTTGCTTTTGTTTCCCTCGCCTCAGGTAAATACCGAGCTGTGCAATTTTGGAATCGTAGTGTAGCTCTATTTTTAACTTCTATTTTAAAAAAATTTTTATGATAGTCACAGAGAGAGAGAGAGAGAGAGAGAGAGAGAGGCCGAGACAAAGGCAGAGGGAGAAGCAGCCTCCATGCACTGGGAGCCTGACGTGAGATTCGATCCTGAGTCTCCAGGATCGCGCCCTGGGCCAAAGGCAGGCACCAAAGCGCTGTACCACCCAGGGATCCCCTATTTTTAACTTCTCGAGGACCCTCCACACTGTTTTTTACCATGGCTGCACCTGATCGCATGCCCATCAGGAGTATAAGGGGGCTCCCCCTTCTCCATAGCCTCACCAACACCTGTTGTTTCTTGTGTTGTTAATTTTAGTCATTCTGACGGCTGTCAGATGACATCTCATTGTGTTTGTGGTGTGTATTTCCCTGATGATGGGTGACGCTGAGTGTCTTTCCGTGTGTCTGGCAGCCATCTGGATGTCTTGTCAGAGACAAAATCCATTCATGTCTTCTGCCAATCTGTGGTTGGATAATTTGTGTTTAGGATGCTGAGATTTATGTTTGCTTTATGTATTTTGAATACTAACTCTTTATTGGATGTGTTGTTTACAAATATCTCCTCTCATTTTGTATGCTGCATTTATGCGTTGGTTGTTTCCTTCACTTTGTCGAAGCTTTTCAATTTGATGCAGTCATAATAGTATTTTTCCTTTTGTTTCCCTCACCTCAGAGGCATATCTAGAATTAAGATCAAATGGCCAATGTCAAAGAGGCTGCTGCCCATCTTTTCTTCTTTTTATGGTTTCAGGTCTCACATTTAGGTCTTTCATCCATTTTGAATTTATTTTTATATATATGGTGTAAGAAAGTGGTCCAGTTTCATTCTTCTACATGTGGCTGCCTGGTTTTCCCAACATCATTTGTTCTTATCCTGGGGTCAGGGTTAGCATTTGTTGAAGAGACTGTCTTTGTGCCATTGGATATTCCTTCCTGCCTTGTTGTTGATTAATGGATCATAGAGTTACAGGTTTGTATCTGGTTTCGGCTTTCCATTCTGTTCTATTGATCTAAGCATCTCCTTTTGGGAGATTCTTGATTGCTGATTCAATTTTTTTGCTGGTTTTCTGTCTGTTCAAGTTTCTTATTTCCTCCTTTTTCATTTTTGCTATGTTATATATTTCTAGGAATTGATCTATTTCTTCCAGGTTCTAGGTGGCTGGCATATAATTTTTCATATTGTTCTCTTATAATCATTTGTATTTCTCTAGTGTTGTTTGTTATTTCTCTTTTCTCATTTGTGATTTTATTTGGGTCCTTTCTCATCTTTTTATCTTTTTTCTTTTTTAAATCTTTTATTTATGTACTCATGAGAGACACAGAGAGGCAGAGGCATAGGTAGAGGGAAAATGAGGCTTCATTCTGGGAGCCTGATGTGGGACTTGATCCTCGAGGACCCCAGGATCATGACCTGAGCCAAAGCAGATATTCAACCGCTGAGGCACGCAGGCATCCGGGATCCTGTTTTTTAAGCCACTCTGATACCCTATATTTTTGATTGGAGCATTCAGTCTATCAGCATTCAGAGTGATTATTGAAAGATATGAACTTAGTGCCCTCGTGTTACCGGTAGAGTTAGTGTTTCTGATGACGTTCTCGGGTCCTTTCTAGTCTTTGTTGCTTTTGGTCTCTTTCTTTCCCCCACTAGTAGAGTCCCTCCTAAAACTCCTAACTGGACTGGTTTAGTGGTCATGAACTCCTTTATATTTTGCCTGTCTGGGAAACTCTTTATGTCTCCTTTTATCCTGATGGACACCCTTGCTGAAGAAAGAACTCATACAAATTGGACTCCAATAAAAAAAAATTAAAAACATAAAATAAATTTTTGCTATTATGATTGAGGAAAAAGGCATTTAGGCATAAAACCAGAAGCTGAAACAGAGGAGGACAGATTTCACCATCTGTCGCCTTCAAGGGACCTGGTGTCCTTTCCTAGGAGGGCCCCCACCTCCGTAGGATGCTTCCTGCTCCTCTGCGCTCCTTGCTGGAACCCAGCAGGCACATCGCCATGCCTCCAGCACCTCTGCAGTCGTGGTTTATAACGTCTTCCATGTATCCTAATGGGGACCACAGTGTCGTGTATGTAGCTATCCGGCTGCTGTTTGACAACATTGGGGGGATTCCGACTTTTGTTGGTTTTGGGGTGTGTGTGTGTCTATCACATGCTGCTATCACATTCAGCTATCTGATCCTCTGGCTGGGTTCCCAAACGCCGCAATGGTTGGAAAACATCAATTCTTGTGCTGGCGCTGGGAGCCTAGCTGGGCTCTCCTGGCCAACCCGGGGCTCGCTCATGCAGTGACTTTCCACTGGAGGGTCAGCTGAGCTTGAAGGTCCAGCTTGGCACATTCCCATGTCCAGCAGTGGGTCCCTCCAAGCGCAGGTTGCTTCTCTTCTCGTGGGTTCCTCTCCATCATGGAGCCAGACCTCGGGGCCAACCTGGGGGGAGCTCCTGAAGAGCCGGTTGTCCATGGTGAGGAGACATGGGGCTGCCTGTGTGTGGGAGTCTGGGTGGGGTCGGGGCTGGGTTCCTCGGTCCCCTGTGCTGCCTGGCCTTCAGGCCAAGCCCAATGCTCACGCAGCCCCTACTCACTAGGGCGAGGAGGGTGCCCTCCACACGTTGGTGTGAGAGATCCAGCCCTACAAGATGTGTACTCTGAGTCCACCTGGTGAGGGTGGCCCAGGTGCATGAGCTGCAAGTGTGGGACCCAGGAAATTTAACAAAAATCCCCAACCCCTGGACAAGCAGAGCAGGACTGCTTCCATTTTGTGCTACACCCACCACCGCCCCTATGACACCCACATGACCTTCTTAAAAGCGCTGCACTGCCCTTCTCAAGGCACTGGGCACACCCTAATCCATAATTGGCTCATAAAAATGTAACCCTGCTTTGTGCCTGCCAAAGCTGTGCACTGATTCTGATCAAAGTAATAGGCCAGCTCAAGTGGATACTATAAGGTAAGGTGTAATTCAATCGGCCACCTGAGTGTGGACCCACATGACTGTGCAACTTTCTGTGTATCTGATGGGCCACTGGCCCCTCTAAAGCTGCTATACCTATTAGTCTCGGTGTCCGAGTCCTTGCTCCACTGTGTAGGGTGCACTTGGACGCAAGCTCGAGGTTGTAAAGAAACCCTGGTGTGTTTGCATCGGTGTTGGCTCCTCGTGGGGTTGCCAGATTCGCAATCTTGGTCATAACACAAGGGCCTGCTGTCCTGACATCCTTCCAGGGCCCCGCTGACCACCCCACATGCCCTCTGTGACCCAGGCACACAGGCACAGGGATGCGGGGAGGGGAGGAAGTGCCCCAGAACCTGGCCAACCCGGCCCCCTTGACAGAGGGAGCACAGACCTCCCAGGTCACTTTGCACAGACCCTGGTGACCTGAGGCTCCCTGGCTGTCACTCTGTCCCAGCCCCGACTGGCCCGCAGGGCACAGGCTGAGTCCCAGTAAACTCTGTGGGGTCCTGACCCTGGCATCTGGCCGCCCCTGGAATGCACGTGGGGATGTCAGCTGTGTGTGCCTGGCGGCGCCCCTGCAAGGGCTGGTTGGGGCCTGGGTGGTGCCCCCTCCTCCTCTCTGGGGGTCTCTCCACGCCCCATGCACAGTGATCTGGGAGACAGAAACAGGCTGGCTGTGCATTTTTGCAACACACCACTTTATTGACTTTCTACAGCAAAGGGGCTCAGAGCCGAGGGTGTGTGCCTTCCCCTGGGGAGGGAGACCTTTCTGTCCTTTAGTGGAGGGTAAGAATCACACGGGGTTGAGGGGCGGGTGCTGTAGTCCCCCACCTGGGATCATGTGTGGACTCTGGATTGGGGCATATGTCCTGAGGTTTTAGCCTGATAGACGGTTCTGAGGACAGCAGTGCTGCCTGGACCTGCAGCTCATGAGCTACTGCAATGGGTCCCTGCAGGGCAGCTGGACCCCAGCATCAGGGCCCCTGGGGCCCCAACACCTGGAGGAGCCTGCCTCCTGGTGTGGGTGCGAGTGAGTCCCACTAGCCTACCCCTGCTCTCCCCACCCTGGGGTGTTCCGGGATCTCTAGGGCTGCCCTAGTTCAAAGACCTGGATCTGTGGGGCATGCCCAGGGCCCTGGAGGCCACATCCAGCTGGGAGAGTACTCATTCAGCACGGAGCCAGTATCCAGGGATGGCCAGAGCCATGGGGGGCTGGATCCCATTAGTGTTTGTGTTGGGCCTTGGGGGGGCTCAAAACACCCCGGCACCCACAGAGCCTTGGGCCAGGCCAACCCTGGTCCCTCTGGGTTAGCAGCTGGTGTCCTGTGCAGGGTGTGCCACCCTCAAGGAGGGACAATGGGGTTAGGCAGGGCACAGTGGGTCCTCTGCAGCACTCACCTGCACCCACCCTCTCAGGGGCTCATTGTTCCCCCCTCCCTGCAGCCCCTGTGTACTCTAGGGGTCACCGTGTTTCTGATGGGAGCAGGGTATCTAGAGAATGCAGGGGAGGCTGAGCATGTCCCACCAGGTCCTTGCTGGGGTCCGATGGTGTGGGGGTTGATGGTGTGGGGGCAGGGTTATGATGCTGGTGGAATGTGGGGGATGATGTAGGGAGGATGGTGTTGGGGTATAGTGTGGGTGGGGATTTTGTGGGTTATGTGGGTGTGAGGGGGATGGTGTAGGGGGGATGCCATGGGGATGATGATATAGGGGGATGCTGTGGGGGTGGGGAACGAGGGGCATGGCATGGGTGGTCTGTGGACACAGGGCATCCCCTTTGTCTAAGATGCACACGGAGACATCAACAGATAAAGGCGACCCCAGTCTGGGGTTTGCTATGACTCCTGCCCCTGGGGCTCTGAGTGGTCAGTGCAGGGCCCTAGCTGGACATGTGCTAACGCTGAACTAAAATTGGAATGGTCTTAATTTTCACGGCCTCCACGCATCCCGTCCCGTCCTATCTAGCTCCTTCCCCCTTCCTTAGAGCTACTATTAGAGCAATTGCAAATGTGCAGCATGGCAGCCTGTGTTGGGGGACAGGCCCAGGGATTTGGGATCAGGAAGACCTGGAGCGCGGGCATCTCGGATATGTAGGAGGATTCGGTGCTGCAGACTCTTATTCCCTAAGACTATCTTGACAACTGACTTTGTACATAGACAAGCTCTCCTTTGTCTTTAGAAGATGAAGAGCGAGTCAAAGCGTTTTTTCTCTGCCCATCTGATTGCTCAGATTCCAATCTGATGCGTATTTCCTGTTAATAAGGATAATTTACTATCCGTAGTACTATGGTTAAAATATACTGACACAAGTAATTCAGAGAGGGTTTCTCATCTCTTTCTTCACAGCTCAATCACTCCTCAGGAAATGCATCTCTATGGATTTGGAAAGATCTGAAAAACATTACTACCAATGGTCCTATTATTATGTGAAGGATTCTTCCCTGAGATTCTTCCCCTGTTTCAACTGACACTGAAACACTGTGAACTCTTTGGAAGACAAATGTCAAGGAAATAAATGTTATGCATTGCTAATATTAAATGCACTTGCAGTATAGTGTCTTTTATAATAGAAGTATTTTTATCTGATTTTTTCTATTTATTATCTTTTCCTGCTTTTCTGGTTTAGGAGTCATTATACGTGTTCATAAGTGTTTTTCTTTCCTTCTGATATAAAATCCTTACTTTGTTCCCAACGAGGGAACTCTTTAAGAATGAGACAAAGTTAATTAAACTATTCTTAAAGTGTCTTCACACTTGGAGCCTGATTCATTTAAGTCAATTTTCAAAATAAATCTTATTGATTAGAAAAAAACAAAGATTTATAGGGAAATTAAAAGATAGTACAGAGAATACTCTTGCACTTCTCCTCAATTTCTCCAATTATTGATATCTTATTTTATTTTATTTTATTTTTAATAATTTTTTTCTTTATTTATGATAGTCACAGAGAGAGAGTGAGAGAGGCAGAGACACAAGCAGAGGGAGAAGCAGGCTCCATGCACCGGGAGCCCGACGTGGGATTCTATCTCGGGTCTCCAGGATCGTGCCCTGGGCCAGAGGCAGGCGCCAAACCACTGCGCCACCCAGGGATCCCGATATCTTATTTTAGTATGGTACTAATATTAGCTAATGAATCAATATTAAAATATTTGCATTCACCAAAGACCATACTTAATTCAGATTTCCTTAGTTTTTGCTAAGTTACCATCCCTCATGTCACATTCCATTTGTCCTCATTTTCTTAGGCTCCTCTGGATTGTGACAGTCTTTCAGGCTCTCCTTGTTGTTGTTGAACTGGAACACTTTGAGAAGTAGAGTATTTTGTAAAATTTCCTTCAGTTGGGACATGTCTGTTGTTTATCTCATGATTGAACTGTTTCTGTGGATTATATACAGAGATATACTGCCATTTTTATTATATCATATAAAGGATAGATACTATGAGCATGATTTATCAGTCTTGGTATCGATCTGATCATCTTAATGAGATAGTGTTTGTCAGCTTTCTCCATAGTAAAGTGATTCATCATTATTATTCTCATTATTATTAATAATAATAATAATAATAATATTTTAACTTTTTCATAATATATTTTGTGGAAGGAAGTTACTATGTGTATTCCACACATACGAGTGGGAAGCTATGCTCATCAACTTGAGGGTGGAATGTCTGCACAAATTGTTTGAAATTCTTCTATATGGGAGACTTCTCTTTCGTCTGGGTTTGTTTGTTTCTTTCTCAAAGATGTTATTTATTTATTTGAGAGAGAGAGAAGATAAAAAGCATTAGTGAGAGGGGCAGAGGGAGAAGGAGAAGCAGGTTCCCTGCTGAACAGGGAGCCTGCCTTGGGACCTGGATCATGATGTGAGCCTAAGGCAGAAGCTCAACTGGCTGAGCCACCCAGGTGTCACTCTTTCCTTCGTTCTTTCTACTTATTTAAATAACAAATTTATTTTTTATTGGTGTTCAATTTTCCGACATACAGAATAACACCAATTGCTCATCCTGTCAAGTGCCCCCCTCAGTGACCGTCACCCACTCACCCCCATCCCCCACCTTCCTCCCCTTCCATCACCCCTAGTTCATTTCCCAGATTTAGGAGTCTATGTTCTGTCTCCCTTTCTGATATTTCACACACATTTCTTCTCCTTCCCTTATATTCCCTTTCACTATTATTTATATTGCCCACATGAATAGGAACATACAATGTTTGTCCTTCTCCAATTGACTTACTTCACTCAGCATAATACCCTCCAGTTCCATCCACATTGAAGCAAATGGTGGGTACTTGTCATTTCTAATGGCTGAGTAAAATTCCATTGTATGCATAAACCACGTCTTCTTTATCCATTCATCTTTCGATGGACCAAGGCTCCTTCCACAGTTTGCCCATTGTGGACATTGCTGCTGGAGACATCAGGGTGCAGGTGTCCCGGTGTTTCATTGCATCTGAATCTTTGGGGTAAATCCACAACAGTGCAACAGCTGGGTCGTAGTGCAGGTCTATTTTTAACTCTTTGAGGACCCTCCACACAGTTTTCCATAGTGGCTGCACCAGTTCACATTCCCACGAAGAGTGAAAGAGGGTTCCCTTTTCACCGCATCCTCTCCAATATTTGTGGTTTCCTGCCTTGTTAATTTTCCCCATTCTCACTGGAATGAGGTCATATCTCATTGTGGCTTTGATTTGTATTTACCTGATGGCAAGTGATGCAGAGCATTTTCTCATGTGTATGTTGGCCTTGTCTATGTCTTCCTCTGTGAGATTTCTGTTCATGTCTTTTGTCCATTTCATGATTGGATCGTTTGTTTCTTTGGTGTTGAGTTTAAGAAGTTCTTTATAGATCTTGGAAACTAGCCCTTTATCTGATACGTCATTTGCAAATATCTTCTCCCATGCTGTAGGTTGTCTTTTAGTTTTGTTGACTCTATCCTTTGCTGTGCAAAAGCTTCTTATCTCAATGAAGTCTGAGTAGTTCATTTTTGCTTTTGTTTCTTTTGCCTTCGTGGATGTATCTTGCAAGAAGTTACT
This sequence comes from Urocyon cinereoargenteus, assembly GCA_032313775.1. Classification (NCBI taxonomy): domain Eukaryota; kingdom Metazoa; phylum Chordata; class Mammalia; order Carnivora; family Canidae; genus Urocyon; species Urocyon cinereoargenteus. The sequence continues at coordinate 9,362 of JAVLSZ010000880.1, forward strand.
GTGGTCAAGTTCCAAAAGGGTGTTGCCTGTGTTCTCCTCTAGCATTTTGATGGACTTTTGTCTCACATATAGATCTATCATCCATGTTGAGTTCATGTTCATCCATCTTTGTGTATGGTGAAAGAGAGTGGTCTAGTTTCATTCTTCTGCATGTGGATGTCCAATTTTCCCAGCACCATCTGTTGAAGAGACTGAATTTCTTCCAGTGGATATTCTTTCCTCCTTTATCGAATATTTGTTGACCATAATGTTCAGGGTCCACTTCTGGGTTCTCTGTTCTGTTCCATTGACGTATGTGTCTGTTTTTGTGCCAGTACCACACTGTCTTGTTGACCACAGCTTTGTAGGTCAACCCGAAAACTGGCATTGTGATGCTCCCAGATATGGTTTTCTTTTTTAATATTTCCCTGGCTATTCTTTTCTGATTCAACAGAAATCTTAAAATAATTTGTTCTCACTCTCTGAAGAAAGTCCATGGTATTTTGATAGGGATTGCATTAAATGTGTAGATTGCCCTGGGTAACATTGACATTTTCACAATATTCATTCTGCCAATCCATGAGCATGGAGTGCTTTTCCATCTCTTTGGGCCTTCTTAAATTTATTTCAGAAGCGTTCTATAGTTTTTAGGGCATAGATCCTTTACCCCTTTGGTTAGGTTTATTCCCAGGTATCTTATGCTGTCGGGTGCAATTCTCAATGGGATTGACTCCTTCATTTCTCTTTCTTCAGTCTCATTGTTAGTGTATAGAAATGCCATTAATTTCTGGGCATTGATTTGTATCCTGCCACGCTACCATATTGCTATATGAGTTCTAGCAATCTTGGGGTGGAGGCTTTTGGGTTTTCTATGTAGAGTATCATGTCATCAGTGAAGAGGGAGAGTGTGACTTCTTCTTTGACAATTTGAAAGCCTTTAATGTCTTTTTGATGTCAGATTGCTGAGGCTAGGACTTCCAGTAGTACGTTGAATAGCAGTGGTGAGAGTGGACAACCCTGTCTTGTTCCTGATCTTAGGGGAAATGCTCCCAGTGCTTCCCCAGTGAGAATGATATTTGCTGTGGGCTTTTTGTAGATGGCTTTTAAGGTGCTGAGGAATGTTCCCTCTATCCCTGCGCTCTGAAGAGTTTTGATCAGGAATGGATGCTGTGTTTTGTCAAATGCTTTCTCTGCATCCAGTGAGAGGATCATATGGTTCTTGGTTTTTCTCTTGCTGATATGATGAATCACATTGATGGTTTTATGAGTGTTGAACCAGCCTTGTGTCCTGGGGATAAATCTTACATGGTCATGGTGAATAATTTTCTTAATGTACTGTTGGATCCCATTGGCTTGTATCTTGTTGAGAATTTTTGCATCCATGTTCATCAGTGATATTCGTCTGTAATTCTCCTCTTTTTTGTGGGATCTTTGTCTGGTTTTGGAGTTAAGGTGATGCTGGCCTCATAGAACGAATTTGGAAGTACTCCATTTCTTTCGATCTTTCCAAACAGCTTTAGTAGAATAGGTTTGATTTCTTCTTTAAACGTTTGATAGAATTCCCCTGGGAAGTCATCTGGCCCTGGACTCTTGTGTCTTGGGAGTTTTTTGATGACTGCTTCAATTTCCTCCCTGGTTATTGCCCTCTTCAGGTTTTCCATTTCTTCCTGTTCCAGTTTTGGTAGTTTCTGACTTTCCAGGAATGCGTCCATTTCCTCTCAATTCCTAATTTATTGTCGTTTAGCTGTTCATAATATGTTTTTAAAATCGTTTGTATTTCCTTGGTGTTGGTAGTGATCTCTCCTTTCTGATCGTGATTTTATTAATTTGAGTCTTCTCTCTCTTCTTTTTAATAAGGTTGGCTAATGGTTTATTTATGTTATTCATTCTTTCAAAGAACCAACTCCTGGTTCTGTTGATCTGTTCCACACTTCTTCTGGTCTCCATTTCGTTGAGTTCTGCTCGAATCTTAATTAACTCTCTTCTGCTGGGTGTAGGGTCCATCTGCTGTTATTTCTCTAGCTCCTTCATGTGTATGGTTAGGTTTTGTATTTCACTTCTTTCCCATTTTTGAATGAATGCTTGTATTGGGATGTTTTTCCCCCTTAGCACTGCTTGTGCTGCATCCCGAAGATCTTGAACGGTTGTGTCTTCATTATCATTAGTTTCCATGAATCTCTTTATTTCTTCCTTATTTTCCTGATTGACCTTTCATCTTTTAGCAGGATGGTCCTTAACCTCCATGTGTTTGAGGTCCTTCCAGACTTCTTGTTGTGATTTAGTTCTAATTTCAAGGCATTATGGTCTGAGTATATGCAGGGGATAATCCCCATCATTTGGTATCAGTTCAGACCCGATTTTTGACCCAGTATGTGGTCTATTCTGGAGAAAGTTCCATGTGCACTTGAGAAGAATGTGTATTCAGTTGAGTTTGGATGTAAAGTTCTGTAGATATCTGTGAAATCCATCTGGTCAAATGCATCATTTAAAGCTCCCCTTTCTTTGGATATGTTGTGCTTCGAAGACCTATCGAGTGTAGAAACAGCAAGATTGAAGTCACCAAGTATAAGTGTATTATTATCTAAGTATTTCTTCACTTTGGTTATTAATTGGTTTCAATATTTCGCAGCTCCCACCTTCAGGGCATATATATTGAGGATTGTTAAGTCCTCTTGTTGGATGAGATCCATACTCATACTTAAGTATGAGATAGTGTCCCTCTTCATCTCTCACTACAGTCTTCGGGGTAAATTTTAGTTTATCTGATATAAGGATGGCTACCCCTGCTTTCTTTTGAGGATCATTTGAATGGTAAATGGTTCTCCAACCTTTTATTTTCACGTTGTAGGTGTCTTCTGTCTAAATTGCATCTCTTGTAGACAGCAAATAGATGGGTCCTGCTCTTTTATCCAGTTTGAAACCCTGCACCTTTTGATGGGGTCATTAAGCCCGTTCACATTCAGAGTTACTGTTGACAGATATGAGTTTAGTGTCATCATGATATCTATTCAGTCCTTGTTTTTGTGGATTGTTCCACTGAACTTCTTCTTAAAGGGGAATTTTAAGAGTCCCCCTTAAAATGTCTTGCTGAGCTGGTTTGAAGGTCACATATTCTTTCAGTTCCTGCCTGTCTTGGAAGCTCTTTATCTCTCCTTCCATTTTGAATGAGAGCCTTGCTGGATAAAGTATTCTTGGTTGCATGTTCTTCTCATTTAGGACCCTGAATATATCCTGCCAGCCCTTTCTGGCCTTCCAGGTCTCTGTGGAGAGGTCAGCTGTTACCTCAATGCTCCTCCCCATAAATGTCAGGGATTTCTTGTCTCTTGCTGCTTTAAGGATCTTCTCTTAATCTTTGGAATTTGCAAGCTTCACTATTAAATGTCGAGGTGTTGGACGGTTTTTGTTGATTTTAGGGGGGGATCTCTCTATTTCCTGGATCTGAATGCCTGTTTCCCTTCCCATATTAGGAAACTTTTCAGCTATGATTTGTTCATATACATACTCTGGCCTTCTGGCCCTTTTGGCACCCTCGGGAAACCCAATGAAATGTAGGATTTTCTTCCTCAGGCTGTCGTTTTTTCCCTTAATCTGTCTTCATGGTCTTTCAATTCTCTGTCTCTTTCTTTCAGTTTCTCTCTTTGCCATCAACTTTTCTTGTATGTCACTCACTCGTTCTTCCACCTAATTAACCCTCATCGTTAGGACATCTAGTTTGGATTGCATCTCATTCAATTGATTTTTAATTTCTGCCTGATTGGATCTAATTTCTGCAGTCATGATGTCTCTTGAGGCATTTAGTCTTTTTTTTCTGGAGCCACCAGTAGCTCTATAATAGTGCTTCTTATTTGGCTCTCTGACATTGAATTGTAATCCAGATTTTGTAACTCTGTGGGAGACAGGACTGTTTCTGATTCTTTCTTTTGAGGTGAAGTTTTCCTTCTAGTCATTTTGCTCTGTGCAGTGTGGCCAAAAACACGTTGTACTGGGAGATGGAGAAAAAGAGAGAGAGAGAAGGAAGGAAAAGAAATAAAGAATAAAGAAGAAAGGAAAGAAAGGAACAAAGAGAAGAAAAACAGAAAGAAAAAGAAAGAAAGGTGAAAAAAAGGTGGGGGAAGCAATCAGAAATCAAAAAGAACCACAACAACAAAAAAGAACACACGGGGAGTATCTTCTGATTCTGTATACTTTAAGGCCCTTGACTTCCCCTGGAACTTATCCCTCTAGTGGTCTTCTGTGGGAGGGGCCTGTGGTGCTGATTTTCAGGTGTTAGTACTTGGGGGAGCTGCTCTGCCCCCTGCCTGGGGGAGGGCTCAGTGGGGGTTGTTTACCCTGTGAGGCTACTGGAGGAACAACTCCAGTGGCTGTGGCAGCTCTGGAAACCTGGATTCATCCCCCACAGTAACTGTGGAGCTCTCTGTCTGCAGGGGCATGGAAGCTCCACGGTGGGGCCGCTGATCTGCTCAGCTTGGGGCAGGAGCGTCCTCACTGTCCTGGGCCCTCCTGGCCTCTGACTGTCCCTGGGGAGGCCGGATCGTGGGCTGTGGCCCGTCGCCCTCTGCTCCTGGTCTGTGCTATTGGATTCACGCTCTTGGCCACGCAGCCACCTCTCCGCAGAGCCTCCACGTGAGCCCCTCTGAGCTGCTCCTGGAGCCGCCCAGCCCCCTCCGCACTGTGCCTGTTCCTCTGCCAGAGCCACCGCTGTGGAACTCTTCCCAGAACCAGGCAGCCCCCTCCGCGGAGCCACCGCCCATGCCCCTCTGATCTGCTCCCACATCAATATGTGCCCGCTGCAGCACTTAGGGAGCTCATCGCACTCTCCTGTTTGAGCGGCAGGTGTCTGTTAGTGTCCCAGGGAGCCCAAGAGCACCCCCGCCCTTCAGGGGTCCTGCTCTAACTCCCTGTGCGCCAGGAAGATTGGTGCAGCTCCTGCTTCTCTGGGACAGAGCCTCCTGTCCTGGAAACACTCGCCCCAGCCTTAGCCCAGCTCCTCGTGGGACCCCTCCGCTTTGGATGCCTTTTGTTTCTTTATTTCTTCCCTCCCCCCCAGTCTTCCTACCTTGATTGAAGCGCGAACTTTTCTCGAAGTAGCATTCTAGCTGGTCTCTGTTTAAATCTCAGGCCGAATTCGAAGATTTTCAGGATGATTTGAAGGTTATCTAGGTAATTTGGTGGAGACAGGTGATTTGATTTTGAAGACCCTATTCTTCTGTCATCTTGCCCCTCTTCCTGTATGTTGCCTTTTAGTGTTGTTTCTTTCCTTCATTTTGTGGAAGCTTTTCAATTTGATGAAGTCCCAATAGTATTTTTGCTTTTGTTTCCCTCAACTCAGAGGTATATCTAGAAAGAATATCCAATGGCCAATGTCAAAGACGTTGCTGCCCATCATTTCTTCTTTTTTATGGTTTCAGGTCTCACTTTTAGGTCTTTCATACATTTTGAGTTTATTTTTTATATATATGGTGTAAAAAAATGTTCCAGTTTCATTCTTCTGCATGTGGCTGCCTGGTTTTCCCAACACCATTTATTCTTATCCTGGGGTCAGGGTTAGGGTTTGTTGAAGAGACTGTCTTGGTGCCATTGGATATTCCTTCCTGCCTTGTTGTTGATTAATGGATCATAGAGTTACAGGTTTGTATCTTGTTTCGGCTTTCCATTCTGTTCTATTGATCTAAGCATCTCCTGTTGGGAGATTCTTGATTGCTGATTCAATTTCTTTGCTGGTTATCTCTCTGTTCAAGTTTCTTATTTCTTCCTTTTTCATTTTTGCTTTGTTATATATTTCTAGGAATTGATGTATTTCTTCCAGGTTCTAGGTTGCTGGCATATAATTTTTCATAATGTTCTCTTATAATCATTTGTATTTCTCTAGTGTTGGTTGTTATTTCTCTTTTCTCATTTGTGATTTTATTTGGGTCCTTTCTCATCTTTTTATCTTTTTTCTTTTTTAAAGATTTTATTTATGTATTCACGAGAGGCACAGAGAGACAGAGGTATAGGCAGAAGGAAAATAAGCCTCCATGCGGGGAGCCTGATGTGGGACTTGATCCCCAGGACCCAGGGAACATGACATGAGCCAAAGCAGATACTCAACCACTGAGGCACCCAGGTGCCTTGCTGATTCAATTCCTTTGCTAGTTATGGGTCTGTTCATATTTTCTATTTCTTCCTATATCAGTTTTGCTCGTTTGCACATTTCTAGGTATTTGTCCATTTCTTCCAGGTCTCCCAGTTTGTTATCGAATAATCTTTCATAGTATTCCCTTATAATTGTCTTATTTTTCTGGTGTTGATTGTGATCTCTCTTCTCTCATTTGTGATTTAATTTATTTAGGTCTTTTCTCTTTTCTTGGTGATAAGGCTGGCTAGGGCTTGATTCATTTTATTAATTATTTTATAGAACCAGCTCTTAGGTTTGTTATTCCATTCTACTGTTTTGTTGTTTCTGTATTGTTTCTTTCTGCTCTAATCTTTATTTTTTTCCCGTCTTCTGTAAGCTTGAGGCTTTGTTTGCTCTTCCTTTTCCAGCTCCTTTAGTTGTAGGGTTAGGTTGTGTATTGGAGACTTCTTGTTTCTTGAGGTAGGCCTATATTGCTCTGGACTTCCCTCTTTGGACTGCCTTTGCTACATCCCAGAGGTTTGGAGAAACATGGTTTATTTTCATCTGTTTTAACTTTCCTCTTTAATTTCCTGGTTGCTCCATTCATTCTCTTGTAGATTTTCCATAATCTCCATGTATTTTTGGTCTGTCCAAATTTTTTCTTACGGTCGACTTCGAGTTTCATAGCGTCGTGGTCTGAAAATGTACAGGGTGTGATATCAACCGTCTTGTACGTGTTGTACCTGTTAAGGGCTGATTTGTGGGCCATGATATGATCTGTTCTGGAGAATGTCCCATGTGCACTTGAAAGGAATGTGTATTCTGCTATAGGATGAAATGTTCTGACTATATGTGTTGAGTCCTGTAGTACAGTGTGTCAAGGCTATTGTTTCCCTGTTGATTTTCTGCATAGATGATTGGTCCATTGCCATAAGTGGGTGTTAAAACGCCTGTCATTGTATTATTATCAGTGAGTTCCTGTACGTTTGTTGTTAATTGGTTTCTATATTTAGGTACTCCCATGTTGGCAGCATAAATATTTAGTTGTTTGATCTTGATAGAGAGTCTTTTTAATTATGAAATAATGCCCTTCTTCAACTCTTCTTACAGTATTCTTTTTTGAAATTTAAATAATTTATTTATTCATTCATGAGAGATGCACTGAGAAGCAGAGGCAGAAACATAGGCAGAGGGAGATGCAGGCTCCCCAAAGGGAGGCCGATGTGGGACTCGATCCTGGGATCCCAGGATGACACCCTGAGCCAAAGGCAGATGCTCAACCACTGAGCCACCAGGTGTCCCCCAGGGTTTGGTGTCAAATCTAGTTTGTCTGATATAAGTATGGGTCCTCCAGCTTTCCTTTGATATCCATTAGTGTGATAGATGATTTTCCATCCCCTGACTTTCAATCTGTTGGTGTCCATAGGTCTAAGATGAGCATCTTGTGGGCAGCATACAGATGGATCTTCTTTTTTAAATAACAATTGCATTTATGAGACAGTGAGAGAGAGAGAGAGAGAGAGAGAGAGAGAGAGGCAGAAAATTATGCAGAGAGAGAAGCAGGCTCCCAACCAGGAGCCCAATATGGGACTCGATTCCAGACTCCAGGATCACACCCTGATTCAAAGGCAGAGGCTCAACCCCTGAGCCACCCAGGCATTCCGGATCCTGTTTTTTAAGCCACTCTGATACCCTAGATCTTTAGTTTGGAGCATGAGGTCTATCAGCATTCAGAGTGATTATTGAAAGATATCAACTTAATGCCTTTGTTTTACCAGTAGAGCTTGTGTTTCTGGTGATGTTCTCGGGTCCTTTCTAGTCCTTGTTGCTTTAGGTCTCATTTTTCCCCCACTAGAAGTGTCCCTCTACAAATTCCTTACTGGACTGTTTTAGTGGTCATGATCTCCTTTATATTTTGCCTGTCTGGGAAACTCTTTATCTCTCCTTCTATCCTGAAGGACACCCTTGCTGAAGAAAGAACTCATACAAATTTAGCTCCAATTAGAAGAAATTTAAAAACATAAAATAAATTTTTGCTATTATGATTGAGGAAAATGGCATTTAGGAGGAAAACCAGAAGCTGAAAGAGAGTAGGACAGATATCATCATCTGTAGCCTTACAGGGACCTGGTGTCCTTTCCAAGAGGGTCCCCCCCTCTGTAGGATGCTTCCTGATCCTCTGTGCTCCTTGTTGGTACCCAGAAGGCACATCTTCATGCCTCCATCACCTCTGCAGTCGTGGTTTGTAGTGTCTTCCATGAATCCCGTTGGGGACCAGAGCGTTGTGTACGTAACCATCCAGCTGCTGTCTGACAACATTGGGGGGATTCTGAATTTTGTTGGTTTTGGGGTGTGTGTGTTTCTATCACATGCAGCTCTCACATGCAGCTATCTGATTCTCTGGCTCTGGGGATGAGCATTTCGCACCCCAGTCTGCTGGGGCCTCCACAGAAGTGACCCTAAGCCCCCTGGTCTCTGCGGCTTCTCTCAGAACCATGCGTTCACTCTGCCTGTGGCCGAGCTTTTTTGGTTGTTTTTTTACCACAGACTCCTGTGCCTAAGACTGCAACTCCGAGAAACCACTGAGAAGCCAACACTGATGAAAACACAGGAGGGTTTATTTACAAGCTCGAGCTTATATCCAAGTATACCTGACACAGCGGAGGAGGGACTTGGACCCCGAGGTGGGTTTTAGCTTAGTTTTAAGGGCTGGTCTCAGGGACCTCCAGAAGGGCTGGAGCAATTCTTCAAGTTCTCTTTACATTTTGATATGGGGCCTTCAAGGGCGTTGAACTCTGTTCTCATTCTAACACGGGACATTCTGGGACCTTAAGGTGTAAGCTGTTTTCTTCTTTTTTTCCTGTAACTGAAGTAATGTAAATTTTAGCTCTTATTCAAAGGGGCCTGGGATGGCTGTACTTGTGCTAGCACTGAACTTAAAGTGGAACAGCCTTAATTTTCTCAGCCTCCACACAGACAAGTGACTGAAGTTTAAAACTCCTAATTTTAGGGGCTGCCCTGGTGGAGACCTGTGCTCTTCCTGCCCGGGATTGTGTCCTCCCACTCCTGGCCTTTGCTGGCCTGCTCCAGGAACACAGTCCCGTGACTGCACAGGGGTTTGCAGCTTATGGCCACACAGAGCAGACAGCTGGCACGAGTCCCGCTACTCTCAGCCGGGGACCCACTCCTGTGCCTGGGAACAGTTGGCGCCACCGTCCTTGGGACCCCTGGGATCCTGAGTCCACCCTGTCGCTCCAGGGATGGCCCCCCACTTCTCCACCTGAACACCTTAAGTCTAGTGTGTCCCCCACTCTAGCAGACTTCTGAAAGTTTGATTTTGTACTCTGCTGCTTATAATATTGTGCATAGACCCATCAGCTGGCTCCCTGCCCTTGTGGGATCCGGGCCTCTGTCTCCCCAAGACCAACTGATTGATTTTCATTAAGATTTTCTTTTTCTGTAATCTCTACACCCAACATGGGGCTTGAACTTGCTACCCGAAGAACAAGAGTCCCATGTTCTTACGAACTGCACCAAGCCGGTCAGTCTCCCTTTGATTGATAGATACATGTTAATTGAAGCAGAGGTGTTGCATGTGTCAGGGCAGAAACAGACCCCACGCATTGAAGTGTGGTGGAGTCATTTGGACGTTGATCAATGTTCAGGAAACCATAGCTTCCCTGGGAGCCCAGGGAGCAAGGGCCACACACATGAAAAGTTGATAATTTCCTTTACCGTAGTAGATATTTTACTGATTATTTATTTAAAGTCCTATCCAATGGTAAATGTCAATCTAGGATTGGGATACAGTGAGAACGTTCTAGGAGTTGGAGGTAACTCAAACTCCCTGTCAAGGACTAAATGTTCCAGTTCGATGTAGAGATAGGCAAGGAAGCAAAGAGTTATGAAACATGGCATGGGGGTGCCTGGCTGGCCTGGTTGGGGGATCTTGATATCAGGGTGGTGACTTTGAACTCCATGTTGGGTATAGAGAGGACATAAAATTAAAATATTTAACAAATAATAAATGGATGAACAAATAAAGCATGACATCAAAGGTAAGTGCTTGCTTATGTCTCACCTGCGACCTATTCTTGATCTCCCCGCTTGCAATACTTGGCCCAGATGACGTCCTCCACAAAGGACAGTCCCACCCAAGTGGAAGTGGGCGTCTTTCAGTGTAAGATCTGTGGTCCCCCTCATTCTGCAGGGAGAGAAGAGCCGTGAAGGCATGAGTTCAGTGGATCAGCATTCACCTAGGCAGTGATCATTTCCAATCACGGTAGCCAGAGTTCAGCCACCTTTTAGGACCAGATGTCATAAGGACGCCTCTTTGGTCATTGGCTTGGATGCAGGGTGGAGGCTAAACAACAATTAGGAAGAACAAAAGAGGATGAAAACCAGAAGCTGAATGAGTGGAGGACAGATTTCACCATCCGTAGCCTTCACAGGGACCTGGTGTCCTTTCCTAGGAGGGCCTCCCCCTCGTAGGATGCTTCCTGCCCCTCTGCACTCCTTGTTGGAACCCAGGAGGCACATATCCGTTCCTCCAGCACCTGTGCTTTCATGGTTTATAGCGTCTTCCATATATCCTATTGGGGACCACAGCGTCATGTATGTAACCATCCAGCTGCTGTTTGACAACATTGGAGGGATTCCAGCTTTTGTTGGTTTTGGGGTGTGTGTGTGTCTCTCACATGCAGCTATCATGTGCCACTATCTGATCCTCTGGCTAGGAAACCCAAACGCCGAAATGGTTGGCACAACATCATTTCTGGTGCTGGTGCTGGGCGGTTAACTGGGCTCTCCTGGCTGACCCGGGGCTCCCTCATGCAGTGACTTTCCACTGGAGGGTCAGCTGAGCTGGAAGATCCGGCTCGACCACATTTCCATGTCCGACAGTGGGTCGCGCTGAGCCCCAGCTGCTTCTCTTCTCCCTGATGCCTCTCCAGCAGGGAGCCAGAACTTGGGGCTGCCCTGGTGGGAGCTCCTGCGGAACCGCCTGCCCATGGCGGGGAGCCATGGGGCTGCCTGTGTTTGGGAGTCAGGGTGGGGACGGGGATGGGGTTCCTTGGTTCCCTGTGCTGCCTGGCCTTCAGGCCGAGCCCCATGCTCACCCAGCCCCTACTCACTAGGGCGAGGAGGGTATCCTCCACACACTGGTGTGAGAGATCCAGCACCACAAGTTGTGCACGCTGAGTCCACCTGGTGAGATTGGCCCAGGTGCCTGAGCTGCAAGTGTGGGACCCAGGAAATTTAACAAAATTCCCTACCCCTGGACAAGGAGAGCAGGACTGATTCCATTTTGTGCTACACCCGCCATCTCCCCTATGACCCCCACATGAACTACTTATTGCTTAAGGCGCTGCCCCACCTAAATCCAGCTGCTGGGCACACCCTATTCGGAAATGGGTGGACATGTGATCACTCTGAACTTAAATTGGAATGGACTTAATTTTCATGGACTCCATGAGTCCCATCTCATCTAATCTCCCCCTTCCCAGGAGCTCCCAAGAGAGCAACTGCAAATGACCTCACCATGGCAGCCTGTGTTGGGGGACAGGCCCAGGGAATT
>JAVLSZ010000881.1:0-20974 GCA_032313775.1 Urocyon cinereoargenteus
AATCCTAAGAATTCAAAGATCTTCGTGCTACCAAAATTACACCATATTCTACAGTAAGGTCAGCTAAATTAAGCTATCGGGCCCATACCCCGAAAATGTTGGTTTATATCCTTCCCGTACTAATAAAACCCCCAATTCTCATTGCCATCATAACAACCGTCATAAACTGGAACCATTATCGTCACATTTAGCTCCCACTGATTGTTGATCTGAATTGGATTTGAAATAACATGCTGGCCATCATTCCTATCCTAATAAAAAAGTTCAACCCACGAGCTATAGAAGCATCTACTAAATATTTCCTCACGCAAGCCACCGCTTCCATATTACTAATAATAGGAGTCACCATCAACCTTTTATACTCTGGCCAGTGAGTAATTTCCAAAATATCGAACCCAATTGCATCCATCATAATAACCATTGCCCTAACAATAAAACTAGGACTATCCCCGTTCCATTTCTGAGTTCCTGAAGTAACACAAGGAATCTCCCTCACATCGGGCATGATCCTATTGACATGACAAAAAATCGCACCAATGTCCGTCCTATACCAAATCTCCCCCTCAATCAACCCTGATCTATTAACACTAATGGCCCTAACATCCGTCCTAGTTGGAGGCTGAGGCGGACTAAACCAAACACAATTACGAAAAATTATAGCATACTCCTCCATCGCCCATATAGGCTGAATAACCGCAGTCATCATTTACAACCCTACAATAATGATCCTAAACCTAACCCTATACATCTTAATAACTCTATCAACATTCACATTGTTCTTGATACACTCGTCCACCACAACCCTATCCCTTTCCCACACATGAAATAAATTCCCCTTAATCACCTCTATCATCCTACTCCTAATGCTATCCTTAGGAGGACTACCACCACTATCCGGCTTTGCCCCCAAGTGGATAATCATTCAAGAACTGACAAAAAATGATATAACATCCTCCCAACAACGATGGCCATTACCGCTCTACTTAATCTATACTTCTACATACGACTAACATACAGCACCGCACTTACCATATTCCCGTCCGCAAATAACATAAAAATAAAATGACAGTTTGACTATACAAAAAAAACGGCCCTACTATCCCCTATAATCATCACTTCCACTATATTACTCCCACTGACACCTATACTATCAATCTTGGACTAGAGGTTTAGGCTAAACCAGACCGAGAGCCTTCAAAGCTCTAAGCAAGTACGATATACTTAACCTCTGATAAAGACCCCTAAGGACTGCAAGAATCTATCCTACATCAATTGAATGCAAATCAAACACTTTAATTAAGCTAAGTCCTCACTAGATTGGTGGGCTTCCATCCCACGAAATTTTAGTTAACAGCTAAATACCCTAACAACTGGCTTCAATCTACCTTCTCCCGCCGCGTAGGAAAAAAAGGCGGGAGAAGCCCCGCGGCGTCTAGGCTGCTTCTTCGAATTTGCAATTCAATATGAATAATTCACCACGGAGCTTGGTAAAAGGGGGATTTTAACCCACATTCTTAGATTTACAGTCTAATGCTTTTATCAGCCATTTTACCTATGTTCATTAATCGATGATTATTCTCTACTAACCATAAAGACATTGGCACTTTGTATTTATTATTTGGAGCATGAGCCGGCATAGTAGGTACCGCCCTGAGCCTTCTTATCCGAGCCGAATTAGGTCAGCCTGGTACCTTATTAGGAGACGATCAAATTTATAATGTAATCGTAACCGCCCATGCTTTCGTAATGATTTTTTTCATGGTCATACCCATTATGATTGGAGGATTTGGAAATTGACCTAGTCCGCTGATAATTGGCGCTCGGACATGGCCTTTCCCCGGATAAACAATATAAGCTTTTGACTGCTCCCTCCATCCTTCCTTTTGCTATTAGCATCCTCTATAGTGGAAGCGGGTGCAGGAACAGGATGGACCGTATATCCACCGCTAGCTGGTAACCTAGCCCACGCAGGAGCATCAGTGGATCTTACAATCTTCTCCTTACATCTAGCCGGGGTGTCCTCAATTCTAGGGGCAATTAACTTCATTACGACTATCATTAATATAAAACCCCCTGCTATATCTCAGTACCAAACTCCCCTGTTCGTATGATCCGTACTAATCACGGCAGTTTTACTGCTCCTATCACTACCCGTGTTGGCTGCCGGAATTACCATACTCTTGACGGACCGAAACCTTAACACAACATTCTTCGACCCTGCTGGGGGGAGGGGATCCAATTTTATACCAACACCTATTTCTGATTTTTCGGGCATCCTGAGGTCTATATCCTAATCCTGCCTGGATTCGGAATAATTTCTCACATTGTAACCTACTACTCAGGGAAGAAAGAACCTTTCGGTTATATGGGAATGGTCTGAGCCATAATATCTATTGGATTTTTGGGCTTTATCGTATGGGCTCACCATATGTTTACCGTCGGAATGGACGTAGACACGCGAGCATACTTCACGTCTGCTACAATAATTATCGCCATTCCTACAGGGGTGAAAGTATTTAGCTGATTAGCAACACTTCATGGAGGTAATATTAAATGATCCCCGGCCATACTATGGGCCCTAGGATTTATTTTCTTGTTCACAGTAGGCGGACTGACAGGTATCGTTTTAGCTAACTCGTCACTAGACATCGTTCTTCACGATACGTATTACGTTGTAGCCCATTTTCACTACGTGCTCTCAATAGGAGCAGTTTTCGCTATTATGGGTGGATTCGCTCATTGATTCCCCCTATTCTCGGGTTATACTCTCAATGATACCTGAGCAAAAATCCACTTCACGATCATATTCGTAGGGGTCAACATGACCTTCTTTCCCCAGCATTTCCTAGGACTATCTGGGATACCTCGACGATACTCCGATTACCCGGACGCGTATACCACCTGGAACACCGTCTCCTCTATAGGCTCGTTTATTTCACTCACAGCGGTTATACTTATAATTTTTATGATCTGAGAGGCCTTTGCATCGAAACGGGAAGTAGCAATAGTGGAACTCACAACCACTAATATTGAATGGTTGCACGGGTGTCCCCCTCCCTATCACACATTTGAAGAGCCTGCGTACGTCATTCAAAAATAAGAAGGAAGGAATCGAACCCTCTAAAACTGGTTTCAAGCCAATGCCATAACCATTATGTCTTTCTCAATCAGGAGGTATTAGTAAAACATTACATGACTTTGTCAAAGTTGAATTATAGGTGAGACCCCTATATACCTCTATGGCGTACCCTTTTCAACTCGGATTACAGGACGCAACCTCCCCCTATCATAGAGGAGTTACTTCATTTTCATGACCATACGTTAATAATCGTATTCTTAATCAGCTCACTAGTCCTCTATATCATCTCACTAATATTAACTACTAAACTCACTCACACAAGTACGATAGACGCACAAGAAGTAGAAACAGTCTGAACTATTCTACCAGCTATTATCCTTATCCTAATTGCACTACCCTCACTCCGAATCCTGTATATAATAGACGAAATTAACAACCCCTCTCTAACCGTAAAAACAATGGGCCACCAGTGATACTGGAGCTATGAATACACAGACTACGAAGACCTAAATTTTGACTCTTACATAATTCCTACGCAAGAACTAAAACCAGGAGAACTACGACTATTAGAAGTCGACAACCGAGTTGTTCTCCCAATAGAAATGACCATCCGAATGCTTATCTCCTCAGAAGACGTATTACACTCGTGAGCCGTTCCATCACTAGGCTTAAAAACCGACGCAATCCCAGGACGATTGAACCAAACTACTTTAATAGCTATGCGACCAGGCCTATACTACGGCCAATGCTCTGAAATTTGCGGATCCAACCACAGCTTTATGCCCATCGTTCTTGAAATAGTCCCCCTGTCCTACTTCGAAACCTGATCTGCCCTGATGGTATAACATAGACAAGTCTTACTCATTGAGAAGCTATACAGCATTAACCTTTTAAGTTAAAGACTGAGAGTTTTAATCTCTCCTCAATGAAATGCCACAGCTAAACACATCTACCTGATTTATTACAATCATTTCAATAATTATTACTCTCTTCATTTTATTTCAACTGAAAGTTTCAAAACACTATTACCCAAAGAATCCCGAACTCAACCTACTGAGAAGATCAACCAGTACATTCCTTGAGAAAACAAATGAACGAAAATCTATTCGCCTCTTTCGCTACCCCATCAATAATAGGCTTACCCATTGTGGTATTAATTATTATATTCCCATCCATCTTATTCCCATCTCCCAATCGCCTAATCAATAACCGACTAATCTCTATCCAACAGTGGTTGATTCAATTAGTATCTAAACAAATACTAGCAATACACAACCAAAAAGGGCAAACTTGGGCTCTCATACTAATATCACTAATCCTATTTATCGGCTCAACTAATCTACTCGGCCTTATACCCCACTCATTCACACCCACAACACAATTGTCTATAAATCTGGGAATAGCAATCCCCTTGTGAGCAGGGACCGTAATCACAGGCTTTCGTTATAAGACTAAGGCGTCTCTAGCACACTTTTTACCACAAGGTACACCCCTCCCCCTCATTCCAATATTGGTAATCATTGAAACAATTAGCCTACTTATTCAACCTATGGCCCTAGCTGTACGACTAACAGCTAATATTACCGCAGGACATCTCCTAATTCATCTGATTGGGGGAGCCACCTTAGCCCTAATTAGTATTAGCACTACCACAGCCTTCATTACTTTTATCATTCTAATTCTCCTCACCATTCTTGAGTTCGCTGTTGCCCTGATTCAAGCCTACGTTTTTACACTACTGGTAAGTCTGTACTTACATGACAACACCTAATGACCCACCAAACCCATGCCTACCACATAGTTAATCCGAGCCCATGACCACTAACAGGAGCTCTCTCCGCCCTCCTAATAACATCAGGCCTCATCATATGATTTCACTATAACTCGGCATCCCTACTTATATTAGGACTCACAACCAATGTGCTAACTATATACCAATGGTGGCGAGATGTAGTACGAGAGGGAACATTCCAAGGACATCACACGCCTATCGTACAGAAGGGATTACGCTATGGAATAGTCCTTTTCATCGTGTCGGAAGTGTTTTTCTTCGCAGGATTCTTCTGAGCCTTCTACCATTCCAGCCTGGCCCCAACCCCTGAGCTCGGGGGTTGCTGGCCGCCCCACTGGCATCATTCCTCTAAACCCATTAGAAGTCCCCTTACTTAATACCTCTGTACTCCTGGCTTCAGGAGTCTCAATTACTTGAGCTCACCATAGTCTAATAGAAGGGAATCGAAAACATACACTCCAAGCCTTATTCATCACGATCTCTTTAGGCGTGTATTTTACGCTACTCCAGGCATCCGAATACTATGAAACATCATTCACAATTTCCGACGGAGTTTACGGATCTACCTTTTTTATAGCCACAGGATTCCACGGACTGCACGTAATCATCGGTTCAACATTCCTTATCGTGTGTTTTCTCCGACAATTATATTATCACTTTACATCCAGTCACCACTTCGGATTCGAAGCTGCCGCATGATATTGACACTTTGTCGATGTAGTATGATTATTCCTATACGTTTCTATTTATTGATGAGGATCATGCTTCCTTAGTATAACTAGTACGGTTGACTTCCAATCAACTAGTCTCAGACAGATCTGAGAGGAAGTAATAAATATAATAATAACACTAACAACCAACGTAGTTTTGGCATCTCTGCTCGTAATAATTGCATTTTGACTCCCCCAACTAAATATTTACGCAGACAAAACAAGTCCTTACGAATGCGGCTTTGACCCCATGGGGTCCCGCACGCCTACCCTTCTCAATAAAATTCTTTCTGGTTGCCATCACATTTTTACTATTTGATTTAGAGATCGCTTTACTACTCCCACTCCCCTGAGCATCGCAGACCAACAAGCTAACAACAATACTTATTATAGCACTTCTTCTTATTGCTATTTTAGCTGCGAGCTTAGCCTACGAATGAACCGAAAAAGGACTGGAATGGACTGAATATGATAATTAGTTTAAACCTAAAACAAATGATTTCGACTCATTAGACTATGATTCAACTCATAATTATCACATGTCCATAGTATATATTAATATCTTCCTGGCGTTCATTTTTTCCTTGATGGGCATACTCATCTATCGATCACACCTAATGTCCTCCTACTATGCTTAGAAGGCATAATGCTGTCACTATTTGTAATAATATCTGTTACCATCCTGAACAACCACCTCACACTGGCCAGCATGATACCAATTGTACTACTAGTATTTGCCGCCTGCGAAGCGGCATTAGGACTGTCCCTACTAGTAATAGTGTCTAATACTTATGGGACTGATTATGTACAAAACCTTAACCTCTTACAATGCTAAAAATTATCATCCCCACTGTTATACTTGTTCCCCTAACATGAATATCAAAACCTAATATAATCTGAATTAATACAACAGCACATAGCCTACTGATCAGTTTAATCAGCTTGTCTTACCTTAATCAACCGAGTGATAATACTCTAAACTTCTCGTTACTCTTTTTCTCTGATTCCCTATCGGCACCCTTACTTGCACTTACAACATGACTCCTCCCTCTTATACTTATAGCAAGTCAATTCCACCTATCGAAAGAACCACCAACCCGAAAAAAACTATATTTATCAATACTAATCCTCCTCCAGCTATTCCTAATCATGACCTTTACCGCACGGAGCTAATTCTTTTTTACATCCTATTTGAAGCAACACTAATTCCGACTCTTATTATTATTACCCGATGAGGAAACCAGACCGAACGACTGAATGCGGGACTATATTTCCTGTTCTACACCTTAATAGGGTCTTTACCACTTCTA
Organism: Urocyon cinereoargenteus; assembly: GCA_032313775.1. Classification (NCBI taxonomy): domain Eukaryota; kingdom Metazoa; phylum Chordata; class Mammalia; order Carnivora; family Canidae; genus Urocyon; species Urocyon cinereoargenteus. The sequence continues at coordinate 6,892 of JAVLSZ010000881.1, forward strand.
GTAGCACTACTTTATATTCAAAACACCATGGGTTCCCTGAACCTCCTTATAATCCAATACTGAACTCAACCCCTGCCAAACTCCTGATCTAGTATTTCCTTATGGCTAGCATGCATGATAGCCTTTATAGTTAAAATACCCTTATATGGTCTCCACCTGTGACTTCCAAAAGCACATGTAGAGGCCCCTATTGCCGGCTCCATGGTACTTGCAGCAGTACTCCTAAAACTAGGTGGATACGGTATAATACGAGTTACTACCCTACTAAGTCCTCTAACCAACTTTATAGCGTATCCTTTCATATTATTATCCTTATGAGGTATGATCATAACAAGCTCCATCTGTCTTCGCCAAACAGACCTAAAATCCTTAATCGCGTACTCCTCCGTCAGTCATATAGCACTAGTTATTGTAGCAATTCTCATCCAGACACCATGAAGCTACATAGGAGCCACAGCCTTAATAGTAGCCCACGGCTTAACCTCATCCATACTATTCTGTCTGGCGAACTCGAACTATGAACGAATCCATAGTCGCACTATAATTCTTGCACGAGGACTTCAAACCCTCCTTCCCCTAATAGCAGCCTGATGGCTGCTATCAAGCCTTACAAACCTAGCCATCCCCCCAACAATTAACCTAATCGGGGAGTTATTCGTAATCATAGCCTCATTCTCATGATCCAACATCACCATTATCCTAATAGGAACAAACATTATTATCACCGCCCTATATTCCCTCTATATATTAATCACCACACAACGCCGGAAAACACACACACCATGTCAAAAATATCAAGCCGTCCTTCACACGAGAAAATGCTCTAATGGCCCTACACATAATGCCACTGCTCCTCCTATCTCTCAACCCAAAGATCATCCTAGGACCCATCTACTGCAGGCATAGTTTAATAAAAACGTTAGATTGTGAATCTAATAATAAAAGTTCAAACCTCTTTGCCTACCGAAAAAGTATTGCAAGAACTGCTAACTCATGCTCCCATGCATAGAAGCATGGCTTTTTCAACTTTTACAGGATAAAAGTGATCCGTTGGTCTTAGGAACCAAAGAACTGGTGCAACTCCAGATAAAAGTAATAAACACATTTGCCTCCTGCATAGTCACGGCCCTTGCCATACTTACATTACCAGTCATCCTCTCCCCTACCAAACTCTACAAAGACAAACAGTACCCGCATTACGTGAAAATAGCCACCTCCCACGCATTTATAATCAGCATAATTCCAACTCTAATATTCATCTACTCTGGACAAGAAATAATTATCTCAAACTGACACTGAATGACAATCCAAACTATAAAATTATCTATAAGTTTCAAACTAGATTACTTCTCAATAATCTTTGTACCGGTAGCCCTATTCGTCACATGGTCCATTATAGAATTTTCCATGTGATACATACACTCAGACCCCTACATCAACCGATTTTTTAATACCTCCTTATATTCCTCATCACTATAATAATCCTAGTTACCGCAAACAACATATTTCAATTATTTATTGGCTGGGAAGGAGTAGGCATTATATCGTTCCTTCTCATCGGATGATGGTATGGTCGGACTGACGCAAACACAGCCGCCCTACAGGCCATTCTATATAACCGCATCGGGGACGTAGGCTTCATCGCGGCCATAGCCTGATTCCTACTAACCTTAATACGTGAGATTTGCAACAAATTTTTATAACAGCTAACGACAACATTAACCTACCACTACTCGGTCTACTTCTGGCAGCCACTGGTAAGTCCGCCCAATTTGGTCTACACCCATGACTTCCTTCCGCTATAGAGGGTCCCACCCCCGTGTCGGCCCTACTTCATTCCAGTACAATGGTCGTAGCAGGAGTATTCCTACTAATTCGCTTCCACCCCTTAATAGAACAAAACCAAACTATCCAAACTCTTACCCTTTGCCTAGGGGCCACCACCACACTATTCACCGCAGTCTGCGCCCTCACACAAAACGATATTAAAAAAATCGTAGCATTTTCTACTTCGAGCCAACTAGGGTTAATGATCGTGACAATCGGCATTAATCAACCGTACTTAGCCTTCCTACACATCTGCACTCATGCATTCTTCAAAGCCATACTATTTATGTGTTCAGGATCAATCATCCACAGCCTTAATGATGAACAAGACATCCTGAAAAATAGGAGGATTATTCAAAGCCCTCCCCTTCACCACCACTTCATTAATCATCGGGAGCCTCGCACTAACAGGTATACCTTTTCTCACTGGATTTTACTCCAAAGACCTAATCATCGAGACCGCCAACACGTCGAATACCAACGCCTGAGCCCTTCTAATTACCCTCGTTGCCACATCCTTAACTGCCGCCTACAGCACTCGAATCTTATTCTTTGCACTACTAGGCCAACCTCGTTATACCCCCGCAGTACCCATCAACGAAAATAATCCACTCCTAATTAACTCCATCAAACGACTCCTTATTGGGAGTGTATTCGCAGGATTTATCATCTCCCGCAGCATTACACCCACCATCACCCCCCAGATAACCATGCCATGCTATCTCCATGGCTATCTAAAAATTGCAGCTCTCGCAGTAACTATCTTGGGTTTCATCCTGGCATTAGAACTAAACCTTACATCACAAGAGCTCAAACTTAGCTCCCCCTCCAAGTACTTTAAATTCTCAAACCTTCTCGGTTATTATCCTACCATTATACACCGTCTAACACCCAAAGCCGGCTTATCCATGGGCCAAAAATCAGCATCCATGCTTCTAGATTCCATTTGACTAGAAAACCTCCTGCCTAAGTCAATCGCATATCTTCAAATAAAAACCTCTGCATTAATCTCAAACCAGAAAGGCCTTATTAAATTATATTTCCTCTCCTTTATAATCACGATAATTCTTAGCCTATTAATTCTTAATTACCACGAGTAACCTCCATAATTACTAGCACACCTGTTAACAGCGACCAACCAGTGACAATTACCAATCAGGTACCATAACTATATAACGCCGCAATACCCATAGCTTCCTCACTAAAAAACCCAGAATCCCCGGTGTCATAGATAACTCAGTCTCCCATGCCATTAAATTTCAGCACCACTTCCACCTCATCCTCTTTTAAAATGTAACAAGCAGTTAACAGCTCAGACAACAGACCCGTAATAAAAGCCGCCAACACTGCCTTATTAGAGACCCAAATCTCAGGATACTGCTCCGTAGCCATAGCAGTTGTATAGCCGAAGACCACAAGCATTCCCCCCAGATAAATCAAAAACACCATCAACCCTAAAAAGGACCCCCCAAAATTTAACACAATAGCACAACCAATTCCACCGCTAATAATAAGCACAAGCCCACCATAATAGGAGATGGTTTTGTAGCAAAGCCCACAAAGCTCATCACAAAAACGATACTTAAAATAAATACAATGTATGTTATCATTATTCCCACATGGAATCTAACCATGACTAATGACATGAAAAATCATCGTTGTATTTCAACTATAAGAACATTAATGACCAACATTCGAAAAACCCACCCGCTAGCTAAAATCGTCAACAACTCATTCATCGACCTACCTGCACCATCTAACATTTCTGCATGATGGAACTTCGGGTCCCTGTTAGGAATCTGCCTTATTCTACAGATTATAACAGGCTTATTCTTGGCCATACACTATACATCGGATACCGCCACAGCCTTTTCATCCGTTACCCATATCTGTCGAGACGTTAACTATGGCTGAATCATCCGCTATATACACGCTAACGGAGCCTCAATATTCTTCATCTGCCTATTCCTGCACGTAGGACGAGGACTATACTATGGATCCTATACATTCATAGAGACATGAAACATCGGAATTATTCTACTATTTGCGACCATAGCCACAGCATTCATAGGCTATGTACTACCATGAGGACAAATATCATTTTGAGGAGCGACCGTGATTACTAACCTCCTCTCTGCCATCCCATACATTGGAACCAACCTGGTAGAATGAATCTGAGGTGGCTTTTCAGTAGACAAGGCGACCCTGACACGATTTTTTGCGTTCCACTTCATTCTCCCCTTTATCATCGCAGCCCTAGCGATAGTCCATCTTCTATTTCTCCATGAAACAGGATCTAATAATCCCTCAGGAATTTCATCTGACTCAGATAAAATCCCATTCCACCCCTACTACACAATTAAGGACATCCTAGGAGCCCTACTACTACTTCTAATCCTAATATCACTAGTTTATTCTCACCCGATCTGTTAGGAGACCCAGACAACTACACCCCTGCAAACCCCCTCAACACCCCTCCACATATTAACCCGAATGATACTTCCTATTCGCCTACGCCATCTTACGATCAATCCCCAACAAACTAGGAGGAGTGCTCGCCCTAGTGTTCTCAATCCTAATCCTGGCATTCATCCCATTACTTCACACATCAAAACAACGCGGAATAATGTTCCGACCTCTCAGTCAATGTTTGTTCTGACTTTTAACTGCCGATCTCCTTACACTGACATGAATCGGAGGTCAGCCAGTGGAACACCCCTATATCATTATTGGCCAAATCGCCTCAATTCTATATTTTACCATCTTACTGATCCTAATGCCAACTATCAGCATTATCGAAAACAATCTCCTGAAATGAAGAGTCTTTGTAGTATACTTAATACTTTGGTCTTGTAAACCAAAAATGGAGATTAATTACCCTCCCTAAGACTCAAGGAAGAAGCACCAGCTCCACCATCAGCACCCAAAGCTGAAATTCTTCTTAAACTATTCCCTGGTATCACACCTCCCCCTCTATTTATATATTGCAATAACTCTACTGTGCCATGCCGGTATGTCCGGAACCTGGCGCCTATGTACGTCGTGCATTACTGGTATGCCCCATGCATATAAGCATGTACATACTACTGTACCATTACATAAGACATGACATGTTTAATTCCATTTCATTCTCTTGCAAGGACATTCATCAAACTGCACGTCACTTAGTCCAATAAGGGATTTATCACCATGCCTCGAGAAACCATCAATCCTTGCCTGACGTGTCCCTCTTCTCGCTCCGGGCCCATGTCAACGTGGGGGTTTCTATTCTGGAACTGTATCTGGCATCTGGTTCTTACCTCAGGGCCATGACTCTTGTACTCTCCAATCCTACTAATTCTCTCAAATGGGACATCTCGATGGACTAATGACTAATCAGCCCATGATCACACATAACTGTGGTGTCATGCATTTGGTATCTTTTATTTTCGGGGGGGAACTTGCTATGATTCATCTATGACCGCAACGGCACTAACTCTAACTTACTCATGCATTCAGGGAATATGCCCGTCGCGGCCCTGACGCAGTCAAATACTCTGTAGCTGGACTTATTCATTATCATTTATCAACTCCGCGCACTATCCAAGGTGCTATTCAGTCAATGGTTTCAGGACATAAGGATTTACACACACACACACACACACACACACACACACACACACACACACACACACACACACACACACGTACACGTACACGTACACACGTACACGTACACGTACACACGTACACGTACACGTACACGTACACACGTACACGTACACGTACACACGTACACGTACACGTACACGTACACGTACACACGTACACACGTACACACGTACACGTACACGTACACGTACACGTACACGTACACGTACACGTACACGTACACACGTACACGTACACGTACACGTACACGTACACGTACACGTACACACGTACGCGCATACACGCAAGACATTAAGTTAACTTACACAAACCCCCCTTACCCCCGTAAACTTATGCTATCCACTATATACTCGTTTGTATCCTGCCAAACCCCAAAAACAGGACTAAGTACATGCGACATCCATAAGCCTTATATATCTTGTACAAATATTCCGTGGCCCTAGTTAACTTAAATGATGATCTCACGCGCGCCAAATCTCGCGGTCTATCTATAGATAGCATCTTCTTAATTTTTTTTCCTTTATTATGACTCGCGAGTATGCACAATTTTAAAGTACATGTTAATGTAGCTTAACCAACAAAGCAAGGCGCTGAAAATGCCGAGATGAGCCATGAGGCTCCATAAACATAAAGGTTTGGTCCTGGCCTTCCTATTAGTCCCTAGCAAACTTACACATGCAAGCTTCCACGCTCCAGTGAGAATGCCCTTGAAATCACCGGTGATTTAAAGGAGCAGGTATCAAGCACACTCCTAAGTAGCTCATAACACCTTGCTAAGCCACACCCCCACGGGATACAGCAGTGATAAAAAATTAAGCCATGAACGAAAGTTCGACTAAGTTATGCTATAGAGGGTTGGTAAATTTCGTGCCAGCCACCGCGGTCATACGATTAACCCGAATTAATAGGCCCACGGCGTAAAGCGTGTTTAAGATATACCCACACTAAAGTTAAAACTTAACTAAGCCGTAAAAGCTACAGTTACCATAAAATATACTACGAAAGTGACTTTAATATATTCTGACTACACGATAGCTAAGACCCAAACTGGGATTAGATACCCCACTATGCTTAGCCCTAAACATAAACAGTTCTATAAAACAAAATAGTTCGCCAGAGAACTACTAGCAACAGCTTAAAACTCAAAGGACTTGGCGGTGCTTTACATCCCTCTAGAGGAGCCTGTTCTATAATCGATAAACCCCGATAGACCTCACCATTCCTTGCTAATACAGTCTATATACCGCCATCTTCAGCAAACCTTAAAAGGTAAAGTAGTAAGCACGATCACTTCACGCAAAAAAGTTAGGTCAAGGTGTAACCCATGGGATGGGAAGAAATGGGCTACATTTTCTACTCCAAGAATACTTCACGGAAGTTTTTATGAAACTAAAAACTGAAGGAGGATTTAGTAGTAAGTTAAGAATAGAGAGCTTAACTGAATAGGGCCATGAAGCACGCACACACCGCCCGTCACCCTCCTCAAGTAATAACCCTACAACAATAATCATATTAATCAAACCAAAACACAAGAGGAGACAAGTCGTAACAAGGTAAGCGTACCGGAAGGTGCGCTTGGATCAACCAAAGTGTAGCTTAAATAAAGCATCTGGCTTACACCCAGAAGATTTCATAATCCATGACCACTTTGAACAAAGGCTAGCCCAACCAACCTCAAACTATAATACTATAAACTGTAAAACAAAACATTTAGTCACACCCTTAAAAGTATAGGAGATAGAAATTTTAAATTGGAGCTATAGAGATAGTACCGTAAGGGAACGATGAAAGATATTTTAAAAGTATAAAACAGCAAAGATTACCCCTTCTACCTTTTGCATAATGAACTAGCCAGAAATAACTTAACAAAGAGAACTTAAGCTAAGTCCCCCGAAACCAGACGAGCTACCTATGAACAATCTAAGAGGATCAACTCATCTATGTGGCAAAATAGTGAGAAGATTTATAGGTAGAGGTGAAAAGCCTACCGAGCCTGGTGATAGCTGGTTACCCATGAACAGAATTTCAGTTCAACTTTAAATTTACCTAAAAAACATAGAATTCTAATGTAAATTTAAAATATAATCTAAAAAGGTACAGCTTTTTAGAATAAGGATACAACCTTCATTAGAGAGTAAGTATTAATACTACCATAGTTGGCCTAAAAGCAGCCATCAATTGAGAAAGCGTTCAAGCTCGACAAACAGATACGATTTAATCCCAATCATATCCTACCAACTCCTAACTCACTCCCTGGGTTATTCTATTTTAATATAGAAGCAATAATGCTAGCATGAGTAACAAGAACCATTTCTCCCTGCACAAGCTTATATCAGAAACGGATAAACCACTGATAGTTAACAACTCGATAACATTAATCCAAAAATAAAATGCTTATCTACCCCATTGTTAACCCAACACAGGCGTGCATACAGGGAAAGATTAAAAGAAGTAAAAGGAACTCGGCAAACATAAGCCCCGCCTGTTTACCAAAAACATCACCTCCAGCATTTCCAGTATTGGAGGCACCGCCTGCCCAGTGACATTAGTTTAACGGCCGCGGTATCCTGACCGTGCAAAGGTAGCATAATCATTTGTTCCTTAAATAGGGACTTGTATGAATGGCTGCACGAGGGCTTGACTGTCTCTTACTTCCAATCAGTGAAATTGACCTTCCCGTGAAGAGGCGAGAATACCCCAATAAGACGAGAAGACCCTATGGAGCTTCAATTAATTAACCCAAATAAATGGACAATATAAACCTATTAGGCACAACATACTACCATATTCATGGGTTAACAATTTAGGTTGGGGTGACCTCGGGATATAAAAAAACTCCCGAGTGATTAAAATTTAGACCGACTAGTCAAAATGTAGTATCACTTATTGATCCAATAACTTTTTTGATCAACGGAACAAGTTACCCTAGGGATAACAGCGCAATCCTATTCAAGAGTCCATATCGACAATAGGGTTTACGACCTCGATGTTGGATCAGGACATCCTAATGGTGCAGCAGCTATTAAGGGTTCGTTTGTTCAACGATTAAAGTCCTACGTGATCTGAGTTCAGACGGAGTAATCCAGGTCGGTTTCTATCTATTACACAATTTCTCCAGTACGAAAGGACAAGAGAAATAAGGCCTACCTTACAGAGGCGCCTTAAGACTAATAGATGATTTTAAACTCAATCTAACCAGTTTATCTCTCATAGGCCCAAGAAAAAGGGCTTTGTTAGGGTGGCAGAGCCCGGTAATTGCGTAAAACTTAAGCCTTTATACCCAGAGGTTCAACTCCTCTCCCTAACAGCATGTTTTTTGTTAACATCATCTCCCTCATTATCCCAATCCTCCTGGCTGTAGCTTTTCTGACCCTCGTCGAACGAAAAATCTTAGGCTATATGCAACTCCGAAAGGACCCAACATCGTGGGACCCTATGGCCTACTTCAACCAATTGCCGACGCCGTAAAACTCTTCACCAAAGAACCCCTACGACCCCTGACATCCTCTGTATCTATATTTACCCTAGCACCTATTCTAGCCCTATCCCTAGCCTTGACCATATGAATTCCCCTCCCCATACCCTACCCACTCATTAACATAACTTAGGGGTACTATTTATACTAGCAATATCAAGCCTCGCCGTATACCTCTATCCTCTGATCAGGGTGAGCCTCTAACTCTAAATACGCCCTAATTGGAGCGCTCCGAGCCGTAGCCCAAACAATCTCATACGAAGTTACGCTAGCGATCATCCTCCTCTCCGTCTTACTAATAAACGGATCTTTCACACTATCCACGCTTATTATCACTCAAGAACACATATGATTAATCTTCCCCGCCTGACCCCTAGCCATAATATGATTCATCTCCACCCTAGCAGAAACAAACCGAGCCCCTTTTGATTTAACAGAGGGGGAGTCAGAGTTGGTTTCTGGGTTCAACGTAGAATACGCAGCAGGTCCATTCGCCTTATTTTTCCTGGCAGAATACGCTAACATCATCATAATAAACATTCTTACCACCATCCTATTTTTCGGCGCATTCCACAATCCGCTCATGCCGGAACTCTACTCCATCAACTTCACAGTTAAAACCCTTCTCCTAACCATCTCCTTCTTATGAATTCGAGCATCATACCCTCGATTCCGCTACGACCAACTAATGCACTTACTATGAAAAAATTTCCTGCCATTAACCTTGGCCCTATGCATATGACACGTCTCCCTTACCCATTATCACTGCAAGCATCCCACCCCAAACATAAGAAATATGTCTGATAAAAGAGTTACTTTGATAGAGTAAATAATAGAGGTTCAAATCCTCTTATTTCTAGAATAATAGGTCTCGAACCTAATCCTAAGAATTCAAAGATCTTCGTGCTACCAAAATTACACCATATTCTACAGTAAGGTCAGCTAAATTAAGCTATCGGGCCATACCCGAAAATGTTGGTTTATATCCTTCCCGTACTAATAAAACCCCCAATTCTCATTGCCATCATAACAACCGTCATAACTGGAACCATTATCGTCACATTTAGCTCCCACTGATTGTTGATCTGAATTGGATTTGAAATAAACATGCTGGCCATCATTCCTATCCTAATAAAAAAGTTCAACCCACGAGCTATAGAAGCATCTACTAAATATTTCCTCACGCAAGCCACCGCTTCCATATTACTAATAATAGGAGTCACCATCAACCTTTTATACTCTGGCCAGTGAGTAATTTCCAAAATATCGAACCCAATTGCATCCATCATAATAACCATTGCCCTAACAATAAAACTAGGACTATCCCCGTTCCATTTCTGAGTTCCTGAAGTAACACAAGGAATCTCCCTCACATCGGGCATGATCCTATTGACATGACAAAAAATCGCACCAATGTCCGTCCTATACCAAATCTCCCCCTCAATCAACCCTGATCTATTAACACTAATGGCCCTAACATCCGTCCTAGTTGGAGGCTGAGGCGGACTAAACCAAACACAATTACGAAAAATTATAGCATACTCCTCCATCGCCCATATAGGCTGAATAACCGCAGTCATCATTTACAACCCTACAATAATGATCCTAAACCTAACCCTATACATCTTAATAACTCTATCAACATTCACATTGTTCTTGATACACTCGTCCACCACAACCCTATCCCTTTCCCACACATGAAATAAATTCCCCTTAATCACCTCTATCATCCTACTCCTAATGCTATCCTTAGGAGGACTACCACCACTATCCGGCTTTGCCCCCAAGTGGATAATCATTCAAGAACTGACAAAAAATGATATAATCATCCTCCCAACAACGATGGCCATTACCGCTCTACTTAATCTATACTTCTACATACGACTAACATACAGCACCGCACTTACCATATTCCCGTCCGCAAATAACATAAAAATAAAATGACAGTTTGACTATACAAAAAAAAACGGCCCTACTATCCCCTATAATCATCACTTCCACTATATTACTCCCACTGACACCTATACTATCAATCTTGGACTAGAGGTTTAGGCTAAACCAGACCGAGAGCCTTCAAAGCTCTAAGCAAGTACGATATACTTACCTCTGATAAAGACCCTAAGGACTGCAAGAATCTATCCTACATCAATTGAATGCAAATCAAACACTTTAATTAAGCTAAGTCCTCACTAGATTGGTGGGCTTCCATCCACGAAATTTTAGTTAACAGCTAAATACCCTAACAACTGGCTTCAATCTACCTTCTCCCGCCGCGTAGGAAAAAAAGGCGGGAGAAGCCCCGGCGGCGTCTAGGCTGCTTCTTCGAATTTGCAATTCAATATGAATAATTCACCACGGAGCTTGGTAAAAGGGGGATTTTAACCCACATTCTTAGATTTACAGTCTAATGCTTTTATCAGCCATTTTACCTATGTTCATTAATCGATGATTATTCTCTACTAACCATAAAGACATTGGCACTTTGTATTTATTATTTGGAGCATGAGCCGGCATAGTAGGTACCGCCCTGAGCCTTCTTATCCGAGCCGAATTAGGTCAGCCTGGTACCTTATTAGGAGACGATCAAATTTATAATGTAATCGTAACCGCCCATGCTTTCGTAATGATTTTTTTCATGGTCATACCCATTATGATTGGAGGATTTGGAAATTGACTAGTTCCGCTGATAATTGGCGCTCCGGACATGGCCTTTCCCCGGATAAACAATATAAGCTTTTGACTGCTCCCTCCATCCTTCCTTTTGCTATTAGCATCCTCTATAGTGGAAGCGGGTGCAGGAACAGGATGGACCGTATATCCACCGCTAGCTGGTAACCTAGCCCACGCAGGAGCATCAGTGGATCTTACAATCTTCTCCTTACATCTAGCCGGGGTGTCCTCAATTCTAGGGGCAATTAACTTCATTACGACTATCATTAATATAAAACCCCCTGCTATATCTCAGTACCAAACTCCCCTGTTCGTATGATCCGTACTAATCACGGCAGTTTTACTGCTCCTATCACTACCCGTGTTGGCTGCCGGAATTACCATACTCTTGACGGACCGAAACCTTAACACAACATTCTTCGACCCTGCTGGGGGAGGGGATCCAATTTTATACCAACACCTATTCTGATTTTTCGGGCATCCTGAGGTCTATATCCTAATCCTGCCTGGATTCGGAATAATTTCTCACATTGTAACCTACTACTCAGGGAAGAAAGAACCTTTCGGTTATATGGGAATGGTCTGAGCCATAATATCTATTGGATTTTTGGGCTTTATCGTATGGGCTCACCATATGTTTACCGTCGGAATGGACGTAGACACGCGAGCATACTTCACGTCTGCTACAATAATTATCGCCATTCCTACAGGGGTGAAAGTATTTAGCTGATTAGCAACACTTCATGGAGGTAATATTAAATGATCCCCGGCCATACTATGGGCCCTAGGATTTATTTTCTTGTTCACAGTAGGCGGACTGACAGGTATCGTTTTAGCTAACTCGTCACTAGACATCGTTCTTCACGATACGTATTACGTTGTAGCCCATTTTCACTACGTGCTCTCAATAGGAGCAGTTTTCGCTATTATGGGTGGATTCGCTCATTGATTCCCCCTATTCTCGGGTTATACTCTCAATGATACCTGAGCAAAAATCCACTTCACGATCATATTCGTAGGGGTCAACATGACCTTCTTTCCCCAGCATTTCCTAGGACTATCTGGGATACCTCGACGATACTCCGATTACCCGGACGCGTATACCACCTGGAACACCGTCTCCTCTATAGGCTCGTTTATTTCACTCACAGCGGTTATACTTATAATTTTTATGATCTGAGAGGCCTTTGCATCGAAACGGGAAGTAGCAATAGTGGAACTCACAACCACTAATATTGAATGGTTGCACGGGTGTCCCCCTCCCTATCACACATTTGAAGAGCCCTGCGTACGTCATTCAAAAATAAGAAAGGAAGGAATCGAACCCTCTAAAACTGGTTTCAAGCCAATGCCATAACCATTATGTCTTTCTCAATCAGGAGGTATTAGTAAAACATTACATGACTTTGTCAAAGTTGAATTATAGGTGAGACCCCTATATACCTCTATGGCGTACCCTTTTCAACTCGGATTACAGGACGCAACCTCCCCTATCATAGAGGAGTTACTTCATTTTCATGACCATACGTTAATAATCGTATTCTTAATCAGCTCACTAGTCCTCTATATCATCTCACTAATATTAACTACTAAACTCACTCACACAAGTACGATAGACGCACAAGAAGTAGAAACAGTCTGAACTATTCTACCAGCTATTATCCTTATCCTAATTGCACTACCCTCACTCCGAATCCTGTATATAATAGACGAAATTAACAACCCCTCTCTAACCGTAAAAACAATGGGCCACCAGTGATACTGGAGCTATGAATACACAGACTACGAAGACCTAAATTTTGACTCTTACATAATTCCTACGCAAGAACTAAAACCAGGAGAACTACGACTATTAGAAGTCGACAACCGAGTTGTTCTCCCAATAGAAATGACCATCCGAATGCTTATCTCCTCAGAAGACGTATTACACTCGTGAGCCGTTCCATCACTAGGCTTAAAAACCGACGCAATCCCAGGACGATTGAACCAAACTACTTTAATAGCTATGCGACCAGGCCTATACTACGGCCAATGCTCTGAAATTTGCGGATCCAACCACAGCTTTATGCCCATCGTTCTTGAAATAGTCCCCCTGTCCTACTTCGAAACCTGATCTGCCCTGATGGTATAACATAGACAAGTCTTACTCATTGAGAAGCTATACAGCATTAACCTTTTAAGTTAAAGACTGAGAGTTTTAATCTCTCCTCAATGAAATGCCACAGCTAAACACATCTACCTGATTTATTACAATCATTTCAATAATTATTACTCTCTTCATTTTATTTCAACTGAAAGTTTCAAAACACTATTACCCAAAGAATCCCGAACTCAAACCTACTGAGAAGATCAACCAGTACATTCCTTGAGAAAACAAATGAACGAAAATCTATTCGCCTCTTTCGCTACCCCATCAATAATAGGCTTACCCATTGTGGTATTAATTATTATATTCCCATC
>JAVLSZ010000882.1:0-20874 GCA_032313775.1 Urocyon cinereoargenteus
GAGTCCCACAGCGGGCTCCATGCATGGATGGAGTCTCCTTCTCCCTCTGCCCGTGTCTCTGCCTCTGTGTGCGTGCGTGCGTGCGTGCGTGCGTGCGTGCGTCCGTGCGTCCGTGTGTGTGCGTGTGCGTGCGTCCGTGCGTGCGTCCGTGCGTGCGTGCGTGCGCGCGTGCGTGCGTGCGTCTCATGACTACCTAAATAAAATCTCCAATCAATCAATCAATGTGTCTATGGTTCAAAACAGTAATCTGGTTTCCCTCGTATCCAAGTCATATCTCAGATTTGACTTTTGACAGGAGAAGGGAGGGCGGGCCACATTTTCTTCTGCCGTGGCGGAGAAAGAGAAGATGGGCGGGCACAGACCTGTGCATATTCTTCTCTGTCCTGGGGGTGAGCAGAGGAATCGGATTCAGCTCTCACGGGATGGGGGTCTAATTTCTCCGTGGACAATTGGGCAGAATGTCAGGCGAACAGAGGACGAGCAATGGTCAGAAGACCATGGACAAGATCGGCTATAGATGCTGGAGTTTCCAGAGCAATGATTTCATCAGAGGCATGTGAATGCCAAAGACTTCCAGGGAGCATGTTTATAGACGCCTCAGCCTGTAGGTCCTTTCAAATGGACAGTGCTCCCATCCGGTCGGTCGGTCACGTTAGCATATCTTCTCCAGCTCCCGTGAGCAGTGTGGTCATGCAATTCTACTTTGGGCCTAACGGGGGGGGGGGGGGGGGGGGGGGTGGATGGGACCGTGCCACAGAAAGGGAGGCAGCATCGAGTCCTTGAGCCTAAGGCATGTCTAAGACAGTGACTCTCTAAAGTACATGGAGGCAGAAGGAGGCCAGCTGGAGTTTTGTTGTGTGGGTTGCGTATCTGTGGCAATGGGGTGGGTGTGGGTGGCTGTTGTTTGTTTTCTGGACGAGGTGAAAGAACCCTTTCAGTGCAAATATTTGCAGAAGGGGTCCGGCGGGATGGGAAGGCGTGGGTCAGTCCATTCACCGAGAAAACCGGAGACTCGGCCTTTTTGAGAACTAGGCAACGGGAGGAGTATAGCTTGGCTCATCGCAGCAACTGGCAACTCAGCAGAAACAACAGAACATTCCCAAGAATGAATGGAGTTTGCAGGAGCCAACGTGAGCATGCCCCACCACCCTCCGCGGGTGCGTCCGTGGAAACACACACACACACACACACACACACACACACACACACACACACACACACACGCGCGCCTTGCATTCCCAAATCCACCAGAGGACTCAGGGTTGGTTGGTTGGGGGCGGGATGGAGGGTGGCGGGTGGCAGAAGGGAGGTTCAGGGCCATCCATTCCAATGGCCCTCATTCAATCATTTCATTCAAATGCACATGGCTGTCTGTTAAAGTCGAGCCTGGGACTTCTCGCCATTGAATGGCTTTCTGCACCTCCCCCAGCCCTCAGGCTGCGGCTCCCAAACTGTGGGGGAGGGAGAGAAGAAAAGAGAAGGGAGGGGAGGGGAGGGGAGGGAGGGGAGGGGAGTGGAGGGGGGAAAGGAGAAGGGCAAAGAGGATGTCTGAAGAACTCACATTGTTTGGGGTCCAAAAGCGACCCCTCCTGGTTTCCTGACCCAGGAAACCCCAATTAAACCCTTTGGGAATCAATCCTGGATGTGGAGGATGCCATCTCACTCTAATGCCTTCCAGGGGTGGGGGTGCGTCTGGGAGGGTGTGGCATGGCGGGGGTCTGGTGAATCTGATGGGGAGTTAAGCACATGACCCTGGTGTCTTAGGGTCCAGAGGCCAAACACCGGCATGGAGTGATAAGGGCGAAGGACTAAGGGAGGCCTGGCCAGGGACAGTTCTGGCTCATCCACCCTGGGTGAGGGCCCAACAAGCACACTCCTTCCTCTAAAGCGATGGGCCAACAGTTTCCTGGTTCCCCATCGACCTGTCCTCCCTCTCGCACCCACTTCCCAAGGGAAATCCTCAGTCTCATTCGAAGTAGTCGCCGCCGGCTGTGTCACAAGCCACCTTCTGTCTACTAAAAGGAGTAAGGAAGATGGACAAACGTGAACCAGCCCGACAGATGGCACCTCCGCACGGAGGGGTTGGGGAGTGGGGCCCTCCCCGGACAAAACGTGACTCTGAGCTTGAGAACATGAAAGGGCAGAAGCTCCAGGCCCCGGCCCCGGCCACCCCACCCCACCCCCCCCTCATGGCATGCCCACCCAGTCAGAAGAGCACTCAACTTTTGATTGCAGTCAGGGTTGTGAGTTCGAGCCCTACGTTGGGTCTAGAGACGATGAAAAATGAAGGAACGAACTCTCAATAACTTAAGTATGCATGTATGGGGCGCCTGGGTGGCTCAGCGGTTGACTGTCCAGGGATCCCCGGGTGGCTCAGCAGTTTAGCGTCTGCCTTCAGCCCAGGGCCTGATCCTGGAGACCCAGGATCCAGTCCCACATCAGGCTCCCTGCATAGAGTCGGCTTCTCCCTCTGCCTGTGTCTCTGTCTCTGTGTCTCTCATGAATAAATAAATAAAATATTAAAAAAGAAAGAAAGAAAGAAACGACTACAACATTCCATTGTAGGTGATGTCTATTTTTCTTTTTATCACAGATGGGAAAACAAAACAAAACAAACAAAAACAAAAACAACAACAACAAGACCCACCCTGTCCTTGGCTCAGAGTAAGGGAATTCCTGGGTCAGGTTGAAAGAGGGGAGGGGGTGATACTCCTGTCATCCGCAGTGTGGAAAACCGGGGTTCAGCGACCTGGAATTGTTTCTTCCTCACCAGGTAGACAGACGTGGTCACTGTCGTCATCCATCCCTGCAAAAGCAAGGCAAGAGGGAAGAACCTCATCGTTTCCAAGCACCTTGTAGGGGCACCTGGGAGGCTCGCTGGGGTTAAGCAGCTGACTCTCGGTTTCGTCCGCCAGGAGATGGCACTCTTGACTCGCCAGTGAGGCCGTGGCGACCTCTGGAAGGAAGGTATCAGGCTCATGGTTTCCGAGGGCTGGGCTGGCTCCCGAGAAGTGGATCTGAGTGTCTCCAGGCTGTCTGATCCTATCTGAGTCTTGGATGTGATTCCAGAGGCCCCTGGCCCGCTCGGTCAGTAGAAAGCACGACTCTTGACCTCCAGGTCGTGAGTGCGAGCCCTACGTTGGGAGTAGAGATCACTCTGAAAAATAAACCTGGGGGGGTGGGGGGGGGGTCGGCGGAGGAAGAAAAGAGAAAAGAAAAACAGATGCCATTGCACTCAAGGAAGGCAGGCCTTGGTGATACAAGGGATTCTTCCAACAGTGGCTGGTTACAATGAGAACGTATTCCCACGGAACAGACCTCACGCAGATGATTGGCAATTGCCATAAAAGAAAGATAACTCATTAGAAAAAGAGAGAGAAAGAAAGAAAAAGAAAAGGAAAGGAAAAGGAAAAGAAAAGAAAGAAAGAAAGAAAGAAAAGAAAGAAAAGAAAAGAAAGAAAAGAAAAGAAAAGAAAAGAAAAGAAAAGAAAAGAAAAGAAAAGAAAGAAGAAAAAAGATAACTCACTGAGAGTTTCTGAACACTGACGGGTCACAGGTAGGGAGAAAAGATAAGGATTTTACAGATTTTGTTTTTCTTTAGATTTTATGTATTTATTCACGAGAGACACAACAGAGAGAGAGAGAGAGAGAGAGAGAGAGAGAGAGAGAGAGAGAGAGAGAGGCAGAGACACAGGCAGAGGGAGAAGCTGGCTCCATGCAGGGTCTCCAGGATCACGGCCTGGGCTGAAGGCAGCGCTAAACCGCTGAGCCACCCGGGCTGCCCAAGGATAAGGATTTTAATTTGTTTACAAACTCACACGTTCCTGAAATTTCTCTGAGGTACAGATATCTCTACAGACAAAGTTTCCTTCAAACTGGAAGAGGAAACACGAGGGGATCAGCAGTGATTTGAACAAGAGTCCTTAAAAAAGGGTCATCAGGACGCCTGGGTGGTTCAGTGGTGGGAGCTGCTTGTGATCCTGGAGACCCTGCATGGAGCCTGCTTCTCCCTCTGCCTGTGTCTCTGCCTCTCTCTCATTGTGTCTCATTGTTTAGTGAATAACTAAATAAAATCTCTAAAAAACAAAAACAAAGAAACCGGTCATCATTGTCTTTCGCTCTTTTCAGTTCCATGTTGTTCCTTTTAGTTCTGTTTGTTTAAGATTTCATTTATGTATGAGAGAGAGAGAGAGAGAGAGAGAGAGAGAGAGAGAGAGAGAGAGAGAGAAGCAGGCTCCATGCAGGGAGCCCTATGCGGGACTCGATCCGGGGACCCCGGGGTCACGCCCTAAGCCCAAGGCAGAGGCTCCACCGCTGAGCCACCCAGGCGTCCCTGGTTTTGTTCTGGGTAAATGCAGCTATTTCACTAGTTCTGGCAATTCATACTGTTGTTCGATGAGCTCAGGGTGACCAGAAACTGAGATGCGTCAAAAGTCCTTTGAGTGGTTCTTCTGGGATCTGGGATACATACATACATACATACATACATACATACATACTAGATAGATAGATAGATAGATAGATAGATAGATAGATAGATAGATGATAGATAGATAGATAGATAAGTGTGTGTGTGTGTGTGTGTGTTTTGTTTGTCTGTTTTTGCAAGAGCATCAGAGCACCTGTACATGACATGGCGGTCACCGGTGGACGTGGTTAAAGACCCGAGGAGAGTTGGCTAGAGTGCAGTCGAGAAGAAAAACAGATTATGATCTGTCACACACAGCATTTTAACAATGTACCAGGGCACGTGACCACTTTACGAATTTATGTCGCTTTTGGAACACCCACAGCATTCACGCAACCAATATAATCGAAGAGGGCTTATGATTCTTTGACGCTGCTTCTCACGTGCCTTCACATAGCAGGTAAACGACCTATGTTAGCCAAGAGACTCAACTTAGGGCTAGACTTTTCTGGGATCCGCTGAAAATCCATGAACGGATGAAGGAACCAGCAAACAGCCGGGCAGCCAGCCGACCAGCCAGATACACAAACTATCCATCCATCCATCCATCCATCCATCCATCCATCCATCCATCCATCCACACATCCATCCATCCATCCACCCACCCACCCACCCATCCACCCACCCATCCATCCATCCATCCATCCATCCACCCATCCATCCATCCATCCACCCACCCACCCACCCATCCACCCACCCATCCATCCATCCATCCATCCATCCATCCACCCATCCATCCATCCATCCATCCATCCATCCATCCATCCATCCACCCACCCATCCATCCATCCATCCATCCATCCATCCATCCATCCATCCACCCATCCATCCAACCAACGAACATCTCAGAAGCTTTTAAGGCCCGGGCCTATAAAGGATCACGGGTCATTACAAAACTGAAAACAACCTCAGTATCTGTTTCGCCAGGGTGGCCCTAGGAGATTCCACAGGAGCTTATAGAGTTGTCCCCAGAATGTAGCTCCTTTAATATTGAGAAGTTTTCACTCTCTCACGGAGGTAATTCGCGGATAAAAAGGAATATAAAAACCTGGCTGGTCTGGAGAGGGAAAATAATAATATTTGTTTTCTTCTCTGTTCACAATCCCTTGCCATGATTAGACTACCAACGCCAGGAAATCTCTTCATTTTCACAGACACAAGAGCCGAGTCTTAATGCTATACCAGTGTGCTAGTAAAGCGTCACTTCTCCCAATCTCAGTCTGTCCTGACCATGCATACTATTCCTTTTCAAAAAAATCTGCTTCCGGGACGCCTGGGTGTTTCAGTGGTTGAGCCTCTGCCTTTGGCTCATGGCGTGATCCCGGGGGGCCAGGTATCCAGTCCCACAGCGGGCTCCCTGCGTGGATCCCACTTCTCTCTCCTCCCGTGTCTCTGCATCTCTGTCTCTGTCTCTGTGTCTCTCTCTCTGAGTCTCTCATGAATACACAACTAAAAACTGTAAAGAAATTCCCTAGTTGCTTCCTTCAGAAACCCCTTCTACAATGGTCTTTTTTGTTCTGATTCAGCCTTAAGTGTTCTTTGTCTAAAGAAGCAGGCTCTGGGATGCCTGGTGGGTGGTCGTCTTTTGAGCATCTGGCTTTGGCTCAGGACGTGATCCCGGACTCCCGGGATCCGGGATCCGGTCCCATATCGGGCTCCTTGCATAGAGCCTTCTTTTCCCTCTCTCTGCCTCTCTCTCTGTCCCTCCCTCCCTCCCTCCTGACTAAGTAAATAAAATCTTAAAAAAAGAAAAAAATAACCAGGCTCATTTCAGGACAGAATTATTTCCTTTTCCCTCACCAAAACATGTATTCTCACGCCTTGTACGTTTCCTACACGTCTCCTACTTGTCACACACGGCGTTGTTTTCCTTATCGTTCTGCAGTACTCTCCATTCCATTGGCAGGCTTTTGCAAAATTGTAATATATTAACTTCCTTTCAGAGAGAGAGCACTGTGTGAAGGGGGGAAGGGGGAGGAGGAGGAGGGAGAGGGAGAGAGTGCGAGACCGAGCATCTTTCCTTTTTAAACTATTTTGTTTCTTTATCCCTGTGTGAGAGAGAGAGACAGAGACAGAGACAGAGACAGAGACATGGGCAGAAGCAGGTCCCCGCAAGGAGACGGATGCAGGAAAGGATCCCGGACCCGCATGATGGGGCCCTGAGATGAAGGCAGACGCTTAACCGCTGAGAAACCAGGGGGCCCAAACGAACGAGCGAACGAACGGCCGGACGGCCGGGCGGCCGAACGAACGAACGAACGAACGAACGAACAGAACTTCATCCCAGATCGTGGGAACTTGTGAAATATTGGCACTCGTCCTTATCTCTCCGAGCTGTCCTGTTCCCGATTTTTACACGCGCCGGCCTTTGAACTCCTAAGCTACAGTTCCTTTACAAAGGGATGTTAGCAATATAGCATCCGGAGGTAGAGGAAACCTCTCCCTCGTAGAACCCATAGGGACACGTAGACACAGACGAGATGCCAACAAAGTATATAGCCTTGGTCTCACTCCTATCTGTGGAGAGGTCACGAAAGACCCGATGCTCCGATCTCCCCGCTGGCTGGGTGACAACAACTCCAGTGGCCAGCGAGCGTGACCGCGTCCGGACCCCATCCATCCTTCGGTTTCCATTTCGAAAGAGAAGAGGCCGGTTTCCTGCAAAGATACCCAAAGCCGCAGCAACAACCCAACCCGAAGAAGACCAGAGCGTCTGTCTTCCCGAGTGAACCGAGCACTGGTTCCTTACCAACAGTCGGGACATTACTGATGGAACCAGAGGGATTCCTCGGTTAGGTTCTGGTCCCTGGGCTGGCCTCATTGCCAGCTTTCTCTAATCGTGGAGAGCATAGCATTCAGGCGTGAGCAAAGCACCCCATTCACCCGGTTCGGGCCATCTGAGCCTCAGGTTCCCCTTCCACGTGTCCCAGGTCAGTGAGCACTTGGAAGTAAGTATAGGCCCCCTAAGCAGCCCAGGGAGGGGTAGCCTGACGGAGTTTCCTGTGGCTAGCGGGGCGGGGGTGGGGGGTGGGGTGGGGGGGGGGTGGGTTTCGTGTGCTCAACCTTCGCTGCAGGGTTCTCTAGGGTCTGGTTCGGTCCGCCCCGCTTTTCTGTGTGCGCGTGCACGTGTGTGTGCATGCTCCATAAGGAGCTGGGGGGCGTCCTCGGGAGGACGGACGCCATAGAGAGTGGACAGTTTATTCTCTGATCTTGGTACGGGCAAGGCTGTAGGGCTTGAACTCTATGGGAACCAGGAAGGCTTCCTTCCGTTTTCTCATCGTCAGTTTTGGCAGGTTGCCTTTTAGCGATCGATCGATCCGATCGAAACAAAACAAAACAAAACAAAACAAAACAAAACAATTTTTTTTTTCCTTTTTGTAAAGATTCTGTTTATTTTCTCCTGAGACACAGTGAATGAGAGAGTCGGACACACAGGCAGAGGGAGAAGCAGGCTCCATGCTGGGAGCCCGACCGACCTGGGACTCTGATGCCGGGGCCTCCAGGATCAGGCCCCGGGCTGAAGGCAGCGCTCAACCGCCGAGCCACCCGGGCTGCCCACCTTTTTCTTTTCTTTTCTTTTTTTCTTTTCTTTTTTCTTTTCTTTTCTTTTCTTTTCTTTTCTTTTCTTTTCTTTTCTTTTCTTTTCTTAATTTTTTTATTTTCAAAAGATTTTAGGTGTATGCGATGTTTACACCCAGGTTAGGGCTCGTCCTCGCAACCAACCGAGAAACATAGAGTCCCACACTCCACCGACAGTGCCAGCCAGCAGCCACGCACCCCTTCATCGATTTCAATTGTTCATTTGTTTGCTTGCTTGCTTGCTTGCTTGCTTGCTTCCTGGCTTGCTTATGTATACATTCATTCAGCCGGTCAGTCGGGCAGTCGATCAGTTCAGTCAGTCAGTCAGTCAGTCCTTTTAATTAATCATTCATTCTTTCCTGTTTTAGAGATGTTCTTTATTTATCCATGAGAGACACACAGAGACAGGCATTGACAGATGCAGAGAGAAGCAGGCTCCCCGCCGGGAGCCCCAAGTGGGAGTCGGGGCCCTCAGGACCCCAGGATGATGACCTGACCCCAAGGCAGATGCTGAACACGGAGCTACCCAGGCGTCCCCGTTGCTTGACTTTTTAGGGGAGGCAGACAGGCAACGTGCATTCAGTGGCACGGAAATAGAGCCCAACTAGTGCTGAGTTTTCTGTGAGCCGTTTGGCCCTGGGTCAGTGTGAAAGCCAATGGAGCAGGGCCCAGAAACAAACGTTCAAGGCTGAGAGTTTCCTTCCTTCATAATCATTTCACAGACGCTTACTTGAAAGTGGTATATCTATCCTACGGCAAACGTCTTTCTCTGTTTGGGTTCTAGCAAGACCCAGAGAGTCGAAGCCCCCAACCTCACGGACTGAAAGTTGCAAGTTGGATCCAAGAGATAGGTAGGCAGGCAGGCAGGCAGGCAGGCGGGCGGGCAGGCAGGCAGGCAGAGCCGGAAAGGCAGGCACCACACCGGTGAGGTGAGTCCAGGTGTGAGGAATGTGGGATCCCAGGGCAGCTGGGACGCAGCCTGGTCCGGATCCACCCGGGTCAGTAGCGTTTCCTGACACAGGACGGGCGCCAAAGAGGGTCCTTGGGGTGGCTTTCCTCCTCCGCCTCCTTGGGATGGGGACATCTGCCCCACTCGGGGCATGCCCCCCACCCGCCCACGCGCCCACCCTCACACGCTGGCCGCCGGTCCCGCAGGCACCTGCCTTCCGAACCACCCAGGCTGCACCGGTTCCATGTCCGGTTCCGGCTCCGGCTCCGGCTCCGGCCCCAGGCAAGGGCGCACTTGCAAATGTCATCCGTGGGAGGCTTCCTGCTGCCCTCACTCCTACAGATCCGGGACACCCACCGGAGGGTGGGAGCCGTTCCCAGATGGGATGTAGAAATGTCCGCCAACCGAAACCCGTCCTTCCCGCGTCACCTCCCCACGACGCGATGCAACACCCTGTGCAGTGTGTGGAGAGAGACCCTTTGTCTCGCCGCCACCGCTGCAGCAACCGAGGACAGTCCTCAAACAGGAGCACGGTCACATGAGCATCGGTCCCATCTGAGCCTATTCCCTAGTTGGGGATCCTAGGGTGTGTCTAGGGATAGACCTGGAGCACGAGGTCCTGTGTGTGGGAACCCGACAAACGCGCAAAACCGTGGGTGGCGGTGGGAAGGAAGAGGTGCGGACGAGGTGTGCCCAGGTGGCATACCCGCGTTTGAGCGTCTGCGTCTGCCTTCGACTCGGCTCCGGGCGTCATCACGGCGTTTCGGGGACCCAGCACCGCACCGGGCTCCCCGCGTGGAGCCTGCTTCTCCCTCTGCCTGCGACCCGGCCTCTCTCTGTGTGTCTCCCGTGAATAAATACAGTTTATCAATTCATTTATTTTTTAAAGATTTTATTTATTTATTCGGGGGAGGGGGGAGGGAGGGAGGGAGGGGGGGGAGAGAGAGAGAGAGAGAGAGAGAGAGAGAGAGAGAGAGAGGGAGAGGCAGAGATCGGGTGCCCGATCAATACAGTTTAAGAAATTAAATTTAAGAGTAAAAAAATGGAGGGCGGCCCCGGTGGCGCAGCGCTTTGGCGCCGCCTGCAGCCTGGGGTGTGATCCTGGAGACCCGGGATCCAGTCCCACATCGGGCTCCCTGCATGGAGCCTGCTTCTCCTTCTGTCTGTGTCTCTGCCTCTCTCTCTGCCTCTCTCTCTCTCTCTCTCTCTCTCTCTCTCTCTCTCTCTCTCTCTCATTTAAAAAAAAATCCTTAAAAATAATAAACAAACAAACAAATAAATAACAAAAAATGAATGAATAAATAAATAAATAAAATTTTAAAAATTTTTACAAAGAGAGTAAAAAAATGGAATGGAAAGATAACTTGTCGAGGAGGATGTGTGAACGTATGTAATGCCGCTGAGCGACTCTAGGCTTAGAAACGGTTACAAGGTTCCACCGTGGGTGACGCCTGTCTGTTGGACCACAACCGAAACACAAAACAAGACCCCCCTGTCCCTGGCTCAGAGTAAGGGAGTTCCTGGGTCAGGCTGGAGGGGGTTCCTGTGGTCCGCAGAGTGCAGAACCCCGGTTCAGCCACCTGGACTCTTTTCTTCCTGTCCGGGGAGACAGGCGTGGTCGCAGACGGCACACGCCTGTAAAGGCAAGGCCAGAAGGAAGAACTTCTGCATTTCTTTTGCTCTTCTTTTCTGTTCTTCCGGTCGTTGTGGTTCCGGTGTCGTTGAGCCTCAGCATTTCCAAGCACCTTGTAGGGGCAACCTGGGAGGCTCGCTGGGGTTGGTTAAGCAGCTGACTCTCGGTTTCGTCCGCCAGGAGGTGGCACTCTTGACTCGCCCAGTGAGGCCGTGGCGACCTCTGGAAGGAAGGTATCAGGCTCATGGTTTCCCTGAGGGGCTCGGCTGGCACCCGAGAAGTGGATCTGAGTGTCTCCAGGTGGGGGCGGGGGGGGGGGGCGCGGAGGGAGAGGGGAGGGGAGGGGAGGGAGGAGGGGAGGGTGGCGTGGGGACCCGGGGGAGGTCGAAAGAGAGAAAAACAGACGCCATTCTATTCAAGGAAGGCCTTGGTGATACAGGGGATCCTTCCAACGGTGTCTGGTTACAATGAGAACGGATTCCCACCGACCTTCTGAAGAGGATTTAACAATCGCCAAAAAAAAAAAAAAAAAAAAAAAAAAGGAAGATGACTCACTGAGAGTTTCTGAACTCTGTTCAGGGTTTGGTAGAACTCATTCAGTTCCACGTTGTTCCTTTCTGTTCGGTTTCCATGCAGCTTTTTCATTAGTTCCGGCAACTCCTACTGTATGTAGTTGGACGATCTCAGGGTGACCAGACACCGGGATTGGTCCACAGTCCTTTCCGCGAATCTTCTGAAAGGCGGACCGTATTGGTGCAAGACCTTCCGAACAACACCTGCACATGACAGGGAGGTCACCCACGGACAGACGTGCCTAAAGACCCGATGAGAGCTCATTATAATGCAGTCGAGAGGAAAATCCGACCAGTTTCTGTCACGCACGCACACACACACAACACACACGCACGCACGCACGCACGCACGCACGCACGCAGAGCATTTAAACAGTTCGAATGTGGAGTGATGGCACTATACCAGGACACGTTACAAGTTTAGGAATTTCATTTCGTGTTTGGAACACCGGCAGCATTCACCCACGCAATATAATCTAAGAGGGCTTATGATTCTTTGTCTGACAGTGCTTCTCATGTGCCTTCCCAGAGCAGGTAAACTACTACCTATAGTAGTCAAGAGACTCTATTTAGGGTTTGGCATTCTGGGATCCGCTGAGAATCCACGAACGGATGAAGGAACCAGTAGACAGACAGCCAGGCAGCCAACCAGCCAACCAAAAAACATCTCAGAAGTTTTCAAGGCACATGCCTACAAAGGATCACGGATCACAACAAAACGGAAATCTTCAGTGTCTCTTTTGCCAAGGTGGCCCTAGGAGATTCTACAGGTGCTTTTAGAGTTGTCCCCAAAATGAAGCTCCTTTAACGTGGAGAAGTTTTCACTCTTACGTAGGGGAAGACCGGATAAAAACAAATCCAAAAAATAAAATAAATAAGTAAATAACAAAAAAAGTCAAACAACAACAACCAAAAAAAAAAAAGAATCTAAAAACCTTGCTGTTCTGGGCAGGTAAAGGGAGAAACACACACACACACACACACACACACACACACACACACACACACACACACACCCACCCACCAAAAAAACAAACAAAAAAACCCCCAACCAAACCAAACCAAACCAAACCAAACCAAACCAAACCAAACCAAGCCAACCAACCAACCAACCAACCAACCAACCAACCAAAAAAGCACGTTGTCTTTGTCTTTTCTTGTCTGTTCACACTCTTATCAAGAGCAGACTACCAATGCAAGAGAATCTCGTTATTTTAGCAGAGAGAAGAGCCAAATCTCAGTTGTACACCAGTGTACTAGTAAAACCCACGTCTCCCAGTCTCAGTCCGTCCTGACCACGCCTACAATTCCTTTTCAAAGAGTCTGCTTCTGGGACGCCTTGGGTGGCTCAGCGGTGGAAGGTCTGCCTTTGGCTCAGGGGTCCTGGCATCCAGACCCGCATCGGGCTCCCCACGTGGAGCCTACTTCTTCCCCTGCCTGTGTCTCTGCCTCTCTCTCTCTCTCTCTCTCTCTCTCTCTCTCTCTCTCTCTCTGTCTCCATCTCTCTCTCTCTGTGTCTTTCTCTGTCTCTGTCTCGCTTTCTCTGTCTCTCTGTCTCTCCTCGTCTGTCTCTCTCTCTCTGTCTCTGTCTCTCTGTGTCTGTGTCTGTCTCTCTGTCTCTCTTTCTTTCTCTGTCTCTGTCTCTATCTCTCTCTGTCTCTGTCTCTCATCGTCTGTCTGTCTCTCTGTGTCTGTCTCTCTGTCTCTCTTTCTCTGTCTCTATCTCTCTCTGTCTCTCATTGTCTGTCTCTGTCTCTCTGTGTCTGTCTGTCTTTATCTCTCTGCCTCTCTTTTCTCTGTCTGTCTCTCTCTTTGTCTCTCTCTCCGCCTTCTCTCTGTCTCTGTCTCTGTCTCTCTTTTCTCTTTGTCTCTCTCTCTCCCCCTTCTCTCTGTCTCTGTCTCTCGCTCTGTCTCTCTCTTTATCTCTCTGTCTGTCTCTGTCTCTCTTTATCTCTCTGTCTCTCTCTTTGTCTCTCTCTCTCTCCCTGTCTCTCTGCTTCTCTCTGTCTCTCTTTGTCTCTCTCTCTGTCTCTCTTTGTCTCTGTCTCTCTCTCTCCTTCTCTCTGTCTCTGTCTCTCTCTCTTTCTCTCCCATGAATACATAAATAAAATCCAAAAACAAACCAGAAAACAAAAAACAAATCTCAAAAATCACCTTCAGAAATCCCTTCTATAATTTCTTTTTCCGTTCCGTCAGTCTTAAGTGTTCTCTCTCTAAATAGCCAGGCTTCGGGACGCCCGTGTGCCTCAGCGTTTGAGCGTCTGGCTTCGGCTCAGGGCGTGACCCCAGACTCCTGGGACCCAGTCCCATATCAGGGTCCTCGCATGGAGCCTGCTTCCCTTGTCTCTGCCTGTCCCTGTGTCTCTCATGAATAAGTAAATAAAATCTTAAAAAAAGAAAAAAAAAAAAAAAGCCAGAGTCATTTCAGGACAGATTCATTTTCTTTAACCACCACCACCACCACCACCACCACCACCACCCGCATTTTCATGCCTTGTATCTATTCTACATGTCTCCTACTATCTCACACACAGAGGTTGTTTTCCTTATCGTTAACCAGTAGTCTCGATTCCATGTGGCAGATTTTTAAAAATTGTACTTATTTTACACTTTTTGAGAGAGGAGAGAGAGAACTTCGTGAAGGGGGAAGGGAGGGAGGGAGAGAGGGAGGGAGGGAGGGAGAGAGAGACAGAGACACAGGCAGAAGCAGGCTCCCCACAAGGAGCCAGATGTGGAAATGGGTCCGGACCCAGACACCCCCCGCCCCCCGCCCCCGCCCCAGAATTGGGCCCTGACCCAAAGGCCGATGCTCAACCCCTCAACCGCTGAGCCACCCAGGCGGCAGACTGTTAACTCCTAGAAACCTCAGTCTCCGGGGGAAAGTCAGTAGGAACCACGGGCACATTGTCTATCGTACCAGAAATCCTTAGATTGTCAAATGTATGAATACATGTAATAGTTTTTAGAAACACGTGTGTGTGTGTGTGTGTGTGTGTGTGTGTGTGTATTGTTGGGCTGGCTGAGAGACAGGGGCACCCAAGATGGCGGACATCTCAAACTGGGTCAAAATGGCTGATCTTCCCGTCAAAGCAGCCCTGACCACCACATCATCTCCAGTAAGTCAAAGCCTAGATGGGAAACCGAAACTTTCCATCCAGGACTTTCCAGCCAGGGACCACCCCCTCCCCCTCCGCCTCGTCTGATACTATCCCCCCCCCCCCCCCAACCAAGCACCTAAGGACACGGTGTTCCCTTGTCTAATTTGGCAAGGGACCCACGCGGAGCCAGAGTCGGAACCAAGAAGGCTTAAAAACCCCCACAGTCCCCAACCCCACGCGACTTCCCGGACTCTGGCCACCTCTCTGAGTCATGGAACCTTGCCCAGGAGCGCTCCCCATTAAAGCACTCTCGAACCTACTGCCTGGCTCCGCTGGTTTTCTGTTATTTCTCCGCTGTTCATTTTGTAAAAACCTAACATGTAGGACACAATTTTTTTTTAAAGATTCCGCGTGTGTGTGTGTGTGTGTGTGTGTGTGTGTGTGTGTGTGTGAAGGGGGGGGGGGCAAAGACACTGAGGGAGAAGCAGGCTCCAATGCAGGGAGCCTGACGTGGGACTGGATCCCGGGACTCCAGGATCACGCCCTGGGCTGAAGGCGGCACTAAAACGCTGAGCCACACGGGCTGCCCTGTATGATACAATTGTTAAGGAAGCGCGAAACGGGGGATCCCCGGGTGGCTCAGCGGTTTAGCACCTGCCTTCGGCCCAGGGCATGATCCTGGAGTCCCAGGATCAAGTCCTGCTTCGGGGGTTCCTGCAGGGAGCCCGCCTCTCCCTCTGCCTGTGTCTCTGCCTGTGTCTCTGCCTGTGTCTCTGCCTGTGTCGTGTGTGTGTGTGTGTGTGTGTGTGTGTGTGTGTCATGAATCGTGAATTTAAATTTAAAAAAAAGAGGAAGGAAAAGAGAAACAAACAAACAAACCTGAAACACGTTTACTAACACACACACCCAGGTATCTGCAGGTTTCCTGAATCAGACAAAAGAGAAACACAAAAACTGAGGTGGGGGGAGGGTGGAAGGAAGAAAAGGGCAAGGGGTGGGGGAGGAAAACACAACACCACAAAACCAAAAAACCACCTTGGGTGTCTGTCTTATTGACTCACACTCTAGTATTTTACCTTCTGTTGGAAAGACAGACACCAGGTATCCGACGAACTCAACCCAATTTATCAATTAAGCTAGTGACACCTTCAAAGTTCCAGGTCACCAAAGATTTGGGAAGCTATTGTAAAAGTTTAACCTATAGACCTTTTTTCATTTTTTTTCTTTTTCTTTTCTTTTAACCTGCTTGCTCGTAACAAGGAAAAGTACACGAGACAGACAAAATCGATCATTTGAGGTAGTTTCCGTGGACAAATCCTCAGAGGCACAGCTTAACTAATCCGTTGAGTTCACAGCAAAGTTGAGTACGCCCGTCCCTCGGGGCCTGGACCCTTCGGCATCCGGGCCGGTCCCGGTGGAACAAGGGGATAAGTAGTTCTCCTTTTCTTTTCTGTGACCAAGACCGCACGTGTCTTGTTTCTTTGTAATGAGGTGGCGGAGGGGCCTATCTCGATCACCACCATTCCAGGCCCACAAACTGTGACGGGAGCACAGCACATCCCACCGCCCACCCCAACGGCGGCCGGGGTGGGGGTGGGTGGGGACAAAGCTGGTTATCCGTATTAAGTGTGACGGTGATAGATAGCTCCCAGGACACGTCTTTTTTTTTTTTTTTTTTTTTTTACAGGAAACCCGCAGGGACCGCGGATACGCCGAGATGACTGAGGCTGATGTAAATCCGAAGGCCTACCGCTGGCAGATGCCCACCTCACCAAGAAACTCCCGGACGCTCGTTCAAGCAGTCCTGTAACTACAAGCAGCTTCAGAAAGGAGCCCACGAAGCCACCAAAACCCTCCACAGAGGCATCTCTGAGTTCATCCTGATGGCTGGCTGCAGACGCCGAGCCCCTGGAGATCATCCCCGCACCTTCCGCTGCCTGCCGCGTGAAGAGAAGAACGTGCCCTACGTGTTCGTGCGCTCCAAGCAGGCCCTCGGGCGGGCCTGCGGGGTGTCCGGGCCTGTCCTCGCCTGTTCCGTCACCATCCAGGAAGGCTCGAAGGCTCGCAGCCGAAGCCGCAGATCCAGTCCATCGAAAGGCTCTTCGTGTAAACCGCTGGCCTCTGTCCCACTCCTCACTGAGTCCAGCCCTCCCCCCCGGGGTTGTGTCTATCATCGGCGTTCGCATGTAGTCTCTCCAGCTGCCTTCTCTCGTTCCATTCCAGTACCGAATCGAATCCGGGTTTCGCATCTTTGTATCTTGGTCTCACAGATCGTTCTCTGTATATTAATCCCCCAACCCCACCCTCCGTCTCAGGCGCGTGCCCCAGCGTCATTTGCCAATACGCTCCTGCCCTCTGCTTCGGTAACGTGACGTCGTTACCCTTCCCCACCAAATCCCAACCATGCCCCTGAGGGTGGCAGGGCAGCAGCCTACCAAAGAGATGTGCTGCAGAATTCCAGAGGCTACCCGGGTGAGTCAGACAGGCGGCAGCTGACGTGAGGAGTTGAGAAGTGGCTAGGAAAAAAAAAAAAAAAAAAAAAGAAAGAAAAAGAAAAAGAAAAAAAAAAAAAGAGGGTCCACTGATGATGCCGGAATGAAGTCTGAGCAAGTCATGGAGACGTGAACGGAAGCTACAGCAGAGACCTCGGAATCAAGGAAACCTCCTCTCTGGTGAACGGAGTCGTCTTCAACGGACACTGGGTACCAGGTCTGAGAGCTCTTATGCCTGTTTCCTGCCAGAATCGGATCAGATGTGTGTATCCTTTATCACATCAGAAGGACAGTGGTAGCGTGTCATTCTGGTGAGCATCCTGATAAAGAAATATATTCAAACTCCACCGCAACCCCCCCCCCCCCCAAATAAAGGAAACCCACAACCGTGCACTGGCTCCAAAGCGGAAGATGTCGCCCCGGGCCGCCCCCCGGCCCCGAACCGTGTCCTCTTAAAACTCAGTCGATGTGTTCCCCACTCCCACTGTCAGGGTCCCGTGGTGGCCCAATGGCTCTGGTGATTTCTGCTCCTTACGGGGGGGGGGGGGGGGGGGGGGGGCGATGGCGCTGGAGGCACCCGGGATGATGGCAGAGGGGTTGACCGCTCCATCCACAGGAGTGTTGCAGAAACGGGGGAGGGGGTGGGGGGGCCGCGGGGGAGGCGGAGGCGGCAGGGCAGGCGCCCCAGGCGCCGCCCCCCCCCCCCCCCCCCCCCCCCCGCAAGGCCTGAGACTGATTTAAAGGTTTTTTTTTTTTTCCTTTGTTTTTTTTTAAGGATTTCTTTATTCACTCCTGAGAGACACAGAGAGAGGCAGACAGAGACACAGGGCAGAGGGAGAAGCAGGCTCCCCGCAGGGAACCCGATACGGGCACAAGACCCCAGGGTACCCCTTCCACCTCCCCAGCCCCCACCCCGCATCGCATCACGCCCTGAGAAGAAGGCAGCCGCCCAACCACTGAGCCACCCAGGCGTCCGTCCCTCTTTTCCTTTCTCTTATCCGTCAACCTTCCTGCCTTCCACCTCCACCTCCGCCTTTTCCTTCTTCCCGGTTTCCTCCTGGAAAACAGGCTTTGTCCGTGGTTGCCTTTCAGCCGTCTGAAAGAGGTGGAGGCGCAGGCAGTGGGTTGGGCATCGGTTCTGGTGCTCGTGCATGCGTGTGGACCTTGGATTTCTGGCGTCTGCCTGCCTGGCCCGCTTTCCCCGTCTTCTTCATGATTTGGACTCATGGGAAGTGGGGGGGAGGGGTCGGGTCCTTATTTCTCTGGACCACCTCTTGGGTCCCATCCCACGAGGCATCTTTCTGATGGGGTGACCTAGAAGTCCGAACGTAGGGAATTTTCTTTTCTTTCTTTTTTTCCTTTCGTTTTATCAGATTTTGAGAGAGAGAGAGAGAGAGAGAGAGAGAGAGAGAGAGAGAGAGAGAGAAGAGAGGAAGGGGCAGAGACCTAGCCAGAGGGAGAAGAAGCAGGCTTCATGCAAGGAGCTCGACGTGGGGCTCGATCCCCAGATCCTGTGATCACGACGTGACCCCAAGGCAGATGCTCCACACGGAGCCACTCAGGCGTCCCCGTTTCTGTATTTTAAGGGAGACAGACAGGCAACGTGTGTTCAGAGGGACGGAAACAGAGCCCGTGTGCTGAGCTTTCTCGGAGCCCTTTGGACATTGGCCGGTGCAAAAGCCAAGGGAGCGGGGCCCAGAAACGTTCAAGGCTGAGAATTCCCTTGCTCGATATTCATTTCGCAGATGCCTGATTGCAAGTGGTGTGGTGTGGTGTGGTGTGTGTGGTGTGGTGTGGTGTGGCAAACGTGTTTGTCTGTTTGGGTTACTAGCAGGACCCAGAGAGCCGAAGCTCCCGACGTCAGGGACTTGAAGTTGCACGTTGGATGCAAGAGATAGAGAGGTAGGCTCAGGCAGGCAGGGCCGGAAAGGCGGCTCGCCCGGGGGGAGTCCAGGTGTGAGGCATATGGGATCGCAGGGCAGCTGGGACGCAGGCTGGTCTGGATCCTCCCAGGTCAGTAGCGTTTCCCGACTCAGGAAAACGTCGGGCGTCCAAGCGGGGCCTTCCTTAGGGATGTTTTGCTCCTCCCCCCTCCTCCCCCTCCTCCCCCCTCCTCCCTGGGACGGGGACATCTGCACCGCTAGGTGGCGCCCCGGCCGCCGAACCACCCAGGCCGCTCCGGTTCCGGTTCCGGTTCCGGTTCCGGCCCCCGGGAAGGGCGCACTTGGCAACGTCATCCGAGGCGTCCTGGAGCCCTCACTCCCAGAGATCCGGGACACCGGACGGCGGGAGCCATTCCCGATCGGTTGTAGAAATGTCCGCAACCCCAAAGCCGTCCTTCCTGCCTCACGTCCCCACGACCCGGCACCGTGTGCGCAGGGAGAGGGGCCCTCCGCTTTGTCGCCACCGCTACAGCAGACAAGAACACGTCCTCAGCACAACGGTCCCATGAGAATCGGCCCCGTCTTAGCGTATTCCCTAGGCGGATACGGTAGGGTGTCGTCTAGAGATAGACGTAGAGCACGAGGTCGCGTGCGGGAAGCAGAGGAACTCGCAAGAGGGGCGCGTTAGGGACGCCCGGGTGGCTCAGCGGTTGAGCATCTGCCTTGGGCTGCGGTCGTGATCCCAGGATTCGGGATGGAGCCCCACATCGGGCTCCCTGTGAGGAGCCTGCGTCTCTGCCTCTCTGTATCTGAAAAAAAAAAAAAAAGAAGAAAGAAAGAAAGAAAGAAAGAAAGAAAGAAAGAAAGAAAGAAAGAAAAGAAAAAGAAAGAAAGAAAGAAAGAAAGAAGGAAGGAAGGAAGGAAGGAAGGAAGGAAAGAAAGAAAGAAAGAAAGAAAGAAAGAAAGAAAGAAAAGAAAGAAAGGAAAGAAAGAAAGAAAGAAAGAAAGAAAGAAAGAAAGAAAGAAAGAAAAAGAAAGAAAGGAAGGAAGGAAGAAAAGAAAGAAAGAAAGAAAGAAAAGAAAGAAAGAAAAGGAAAGAAAGAAAGAAAGAAAGAAAGAAGAAAGAAAGAAAGAGAGAAAGAAAGGAAAAAAAAAAGAAACCTTAAAAAAAAAAAACAAAAACCTTAAAAAAAAAAAAAAGGCAAACACGGCAACGGCCGGGTGGCCCTGCGGCCGAGCTCCGCCTTCAGCCCAGGGCGTGGTCCTGGAGACGCGGCCTCAGAGTCCCACGTCAGGCGTCCTGGATGGATGGAGCCTGGTCCTCCGTCTCTCCGTCTGTCTGATAATTAATAAATAAATAAATAAATAAATAAATAAATAAATAAATAAATAATAGTAAGCAAATAAGCGAATACATACATACATACATAAATACATACATACATACATACATACATACATACATACCTTCCTTCCAAAAAGAAAAGGGAGAAAAACGAAAAGAAACTGTTGGCGACGCATGGGTGGCACGGCGGTCGAGCTCCTCCCTTCGGTCCAGGGCGTGATCCCCGAGTACCGCATCGGGTTTCCCGTACGGTGCGTGTTTCTCCCCGTGCCTAGGTTTCTGCCTGTGTGCGTCTGTCACGAGTAGATCCGTAAAGGGGGGCGGGGGAAGGTGGGGGGGAGGATCTAGGCTGAGATCGGGGGAATCTCTGGGCATCAGGCACCGGTCGCGATGGCACAAACCACTCAAGTCCCCCCGCATGGGGAATTGAGGCGGGCGCGAGGGAACGGCTTGCTGGTCGACCCGCGGAGGGGCGGAGACACGGGTGCGCCGTGTGGCTGGCGGAGCGGGCGGGCGGGAGACCCGGTCGGCTGGTCGCACGGGGAGAGCGAGGGACCCGGCCTCCGCCGCCCGGGTAGTCGGCGAGGCGAGGCGAGGCGAGGCGAGGCGAGGCGAGGCGAGGCGAGGCGAGGCGAGGCGAGGCGAGGCGAGGCGAGGCGAGGCGAGGCGAGGCGTAGGCGAGGCGGCGCCGACGGGGTGCTGGTCGACCCGGGCGGGCGGGCGGCCCGCTGGCCCGCTGGCCCGCTGGCCCGCTGGCCCGCTGGCCCGCTGGCCCGCTGGCCCGCTGGTCGACCGGATCCACCAGGAGGGAAGGAGGCGCAAGGGCGGGCGCGCGCGCCCTGCGGCCTCGCGGGC
>JAVLSZ010000883.1:0-20855 GCA_032313775.1 Urocyon cinereoargenteus
CACAAAGCTCATCACAAAAACGATACTTAAAATAAATACAATGTATGTTATCATTATTCCCACATGGAATCTAACCATGACTAATGACATGAAAAATCATCGTTGTATTTCAACTATAAGAACATTAATGACCAACATTCGAAAAACCCACCCGCTAGCTAAAATCGTCAACAACTCATTCATCGACCTACCTGCACCATCTAACATTTCTGCATGATGGAACTTCGGGTCCCTGTTAGGAATCTGCCTTATTCTACAGATTATAACAGGCTTATTCTTGGCCATACACTATACATCGGATACCGCCACAGCCTTTTCATCCGTTACCCATATCTGTCGAGACGTTAACTATGGCTGAATCATCCGCTATATACACGCTAACGGAGCCTCAATATTCTTCATCTGCCTATTCCTGCACGTAGGACGAGGACTATACTATGGATCCTATACATTCATAGAGACATGAAACATCGGAATTATTCTACTATTTGCGACCATAGCCACAGCATTCATAGGCTATGTACTACCATGAGGACAAATATCATTTTGAGGAGCGACCGTGATTACTAACCTCCTCTCTGCCATCCCATACATTGGAACCAACCGGTAGAATGAATCTGAGGTGGCTTTTCAGTAGACAAGGCGACCCTGACACGATTTTTTGCGTTCCACTTCATTCTCCCCTTTATCATCGCAGCCCTAGCGATAGTCCATCTTCTATTTCTCCATGAAACAGGATCTAATAATCCCTCAGGAATTTCATCTGACTCAGATAAAATCCCATTCCACCCCTACTACACAATTAAGGACATCCTAGGAGCCCTACTACTACTTCTAATCCTAATATCACTAGTTTTATTCTCACCCGATCTGTTAGGAGACCCAGACAACTACACCCCTGCAAACCCCCTCAACACCCCTCCACATATTAAACCCGAATGATACTTCCTATTCGCCTACGCCATCTTACGATCAATCCCCAACAAACTAGGAGGAGTGCTCGCCCTAGTGTTCTCAATCCTAATCCTGGCATTCATCCCATTACTTCACACATCAAAACAACGCGGAATAATGTTCCGACCTCTCAGTCAATGTTTGTTCTGACTTTTAACTGCCGATCTCCTTACACTGACATGAATCGGAGGTCAGCCAGTGGAACACCCCTATATCATTATTGGCCAAATCGCCTCAATTCTATATTTTACCATCTTACTGATCCTAATGCCAACTATCAGCATTATCGAAAACAATCTCCTGAAATGAAGAGTCTTTGTAGTATACTTAATACTTTGGTCTTGTAAACCAAAAATGGAGATTAATTACCCTCCCTAAGACTCAAGGAAGAAGCACCAGCTCCACCATCAGCACCCAAAGCTGAAATTCTTCTTAAACTATTCCCTGGTATCACACCTCCCCCTCTATTTATATATTGCAATAACTCTACTGTGCCATGCCGGTATGTCCGGAACCTGGCGCCCTATGTACGTCGTGCATTACTGGTATGCCCCATGCATATAAGCATGTACATACTACTGTACCATTACATAAGACATGACATGTTTAATTCCATTTCATTCTCTTGCAAGGACATTCATCAAACTGCACGTCACTTAGTCCAATAAGGGATTTATCACCATGCCTCGAGAAACCATCAATCCTTGCCTGACGTGTCCCTCTTCTCGCTCCGGGCCCATGTCAACGTGGGGGTTTCTATTCTGGAACTGTATCTGGCATCTGGTTCTTACCTCAGGGCCATGACTCTTGTACTCTCCAATCCTACTAATTCTCTCAAATGGGACATCTCGAATGGACTAATGACTAATCAGCCCATGATCACACATAACTGTGGTGTCATGCATTTGGTATCTTTTATTTTTCGGGGGGGAACTTGCTATGATTCATCTATGACCGCAACGGCACTAACTCTAACTTACTCATGCATTCAGGGAATATGCCCGTCGCGGCCCTGACGCAGTCAAATACTCTGTAGCTGGACTTATTCATTATCATTTATCAACTCCGCGCACTATCCAAGGTGCTATTCAGTCAATGGTTTCAGGACATAAGGATTTACACACACACACACACACACACACACACACACACACACACACACACACACACACACACACACGTACACGTACACGTACACACGTACACGTACACGTACACACGTACACGTACACGTACACGTACACACGTACACGTACACGTACACACGTACACGTACACGTACACGTACACGTACACACGTACACACGTACACACGTACACGTACACGTACACGTACACGTACACGTACACGTACACGTACACGTACACACGTACACGTACACGTACACGTACACGTACACGTACACGTACACACGTACGCGCATACACGCAAGACATTAAGTTAACTTACACAAACCCCCCTTACCCCCCGTAAACTTATGCTATCCACTATATACTCGTTTGTATCCTGCCAAACCCCAAAAACAGGACTAAGTACATGCGACATCCATAAGCCTTATATATCTTGTACAAATATTCCGTGGCCCTAGTTAACTTAAATGATGATCTCACGCGCGCCAAATCTCGCGGTCTATCTATAGATAGCATCTTCTTAATTTTTTTTTCCTTTATTATGACTCGCGAGTATGCACAATTTTAAAGTACATGTTAATGTAGCTTAACCAACAAAGCAAGGCGCTGAAAATGCCGAGATGAGCCATGAGGCTCCATAAACATAAAGGTTTGGTCCTGGCCTTCCTATTAGTCCCTAGCAAACTTACACATGCAAGCTTCCACGCTCCAGTGAGAATGCCCTTGAAATCACCGGTGATTTAAAGGAGCAGGTATCAAGCACACTCCTAAGTAGCTCATAACACCTTGCTAAGCCACACCCCCACGGGATACAGCAGTGATAAAAATTAAGCCATGAACGAAAGTTCGACTAAGTTATGCTATAGAGGGTTGGTAAATTTCGTGCCAGCCACCGCGGTCATACGATTAACCCGAATTAATAGGCCCACGGCGTAAAGCGTGTTTAAGATATACCCACACTAAAGTTAAAACTTAACTAAGCCGTAAAAAGCTACAGTTACCATAAAATATACTACGAAAGTGACTTTAATATATTCTGACTACACGATAGCTAAGACCCAAACTGGGATTAGATACCCCACTATGCTTAGCCCTAAACATAAACAGTTCTATAAAACAAAATAGTTCGCCAGAGAACTACTAGCAACAGCTTAAAACTCAAAGGACTTGGCGGTGCTTTACATCCCTCTAGAGGAGCCTGTTCTATAATCGATAAACCCCGATAGACCTCACCATTCCTTGCTAATACAGTCTATATACCGCCATCTTCAGCAAACCCTTAAAAGGTAAAGTAGTAAGCACGATCACTTCACGCAAAAAAGTTAGGTCAAGGTGTAACCCATGGGATGGGAAGAAATGGGCTACATTTTCTACTCCAAGAATACTTCACGGAAGTTTTTATGAAACTAAAAACTGAAGGAGGATTTAGTAGTAAGTTAAGAATAGAGAGCTTAACTGAATAGGGCCATGAAGCACGCACACACCGCCCGTCACCCTCCTCAAGTAATAACCCTACAACAATAATCATATTAATCAAACCAAAACACAAGAGGAGACAAGTCGTAACAAGGTAAGCGTACCGGAAGGTGCGCTTGGATCAACCAAAGTGTAGCTTAAATAAAGCATCTGGCTTACACCCAGAAGATTTCATAATCCATGACCACTTTGAACAAAGGCTAGCCCAACCAACCTCAAACTATAATACTATTAAACTGTAAAACAAAACATTTAGTCACACCCTTAAAAGTATAGGAGATAGAAATTTTAAATTGGAGCTATAGAGATAGTACCGTAAGGGAACGATGAAAGATATTTTAAAAGTATAAAACAGCAAAGATTACCCCTTCTACCTTTTGCATAATGAACTAGCCAGAAATAACTTAACAAAGAGAACTTAAGCTAAGTCCCCCGAAACCAGACGAGCTACCTATGAACAATCTAAGAGGATCAACTCATCTATGTGGCAAAATAGTGAGAAGATTTATAGGTAGAGGTGAAAAGCCTACCGAGCCTGGTGATAGCTGGTTACCCATGAACAGAATTTCAGTTCAACTTTAAATTTACCTAAAAAACATAGAATTCTAATGTAAATTTAAAATATAATCTAAAAAGGTACAGCTTTTTAGAATAAGGATACAACCTTCATTAGAGAGTAAGTATTAATACTACCATAGTTGGCCTAAAAGCAGCCATCAATTGAGAAAGCGTTCAAGCTCGACAAACAGATACGATTTAATCCCAATCATATCCTACCAACTCCTAACTCACTCCCTGGGTTATTCTATTTTAATATAGAAGCAATAATGCTAGCATGAGTAACAAGAACCATTTCTCCCTGCACAAGCTTATATCAGAAACGGATAAACCACTGATAGTTAACAACTCGATAACATTAATCCAAAAATAAAATGCTTATCTACCCCATTGTTAACCCAACACAGGCGTGCATACAGGGAAAGATTAAAAGAAGTAAAAGGAACTCGGCAAACATAAGCCCCGCCTGTTTACCAAAAACATCACCTCCAGCATTTCCAGTATTGGAGGCACCGCCTGCCCAGTGACATTAGTTTAACGGCCGCGGTATCCTGACCGTGCAAAGGTAGCATAATCATTTGTTCCTTAAATAGGGACTTGTATGAATGGCTGCACGAGGGCTTGACTGTCTCTTACTTCCAATCAGTGAAATTGACCTTCCCGTGAAGAGGCGAGAATACCCCAATAAGACGAGAAGACCCTATGGAGCTTCAATTAATTAACCCAAATAAATGGACAATATAAACCTATTAGGCACAACATACTACCATATTCATGGGTTAACAATTTAGGTTGGGGTGACCTCGGGATATAAAAAAACTCCCGAGTGATTAAAATTTAGACCGACTAGTCAAAATGTAGTATCACTTATTGATCCAATAACTTTTTTGATCAACGGAACAAGTTACCCTAGGGATAACAGCGCAATCCTATTCAAGAGTCCATATCGACAATAGGGTTTACGACCTCGATGTTGGATCAGGACATCCTAATGGTGCAGCAGCTATTAAGGGTTCGTTTGTTCAACGATTAAAGTCCTACGTGATCTGAGTTCAGACCGGAGTAATCCAGGTCGGTTTCTATCTATTACACAATTTCTCCCAGTACGAAAGGACAAGAGAAATAAGGCCTACCTTACAGAGGCGCCTTAAGACTAATAGATGATTTTAAACTCAATCTAACCAGTTTATCTCTCATAGGCCCAAGAAAAAGGGCTTTGTTAGGGTGGCAGAGCCCGGTAATTGCGTAAAACTTAAGCCTTTATACCCAGAGGTTCAACTCCTCTCCCTAACAGCATGTTTTTTGTTAACATCATCTCCCTCATTATCCCAATCCTCCTGGCTGTAGCTTTTCTGACCCTCGTCGAACGAAAAATCTTAGGCTATATGCAACTCCGAAAAGGACCCAACATCGTGGGACCCTATGGCCTACTTCAACCAATTGCCGACGCCGTAAAACTCTTCACCAAAGAACCCCTACGACCCCTGACATCCTCTGTATCTATATTTACCCTAGCACCTATTCTAGCCCTATCCCTAGCCTTGACCATATGAATTCCCCTCCCCATACCCTACCCACTCATTAACATAAACTTAGGGGTACTATTTATACTAGCAATATCAAGCCTCGCCGTATACTCTATCCTCTGATCAGGGTGAGCCTCTAACTCTAAATACGCCCTAATTGGAGCGCTCCGAGCCGTAGCCCAAACAATCTCATACGAAGTTACGCTAGCGATCATCCTCCTCTCCGTCTTACTAATAAACGGATCTTTCACACTATCCACGCTTATTATCACTCAAGAACACATATGATTAATCTTCCCCGCCTGACCCCTAGCCATAATATGATTCATCTCCACCCTAGCAGAAACAAACCGAGCCCCTTTTGATTTAACAGAGGGGGAGTCAGAGTTGGTTTCTGGGTTCAACGTAGAATACGCAGCAGGTCCATTCGCCTTATTTTTCCTGGCAGAATACGCTAACATCATCATAATAAACATTCTTACCACCATCCTATTTTTCGGCGCATTCCACAATCCGCTCATGCCGGAACTCTACTCCATCAACTTCACTGTTAAAACCCTTCTCCTAACCATCTCCTTCTTATGAATTCGAGCATCATACCCTCGATTCCGCTACGACCAACTAATGCACTTACTATGAAAAAATTTCCTGCCATTAACCTTGGCCCTATGCATATGACACGTCTCCTTACCCATTATCACTGCAAGCATCCCACCCCAAACATAAGAAATATGTCTGATAAAAGAGTTACTTTGATAGAGTAAATAATAGAGGTTCAAATCCTCTTATTTCTAGAATAATAGGTCTCGAACCTAATCCTAAGAATTCAAAGATCTTCGTGCTACCAAAATTACACCATATTCTACAGTAAGGTCAGCTAAATTAAGCTATCGGGCCCATACCCCGAAAATGTTGGTTTATATCCTTCCCGTACTAATAAAACCCCCAATTCTCATTGCCATCATAACAACCGTCATAACTGGAACCATTATCGTCACATTTAGCTCCCACTGATTGTTGATCTGAATTGGATTTGAAATAAACATGCTGGCCATCATTCCTATCCTAATAAAAAAGTTCAACCCACGAGCTATAGAAGCATCTACTAAATATTTCCTCACGCAAGCCACCGCTTCCATATTACTAATAATAGGAGTCACCATCAACCTTTTATACTCTGGCCAGTGAGTAATTTCCAAAATATCGAACCCAATTGCATCCATCATAATAACCATTGCCCTAACAATAAAACTAGGACTATCCCCGTTCCATTTCTGAGTTCCTGAAGTAACACAAGGAATCTCCCTCACATCGGGCATGATCCTATTGACATGACAAAAAATCGCACCAATGTCCGTCCTATACCAAATCTCCCCCTCAATCAACCCTGATCTATTAACACTAATGGCCCTAACATCCGTCCTAGTTGGAGGCTGAGGCGGACTAAACCAAACACAATTACGAAAAATTATAGCATACTCCTCCATCGCCCATATAGGCTGAATAACCGCAGTCATCATTTACAACCCTACAATAATGATCCTAAACCTAACCCTATACATCTTAATAACTCTATCAACATTCACATTGTTCTTGATACACTCGTCCACCACAACCCTATCCCTTTCCCACACATGAAATAAATTCCCCTTAATCACCTCTATCATCCTACTCCTAATGCTATCCTTAGGAGGACTACCACCACTATCCGGCTTTGCCCCCAAGTGGATAATCATTCAAGAACTGACAAAAA
This sequence comes from Urocyon cinereoargenteus, assembly GCA_032313775.1. NCBI lineage: Eukaryota > Metazoa > Chordata > Mammalia > Carnivora > Canidae > Urocyon > Urocyon cinereoargenteus. Next base: position 7,399 of record JAVLSZ010000883.1, read on the forward strand.
ATGATATAATCATCCTCCCAACAACGATGGCCATTACCGCTCTACTTAATCTATACTTCTACATACGACTAACATACAGCACCGCACTTACCATATTCCCGTCCGCAAATAACATAAAAATAAAATGACAGTTTGACTATACAAAAAAAACGGCCCTACTATCCCCTATAATCATCACTTCCACTATATTACTCCCACTGACACCTATACTATCAATCTTGGACTAGAGGTTTAGGCTAAACCAGACCGAGAGCCTTCAAAGCTCTAAGCAAGTACGATATACTTAACCTCTGATAAAGACCCTAAGGACTGCAAGAATCTATCCTACATCAATTGAATGCAAATCAAACACTTTAATTAAGCTAAGTCCTCACTAGATTGGTGGGCTTCCATCCCACGAAATTTTAGTTAACAGCTAAATACCCTAACAACTGGCTTCAATCTACCTTCTCTCCCGCCGCGTAGGAAAAAAAGGCGGGAGAAGCCCCGGCGGCGTCTAGGCTGCTTCTTCGAATTTGCAATTCAATATGAATAATTCACCACGGAGCTTGGTAAAAGGGGGATTTTAACCCACATTCTTAGATTTACAGTCTAATGCTTTTATCAGCCATTTTACCTATGTTCATTAATCGATGATTATTCTCTACTAACCATAAAGACATTGGCACTTTGTATTTATTATTTGGAGCATGAGCCGGCATAGTAGGTACCGCCCTGAGCCTTCTTATCCGAGCCGAATTAGGTCAGCCTGGTACCTTATTAGGAGACGATCAAATTTATAATGTAATCGTAACCGCCCATGCTTTCGTAATGATTTTTTTCATGGTCATACCCATTATGATTGGAGGATTTGGAAATTGACTAGTTCCGCTGATAATTGGCGCTCCGGACATGGCCTTTCCCCGGATAAACAATATAAGCTTTTGACTGCTCCCTCCATCCTTCCTTTTGCTATTAGCATCCTCTATAGTGGAAGCGGGTGCAGGAACAGGATGGACCGTATATCCACCGCTAGCTGGTAACCTAGCCCACGCAGGAGCATCAGTGGATCTTACAATCTTCTCCTTACATCTAGCCGGGGTGTCCTCAATTCTAGGGGCAATTAACTTCATTACGACTATCATTAATATAAAACCCCCTGCTATATCTCAGTACCAAACTCCCCTGTTCGTATGATCCGTACTAATCACGGCAGTTTTACTGCTCCTATCACTACCCGTGTTGGCTGCCGGAATTACCATACTCTTGACGGACCGAAACCTTAACACAACATTCTTCGACCCTGCTGGGGGAGGGGATCCAATTTTATACCAACACCTATTCTGATTTTTCGGGCATCCTGAGGTCTATATCCTAATCCTGCCTGGATTCGGAATAATTTCTCACATTGTAACCTACTACTCAGGGAAGAAAGAACCTTTCGGTTATATGGGAATGGTCTGAGCCATAATATCTATTGGATTTTTGGGCTTTATCGTATGGGCTCACCATATGTTTACCGTCGGAATGGACGTAGACACGCGAGCATACTTCACGTCTGCTACAATAATTATCGCCATTCCTACAGGGGTGAAAGTATTTAGCTGATTAGCAACACTTCATGGAGGTAATATTAAATGATCCCCGGCCATACTATGGGCCCTAGGATTTATTTTCTTGTTCACAGTAGGCGGACTGACAGGTATCGTTTTAGCTAACTCGTCACTAGACATCGTTCTTCACGATACGTATTACGTTGTAGCCCATTTTCACTACGTGCTCTCAATAGGAGCAGTTTTCGCTATTATGGGTGGATTCGCTCATTGATTCCCCCTATTCTCGGGTTATACTCTCAATGATACCTGAGCAAAAATCCACTTCACGATCATATTCGTAGGGGTCAACATGACCTTCTTTCCCCAGCATTTCCTAGGACTATCTGGGATACCTCGACGATACTCCGATTACCCGGACGCGTATACCACCTGGAACACCGTCTCCTCTATAGGCTCGTTTATTTCACTCACAGCGGTTATACTTATAATTTTTATGATCTGAGAGGCCTTTGCATCGAAACGGGAAGTAGCAATAGTGGAACTCACAACCACTAATATTGAATGGTTGCACGGGTGTCCCCCTCCCTATCACACATTTGAAGAGCCTGCGTACGTCATTCAAAAATAAGAAAGGAAGGAATCGAACCCTCTAAAACTGGTTTCAAGCCAATGCCATAACCATTATGTCTTTCTCAATCAGGAGGTATTAGTAAAACATTACATGACTTTGTCAAAGTTGAATTATAGGTGAGACCCCTATATACCTCTATGGCGTACCCTTTTCAACTCGGATTACAGGACGCAACCTCCCCTATCATAGAGGAGTTACTTCATTTTCATGACCATACGTTAATAATCGTATTCTTAATCAGCTCACTAGTCCTCTATATCATCTCACTAATATTAACTACTAAACTCACTCACACAAGTACGATAGACGCACAAGAAGTAGAAACAGTCTGAACTATTCTACCAGCTATTATCCTTATCCTAATTGCACTACCCTCACTCCGAATCCTGTATATAATAGACGAAATTAACAACCCCTCTCTAACCGTAAAAACAATGGGCCACCAGTGATACTGGAGCTATGAATACACAGACTACGAAGACCTAAATTTTGACTCTTACATAATTCCTACGCAAGAACTAAAACCAGGAGAACTACGACTATTAGAAGTCGACAACCGAGTTGTTCTCCCAATAGAAATGACCATCCGAATGCTTATCTCCTCAGAAGACGTATTACACTCGTGAGCCGTTCCATCACTAGGCTTAAAAACCGACGCAATCCCAGGACGATTGAACCAAACTACTTTAATAGCTATGCGACCAGGCCTATACTACGGCCAATGCTCTGAAATTTGCGGATCCAACCACAGCTTTATGCCCATCGTTCTTGAAATAGTCCCCCTGTCCTACTTCGAAACCTGATCTGCCCTGATGGTATAACATAGACAAGTCTTACTCATTGAGAAGCTATACAGCATTAACCTTTTAAGTTAAAGACTGAGAGTTTTAATCTCTCCTCAATGAAATGCCACAGCTAAACACATCTACCTGATTTATTACAATCATTTCAATAATTATTACTCTCTTCATTTTATTTCAACTGAAAGTTTCAAAACACTATTACCCAAAGAATCCCGAACTCAAACCTACTGAGAAGATCAACCAGTACATTCCTTGAGAAAACAAATGAACGAAAATCTATTCGCCTCTTTCGCTACCCCATCAATAATAGGCTTACCCATTGTGGTATTAATTATTATATTCCCATCCATCTTATTCCCATCTCCCAATCGCCTAATCAATAACCGACTAATCTCTATCCAACAGTGGTTGATTCAATTAGTATCTAAACAAATACTAGCAATACACAACCAAAAAGGGCAAACTTGGGCTCTCATACTAATATCACTAATCCTATTTATCGGCTCAACTAATCTACTCGGCCTTATACCCCACTCATTCACACCCACAACACAATTGTCTATAAATCTGGGAATAGCAATCCCCTTGTGAGCAGGGACCGTAATCACAGGCTTTCGTTATAAGACTAAGGCGTCTCTAGCACACTTTTTACCACAAGGTACACCCCTCCCCCTCATTCCAATATTGGTAATCATTGAAACAATTAGCCTACTTATTCAACCTATGGCCCTAGCTGTACGACTAACAGCTAATATTACCGCAGGACATCTCCTAATTCATCTGATTGGGGGAGCCACCTTAGCCCTAATTAGTATTAGCACTACCACAGCCTTCATTACTTTTATCATTCTAATTCTCCTCACCATTCTTGAGTTCGCTGTTGCCCTGATTCAAGCCTACGTTTTTACACTACTGGTAAGTCTGTACTTACATGACAACACCTAATGACCCACCAAACCCATGCCTACCACATAGTTAATCCGAGCCCATGACCACTAACAGGAGCTCTCTCCGCCCTCCTAATAACATCAGGCCTCATCATATGATTTCACTATAACTCGGCATCCCTACTTATATTAGGACTCACAACCAATGTGCTAACTATATACCAATGGTGGCGAGATGTAGTACGAGAGGGAACATTCCAAGGACATCACACGCCTATCGTACAGAAGGGATTACGCTATGGAATAGTCCTTTTCATCGTGTCGGAAGTGTTTTTCTTCGCAGGATTCTTCTGAGCCTTCTACCATTCCAGCCTGGCCCCAACCCCTGAGCTCGGGGGTTGCTGGCCGCCCACTGGCATCATTCCTCTAAACCCATTAGAAGTCCCCTTACTTAATACCTCTGTACTCCTGGCTTCAGGAGTCTCAATTACTTGAGCTCACCATAGTCTAATAGAAGGGAATCGAAAACATACACTCCAAGCCTTATTCATCACGATCTCTTTAGGCGTGTATTTTACGCTACTCCAGGCATCCGAATACTATGAAACATCATTCACAATTTCCGACGGAGTTTACGGATCTACCTTTTTTATAGCCACAGGATTCCACGGACTGCACGTAATCATCGGTTCAACATTCCTTATCGTGTGTTTTCTCCGACAATTATATTATCACTTTACATCCAGTCACCACTTCGGATTCGAAGCTGCCGCATGATATTGACACTTTGTCGATGTAGTATGATTATTCCTATACGTTTCTATTTATTGATGAGGATCATGCTTCCTTAGTATAACTAGTACGGTTGACTTCCAATCAACTAGTCTCAGACAGATCTGAGAGGAAGTAATAAATATAATAATAACACTAACAACCAACGTAGTTTTGGCATCTCTGCTCGTAATAATTGCATTTTGACTCCCCCAACTAAATATTTACGCAGACAAAACAAGTCCTTACGAATGCGGCTTTGACCCCATGGGGTCCGCACGCCTACCCTTCTCAATAAAATTCTTTCTGGTTGCCATCACATTTTTACTATTTGATTTAGAGATCGCTTTACTACTCCCACTCCCCTGAGCATCGCAGACCAACAAGCTAACAACAATACTTATTATAGCACTTCTTCTTATTGCTATTTTAGCTGCGAGCTTAGCCTACGAATGAACCGAAAAAGGACTGGAATGGACTGAATATGATAATTAGTTTAAACCTAAAACAAATGATTTCGACTCATTAGACTATGATTCAACTCATAATTATCACATGTCCATAGTATATATTAATATCTTCCTGGCGTTCATTTTTTCCTTGATGGGCATACTCATCTATCGATCACACCTAATGTCCTCCCTACTATGCTTAGAAGGCATAATGCTGTCACTATTTGTAATAATATCTGTTACCATCCTGAACAACCACCTCACACTGGCCAGCATGATACCAATTGTACTACTAGTATTTGCCGCCTGCGAAGCGGCATTAGGACTGTCCCTACTAGTAATAGTGTCTAATACTTATGGGACTGATTATGTACAAAACCTTAACCTCTTACAATGCTAAAAATTATCATCCCCACTGTTATACTTGTTCCCCTAACATGAATATCAAAACCTAATATAATCTGAATTAATACAACAGCACATAGCCTACTGATCAGTTTAATCAGCTTGTCTTACCTTAATCAACCGAGTGATAATACTCTAAACTTCTCGTTACTCTTTTTCTCTGATTCCCTATCGGCACCCTTACTTGCACTTACAACATGACTCCTCCCTCTTATACTTATAGCAAGTCAATTCCACCTATCGAAAGAACCACCAACCCGAAAAAAACTATATTTATCAATACTAATCCTCCTCCAGCTATTCCTAATCATGACCTTTACCGCCACGGAGCTAATTCTTTTTTACATCCTATTTGAAGCAACACTAATTCCGACTCTTATTATTATTACCCGATGAGGAAACCAGACCGAACGACTGAATGCGGGACTATATTTCCTGTTCTACACCTTAATAGGGTCTTTACCACTTCTAGTAGCACTACTTTATATTCAAAACACCATGGGTTCCCTGAACCTCCTTATAATCCAATACTGAACTCAACCCCTGCCAAACTCCTGATCTAGTATTTCCTTATGGCTAGCATGCATGATAGCCTTTATAGTTAAAATACCCTTATATGGTCTCCACCTGTGACTTCCAAAAGCACATGTAGAGGCCCCTATTGCCGGCTCCATGGTACTTGCAGCAGTACTCCTAAAACTAGGTGGATACGGTATAATACGAGTTACTACCCTACTAAGTCCTCTAACCAACTTTATAGCGTATCCTTTCATATTATTATCCTTATGAGGTATGATCATAACAAGCTCCATCTGTCTTCGCCAAACAGACCTAAAATCCTTAATCGCGTACTCCTCCGTCAGTCATATAGCACTAGTTATTGTAGCAATTCTCATCCAGACACCATGAAGCTACATAGGAGCCACAGCCTTAATAGTAGCCCACGGCTTAACCTCATCCATACTATTCTGTCTGGCGAACTCGAACTATGAACGAATCCATAGTCGCACTATAATTCTTGCACGAGGACTTCAAACCCTCCTTCCCCTAATAGCAGCCTGATGGCTGCTATCAAGCCTTACAAACCTAGCCATCCCCCCAACAATTAACCTAATCGGGGAGTTATTCGTAATCATAGCCTCATTCTCATGATCCAACATCACCATTATCCTAATAGGAACAAACATTATTATCACCGCCCTATATTCCCTCTATATATTAATCACCACACAACGCGGAAAACACACACACCATGTCAAAAATATCAAGCCGTCCTTCACACGAGAAAATGCTCTAATGGCCCTACACATAATGCCACTGCTCCTCCTATCTCTCAACCCAAAGATCATCCTAGGACCCATCTACTGCAGGCATAGTTTAATAAAAACGTTAGATTGTGAATCTAATAATAAAAGTTCAAACCTCTTTGCCTACCGAAAAAGTATTGCAAGAACTGCTAACTCATGCTCCCATGCATAGAAGCATGGCTTTTTCAACTTTTACAGGATAAAAGTGATCCGTTGGTCTTAGGAACCAAAGAACTGGTGCAACTCCAGATAAAAGTAATAAACACATTTGCCTCCTGCATAGTCACGGCCCTTGCCATACTTACATTACCAGTCATCCTCTCCCCTACCAAACTCTACAAAGACAAACAGTACCCGCATTACGTGAAAATAGCCACCTCCCACGCATTTATAATCAGCATAATTCCAACTCTAATATTCATCTACTCTGGACAAGAAATAATTATCTCAAACTGACACTGAATGACAATCCAAACTATAAAATTATCTATAAGTTTCAAACTAGATTACTTCTCAATAATCTTTGTACCGGTAGCCCTATTCGTCACATGGTCCATTATAGAATTTTCCATGTGATACATACACTCAGACCCCTACATCAACCGATTTTTTAAATACCTCCTTATATTCCTCATCACTATAATAATCCTAGTTACCGCAAACAACATATTTCAATTATTTATTGGCTGGGAAGGAGTAGGCATTATATCGTTCCTTCTCATCGGATGATGGTATGGTCGGACTGACGCAAACACAGCCGCCCTACAGGCCATTCTATATAACCGCATCGGGGACGTAGGCTTCATCGCGGCCATAGCCTGATTCCTACTAAACCTTAATACGTGAGATTTGCAACAAATTTTTATAACAGCTAACGACAACATTAACCTACCACTACTCGGTCTACTTCTGGCAGCCACTGGTAAGTCCGCCCAATTTGGTCTACACCCATGACTTCCTTCCGCTATAGAGGGTCCCACCCCCGTGTCGGCCCTACTTCATTCCAGTACAATGGTCGTAGCAGGAGTATTCCTACTAATTCGCTTCCACCCCTTAATAGAACAAAACCAAACTATCCAAACTCTTACCCTTTGCCTAGGGGCCACCACCACACTATTCACCGCAGTCTGCGCCCTCACACAAAACGATATTAAAAAAAATCGTAGCATTTTCTACTTCGAGCCAACTAGGGTTAATGATCGTGACAATCGGCATTAATCAACCGTACTTAGCCTTCCTACACATCTGCACTCATGCATTCTTCAAAGCCATACTATTTATGTGTTCAGGATCAATCATCCACAGCCTTAATGATGAACAAGACATCCGAAAAATAGGAGGATTATTCAAAGCCCTCCCCTTCACCACCACTTCATTAATCATCGGGAGCCTCGCACTAACAGGTATACCTTTTCTCACTGGATTTTACTCCAAAGACCTAATCATCGAGACCGCCAACACGTCGAATACCAACGCCTGAGCCCTTCTAATTACCCTCGTTGCCACATCCTTAACTGCCGCCTACAGCACTCGAATCTTATTCTTTGCACTACTAGGCCAACCTCGTTATACCCCCGCAGTACCCATCAACGAAAATAATCCACTCCTAATTAACTCCATCAAACGACTCCTTATTGGGAGTGTATTCGCAGGATTTATCATCTCCCGCAGCATTACACCCACCATCACCCCCCAGATAACCATGCCATGCTATCTAAAAATTGCAGCTCTCGCAGTAACTATCTTGGGTTTCATCCTGGCATTAGAACTAAACCTTACATCACAAGAGCTCAAACTTAGCTCCCCCTCCAAGTACTTTAAATTCTCAAACCTTCTCGGTTATTATCCTACCATTATACACCGTCTAACACCCAAAGCCGGCTTATCCATGGGCCAAAAATCAGCATCCATGCTTCTAGATTCCATTTGACTAGAAAACCTCCTGCCTAAGTCAATCGCATATCTTCAAATAAAAACCTCTGCATTAATCTCAAACCAGAAAGGCCTTATTAAATTATATTTCCTCTCCTTTATAATCACGAGTAATTCTTAGCCTATTAATTCTTAATTACCACGAGTAACCTCCATAATTACTAGCACACCTGTTAACAGCGACCAACCAGTGACAATTACCAATCAGGTACCATAACTATATAACGCCGCAATACCCATAGCTTCCTCACTAAAAAACCCAGAATCCCCGGTGTCATAGATAACTCAGTCTCCCATGCCATTAAATTTCAGCACCACTTCCACCTCATCCTCTTTTAAAATGTAACAAGCAGTTAACAGCTCAGACAACAGACCCGTAATAAAAGCCGCCAACACTGCCTTATTAGAGACCCAAATCTCAGGATACTGCTCCGTAGCCATAGCAGTTGTATAGCCGAAGACCACAAGCATTCCCCCCAGATAAATCAAAAACACCATCAACCCTAAAAAGGACCCCCCAAAATTTAACACAATAGCACAACCAATTCCACCGCTAATAATAAGCACAAGCCCACCATAAATAGGAGATGGTTTTGTAGCAAAGCCCACAAAGCTCATCACAAAAACGATACTTAAAATAAATACAATGTATGTTATCATTATTCCCACATGGAATCTAACCATGACTAATGACATGAAAAATCATCGTTGTATTTCAACTATAAGAACATTAATGACCAACATTCGAAAAACCCACCCGCTAGCTAAAATCGTCAACAACTCATTCATCGACCTACCTGCACCATCTAACATTTCTGCATGATGGAACTTCGGGTCCCTGTTAGGAATCTGCCTTATTCTACAGATTATAACAGGCTTATTCTTGGCCATACACTATACATCGGATACCGCCACAGCCTTTTCATCCGTTACCCATATCTGTCGAGACGTTAACTATGGCTGAATCATCCGCTATATACACGCTAACGGAGCCTCAATATTCTTCATCTGCCTATTCCTGCACGTAGGACGAGGACTATACTATGGATCCTATACATTCATAGAGACATGAAACATCGGAATTATTCTACTATTTGCGACCATAGCCACAGCATTCATAGGCTATGTACTACCATGAGGACAAATATCATTTTGAGGAGCGACCGTGATTACTAACCTCCTCTCTGCCATCCCATACATTGGAACCAACCTGGTAGAATGAATCTGAGGTGGCTTTTCAGTAGACAAGGCGACCCTGACACGATTTTTTGCGTTCCACTTCATTCTCCCCTTTATCATCGCAGCCCTAGCGATAGTCCATCTTCTATTTCTCCATGAAACAGGATCTAATAATCCCTCAGGAATTTCATCTGACTCAGATAAAATCCCATTCCACCCCTACTACACAATTAAGGACATCCTAGGAGCCCTACTACTACTTCTAATCCTAATATCACTAGTTTTATTCTCACCCGATCTGTTAGGAGACCCAGACAACTACACCCCTGCAAACCCCCTCAACACCCCTCCACATATTAAACCCGAATGATACTTCCTATTCGCCTACGCCATCTTACGATCAATTCCCCAACAAACTAGAGGAGTGCTCGCCCTAGTGTTCTCAATCCTAATCCTGGCATTCATCCCATTACTTCACACATCAAAACAACGCGGAATAATGTTCCGACCTCTCAGTCAATGTTTGTTCTGACTTTTAACTGCCGATCTCCTTACACTGACATGAATCGGAGGTCAGCCAGTGGAACACCCCTATATCATTATTGGCCAAATCGCCTCAATTCTATATTTTACCATCTTACTGATCCTAATGCCAACTATCAGCATTATCGAAAACAATCTCCTGAAATGAAGAGTCTTTGTAGTATACTTAATACTTTGGTCTTGTAAACCAAAAATGGAGATTAATTACCCTCCCTAAGACTCAAGGAAGAAGCACCAGCTCCACCATCAGCACCCAAAGCTGAAATTCTTCTTAAACTATTCCCTGGTATCACACCTCCCCCTCTATTTATATATTGCAATAACTCTACTGTGCCATGCCGGTATGTCCGGAACCTGGCGCCCTATGTACGTCGTGCATTACTGGTATGCCCCATGCATATAAGCATGTACATACTACTGTACCATTACATAAGACATGACATGTTTAATTCCATTTCATTCTCTTGCAAGGACATTCATCAAACTGCACGTCACTTAGTCCAATAAGGGATTTATCACCATGCCTCGAGAAACCATCAATCCTTGCCTGACGTGTCCCTCTTCTCGCTCCGGGCCCATGTCAACGTGGGGGTTTCTATTCTGGAACTGTATCTGGCATCTGGTTCTTACCTCAGGGCCATGACTCTTGTACTCTCCAATCCTACTAATTCTCTCAAATGGGACATCTCGATGGACTAATGACTAATCAGCCCATGATCACACATAACTGTGGTGTCATGCATTTGGTATCTTTTATTTTTCGGGGGGGAACTTGCTATGATTCATCTATGACCGCAACGGCACTAACTCTAACTTACTCATGCATTCAGGGAATATGCCCGTCGCGGCCCTGACGCAGTCAAATACTCTGTAGCTGGACTTATTCATTATCATTTATCAACTCCGCGCACTATCCAAGGTGCTATTCAGTCAATGGTTTCAGGACATAAGGGATTTACACACACACACACACACACACACACACACACACACACACACACACACACACACACACACAACACACACACACACACACACACACACACACGTACACGTACACGTACACACGTACACGTACACGTACACACGTACACGTACACGTACACGTACACACGTACACGTACACGTACACACGTACACGTACACGTACACGTACACGTACACACGTACACACGTACACACGTACACGTACACGTACACGTACACGTACACGTACACGTACACGTACACGTACACACGTACACGTACACGTACACGTACACGTACACGTACACGTACACACGTACGCGCATACACGCAAGACATTAAGTTAACTTACACAAACCCCCCTTACCCCCCGTAAACTTATGCTATCCACTATATACTCGTTTGTATCCTGCCAAACCCCAAAAACAGGACTAAGTACATGCGACATCCATAAGCCTTATATATCTTGTACAAATATTCCGTGGCCCTAGTTAACTTAAATGATGATCTCACGCGCGCCAAATCTCGCGGTCTATCTATAGATAGCATCTTCTTAATTTTTTTTTCCTTTATTATGACTCGCGAGTATGCACAATTTAAAGTACATGTTAATGTAGCTTAACCAACAAAGCAAGGCGCTGAAAATGCCGAGATGAGCCATGAGGCTCCTTCATAAACATAAAGGTTTGGTCCTGGCCTTCCTATTAGTCCCTAGCAAACTTACACATGCAAGCTTCCACGCTCCAGTGAGAATGCCCTTGAAATCACCGGTGATTTAAAGGAGCAGGTATCAAGCACACTCCTAAGTAGCTCATAACACCTTGCTAAGCCACACCCCCACGGGATACAGCAGTGATAAAAATTAAGCCATGAACGAAAGTTCGACTAAGTTATGCTATAGAGGGTTGGTAAATTTCGTGCCAGCCACCGCGGTCATACGATTAACCCGAATTAATAGGCCCACGGCGTAAAGCGTGTTTAAGATATACCCACACTAAAGTTAAAACTTAACTAAGCCGTAAAAAGCTACAGTTACCATAAAATATACTACGAAAGTGACTTTAATATATTCTGACTACACGATAGCTAAGACCCAAACTGGGATTAGATACCCCACTATGCTTAGCCCTAAACATAAACAGTTCTATAAAACAAAATAGTTCGCCAGAGAACTACTAGCAACAGCTTAAAACTCAAAAGGACTTGGCGGTGCTTTACATCCCTCTAGAGGAGCCTGTTCTATAATCGATAAACCCCGATAGACCTCACCATTCCTTGCTAATACAGTCTATATACCGCCATCTTCAGCAAACCCTTAAAAGGTAAAGTAGTAAGCACGATCACTTCACGCAAAAAAGTTAGGTCAAGGTGTAACCCATGGGATGGGAAGAAATGGGCTACATTTTCTACTCCAAGAATACTTCACGGAAGTTTTTATGAAACTAAAAACTGAAGGAGGATTTAGTAGTAAGTTAAGAATAGAGAGCTTAACTGAATAGGGCCATGAAGCACGCACACACCGCCCGTCCACCCTCCTCAAGTAATAACCCTACAACAATAATCATATTAATCAAACCAAAACACAAGAGGAGACAAGTCGTAACAAAGGTAAGCGTACCGGAAGGTGCGCTTGGATCAACCAAAGTGTAGCTTAAATAAAGCATCTGGCTTACACCCAGAAGATTTCATAATCCATGACCACTTTGAACAAAGGCTAGCCCAACCAACCTCAAACTATAATACTATTAAACTGTAAAACAAAACATTTAGTCACACCCTTAAAAGTATAGGAGATAGAAATTTTAAATTGGAGCTATAGAGAATAGTACCGTAAGGGAACGATGAAAGATATTTTAAAAGTATAAAAACAGCAAAGATTACCCCTTCTACCTTTTGCATAATGAACTAGCCAGAAATAACTTAACAAAGAGAACTTAAGCTAAGTCCCCCGAAACCAGACGAGCTACCTATGAAACAATCTAAGAGGATCAACTCATCTATGTGGCAAAATAGTGAGAAGATTTATAGGTAGAGGTGAAAAGCCTA
>JAVLSZ010000884.1:0-20694 GCA_032313775.1 Urocyon cinereoargenteus
TGTTGTAAATACTGCTTTTATGGACACAAATGGACCTGTCCTTGTTTGAGTGGGGTTCTCAATTCATTTGTGTATACCTAAAGGAGAATTGAGAAATCATGTGATAATTCCATGTTTAACTTGTTTAGAAGCTGCAACATTTGTTCCTCAGTAGATGGACCACTTTACATGGTATTGTCCATATATAATGAAGGTTTTAATTTCTCCACACTCTTTTCAACACTTTTTTTTTAGTTCTTTTGTTAAGAGTCATCAGAGTGGATTTTAAGTAGTTCGCACTGTAGTTTGATTTACATTTCCCAAATGAGTAATGATGTTCAATGTGTTTATATAGGCTTGGGATATTTGTACATTTGATTTTTTTTGAGAAATGTCTATTAAGTACTTATATTAATAATATCACCTTAATAAAAAATGAAGTACTTAATAGACATTAAATTCAACATAACAAAATTTATCATTTAAAAATATGCAGTTGGTTTCAGCTCAGTCATAATCTCAACGTTCTGAGGCTGAGCCCTGCATTGGGCTCTGGCTCAGGGCAGAATCTGTTTAGGATTCTCTTCCTCCTCTTCTACTTTCCACCCTCTTTGCCTGTCCTTCTTCCATTGCACATGCTGTTTAGATCTGGGTTCCATTCATATATACTGTTAGACAAAGTTCCAACTTTGCTTACATGTGGTATCAATTCATTTAACCGATTATTCTCTTCTTGTTGAGTGGTATTAGTATCCTTGCCAAGTACCAGTGGAATTATGGATGTATGTGTGTATTTATAGTGTATTTCTGGTTTTTCAGCTGTATGCCTGTCCTTATTCCAAAATTATACTCTTTTGATTATGCTAGGCTTTATCATAGCCTAGGCATTATTGCTTTTCCTATTTCCCCAGACTCCTCCTCAGATAATACTAATTGGCCTTAATTTCATGTTTGCTGATTTTAACTTCAGCTGTTATATTTTCAGCTTTAGGTTTTTGCTTGTTCTTACGATATATTTTTATTGAAATTCTCCATTCATTGAGACGTGATTTAGCTTGTTTCCTTTGGGATTTTTTTTGGCCAAAATATAAAAGTCATTTTAGCGTATGATAGAATGTATTGATTGTGATAAGTCCAAGTCTTTGCTCCCGTGTGGGGTAGCTTTCGTTAATTTCTGAATTCATAGAATGGGTCATGTTTTCTTTTTCTTAAGATTTTACTTATTTATGCATGAGCGACATAGAGAGAGAGATAGAGAGACAGAGAAAGAGAGAGAGAGAGAGAGGAAGAGACACAGATAGAGGGAGAAGCAGGCTCCATGCAGGGAGCCCGACCTGGGACCGAAACCTGGAAGCCTCCACTGAAGCCCCCAGCTTCTCCCACGCCCCGCTACTCCCTGGGCCGCGCAGCCCCCTCCGCGCGGAGTCTCGGCCCGAGCCCTTCCGAGCTGCTCCTGGGCCTCGCAGCCCCCTCAGCGCGGAGTCTCGGCCCGAAACCCCCGAGCTGCTCCCGGGCGGAGCAGCCCCCTCCGCGCGGAGCGTCTGCCTGAGCCGCGCGGAGCCTCCGCCTGAGCCCCCCTGAGCCCACCTGAGCCCACCTGAGCTGCTTCCGGGCCGCGCAGCCCCCTCCGCGGAGCCGCCGCCCGAGCCCCTCCGAGTGCTCCCGGGTCTTGCCAAGCGCGCGCTGCAGCCTTTTAGGGAGCTCGGCCTCGGGTTGTGGGACTCTCCCTGGGGCCCAGGTGTCTGTTAGTCCCCCAGGGAGCCTGAGGGCATCCCCGCCCTCCTGGGATCCTGCTCTAACTCCCTGCGAGGCCTTTCTGCCCAGGAAGATTGGTGAAGCTCCTGCTTATCCAGGCGGGACTTTCCTGTCCTGGGGACACTCGTCTTGGCCTTCGCCCAGCTCCTCGTGGGGCCCCTCCCGGTCGGATGCCTTTCCATTCTTTATCCTCCCCGCGGTCTTCCTACCTTGATAGAAGCGTGAACTCTTCTCACTGTAGCATTCCAACTGTTCTGTCTAAATCTCAGGCCGAATTCGTAGATTTTCAGGATGATTTGAAGGTTATCTAGGTAATTTGGTGGGGACAGGTGACTTGGGGACCCTACCCTTCCGCCATCTTGCCCCATGCCCCCACAATTTTTTTTAAAGTTTAAAAAATTAAGTTTTGGTTAGTTGTCATACAGTGAAATATTGGTTTCTGGAGTAGAATTCAGTGATCCATCACTTAAATACACCAGTGCTCCTCACATCAAATGCTGTCCTTAATGGCTATCAGTCATCTAGCCCATTGCCACCCATCTCCTTCCATCAACTCTCAGTTTTTTCTTTATTACTAAGAGTCTCTTACTGTTGGTTTTCCTCTTTCCTTTTGCCCCATCCCCCCGTCTTCATGTGTTTTCTTTCTTAAGTTCTACATGAGTGACATCATATGACATCAGTCTTTCTCTGAACTTATTTCACTTAGCATAATGTGTTCTAGCTCCATCCACATAGTTGCAAATGGCAAGATTTCATGTTTTGATGACTAAGTGATGACTAAGTAATATTCCATTGTAAATATACCACTTCTTTATCCACTCAACAGTCCATGCACTTTTGGACCATCTCCATAATTGTGCTCTTTCCATAGCTTGGCTTTTGTTGATAATACATCAGAATGCATGTACCTCTTAAAATTTGTATTATTTTATCCTTTGGGTAATAGTGCAGTTGCTGGGTCACAGGTTAGTTCTATTTATAACGTTTGAGGACCCTTCACCATATTTTCCAGAGTGCCTGCACCAGTTTGCATTCCTACCAACAGCATAAGAGAGTTCCTGGTTCCCAAATCCTTGCCAGCCCCTGTTATTTCTTGTGTTAATTTTAGCCATTCTGACAGGTATGAGGTGGTATCTCATTGTGGTTCTGATTTGTATTCCCTGATAATGAGTGATGTTGATTGTCTTTTCATTTGTCTGCTATCCATCTAGGTATCTTCTACCTAGTTCTTTTTTTTTGCAAAGTAACTGAATTTATTGTGAGGGACATTAAAGAAATTTCCCTATATCATAGAAACAGTTTACCCTTTCATGGCTTCATTTTCTTTCTTTTTAATTTTTTTAATAATAAATTATTTTTTTATTGGTGTTCAATTTGCCAGCATACAAAGTAACACCCAGTCCTCATCCCGTCAAGTGCCCCCATCAGTGCCCGCCACCCAGTCACCCCCAGCCCCCCCTCCCCTTCCACCACCCCTGGTTCGTTTCCCAGAGTTAGGAGTCTTTATGTACTGTCTCCCTTTCTGATATTTCCTACCCATTTCTTCTCCCTTCCCTTCTATTCCCTTTCACTATTATTTATATTCTCCAAATGAAGGACAACATGTAATGTTTGTCCTTCTCTGATTGGCATTGCTACTATGAACATCGGGATGCAGGTGTCCGGGCATTTCATTGCATCTGTGTCTTTGGGGTAAATACCCAGCAGTGCAATTGCTGGGTTGTCGGGCAGGTCTGTTTTTAACTCTTTGAGGAACCTCCACACAGTTTTCCAGAGTGGCTGTACCAGTTCACATTGCCACCAACAGTGTAAGACGGTTCCCTTTTCTCCACATCCTCTCCAACATTTGTGGTTTCCTGCCTCGTTAATTTTCTCCATTCTCACTGGTGTGAGGTGGTATATCATTGTGGGTTTGATTTGTATTTCCCTGATGTCAAGTGATGTGGAGCATTTTCTCATGCGCGTGTTGGCCATGTCTGTGTCTTCCTCTGTGAGATTTCTGTTCATGTCTTTTGCCCATTTCATGATTGGATTGTTTGTTTCTTTGGTGTTGATTTAATAAGTTCTTTATAGTTCTTGGAAACTAGCCCTTTATCTGATAAGTCATTTGCAAATATCTTCTCCCATTCTGTAGGTTGTCTTTTCGTTTTGTTGACTGTATCCTTTGCTGCGCAAAAGCTTCTTATCTTGATGAAGTCCCAGTAGTTCATTTTTGCTTCTGTTTCTTTTGCCTTCGTGGATATATCTTGCAAGAAGTTACTGTGGCCGAGTTCAAAAAGGGTGTTGCCTGTGTTCTCCTCTAGGATTTTGATGGAATCTTGTCTCACATTTGGTTCTTTCATCCATTTTGAGTTGATCTTTGTGCATGGTGTAAGAGAGTGGTCTAGTTTCATTCTTCGGCATGTGGATGTCCAATATTCCCAGCACCATTTATTGAAGAGACTGTCTTTCTTCCCTTGGATAGTCTTTCCTCCTTTATCGAATATTAGTTGACCATCAAGTTGAGGGTTCACTTCTGGATTCTCTATTCTGTTCCATTGATCTATGTGTCTGTTTTTGTGCCAGTACCACACTGTCTTGATGACCACAGCTTTGTAGTACAACCTGAAATCTGGCATTGAGATATTGTTTTTTTTTTTTAAACCATTCTCGTACCCCGTGTCTTTTATTGGATCATTTAATTCATTTACAGAGTAATTATTGAAAGATACGAATTTAGTGCCATTGTGTTACTGTAAAGTTGATGTTTCTGGTGATGTTCTCTGTTGCTAAGCTCTAGCCAGAAAGCATAAAGGCAAATTCCAGAGTCAAATACATTTATAGATCTTTGAGAACAAGGTCTGTATTTACCCCCCACCATAACCAGTAAACTATACTGGATTAGATTTTCACCGTGGTAAATGGGTTAAGTTAATACCAAAAGGCGCTCTTACTGAAATGTAGCAGATTTTTTCTTCATTATATGTTCCTTTAATTGTAAGGGTTTTGGTAAAATTCCAGAGCTCTGAAAAAAATTGCTTCTGCAGTTTTGCTGACCTAATTTTTTTTAGAGTTTGTTTTTTTTTTAATACCCTGTTTGGTCACATCACTCTAGTGATGTGGGGTATATTCAAAAAAATTTTTTTATATTTTATTTATTTATGTTAGTTAGAGAGAGAGAGGCAGAGACACAGGCAGAGGGAGAAGCAGGCTCCATGCACCGGGAGCCCGACGTGGGATTCGATCCCGGGTCTCCAGGATCGCACCCTGGGCCAAAGGCAGGCGCCAAACTGCTGCACCACCCAGGGATTCCCCTGTACACATTATTTTAAATTCCTTTCTTAATTTTTAAATTTTAAACAAATTTCTTTTAAACATTCCCGAAGGTAAGATATAGGTTAACTTACTGTTTAGCCAACCAGTTTCATGGAATTATTTTAAATTTTAAAAAGTTAATTATGGTGAATGTCTGGGTACTTAGAATTACTGCTTACAACTGGCTTGTATATATTCACTTGGATGGAAGAATTTTAAGAACATTTTCTTCAGATACTATAAATTTTGAGATAGTTTTTTATTATTTAATAGTCTTTAATATGTAAAACTATTCCTATTCATTTACGAATTCATAAGAAATAAGTTCATAATCACTAGTCAGTATTATCAATAAACGTAGAAGAAGTGAGCTTGGTTATTTTCAACTTATGCATATATGTTTTTAATTTTTCAGAGTGTTAAAAACCTTTGCTCCTACAATTTATCTGCAAACTTATATAAGCAGTTGAAGCAGCTTTGTGAGCAGCACATCAGAGCAGAAATTCATCAACTCAGAGAGTATCCTTTTTCCCCCTTTGAGTTGTTTATCCTCTTCTGTCCAATTTTCTATGTCGATATCTGAGTAAAAATACTAACTTGGCATATGGGGTTAATATTGTTTTTGTATTTTTATGTTCTGTTTAAAATTGAGGGGTGCTTGGACTTAATGGTTAGCATTATTCAGTTTTACCAAATGCTGTCTTTTAGTAGTCTTGTCTTGCATTTGCAAGATCTCTGTTAGTTTTAGAATATAAACTTTTTCTTAACATTACCTCATGTATTCTTTGGAAACTGGCCCTTTTCTAAAGAAAATGGATAGATGCTGGCAATATGCTAGACAAATGGTAGTATATAGAAACTGTACTTTTTAGCTAAAAGGACTACTATGGAATGTGTTCAGTGGTCTCTAAAAGAAAATCAAACAATATAGTTAACTCACACTATTTAAAAACATACTCGGAAATGCTTTTATGGTAGAAGTCTATTCTTAGTTCTTTAAGATTTGTTTTAGTTTATTGGTGTGCATAAAATTAGGAAGGTTTTTTTTTAAGAGAGATATTATATTTTAGTTATAGACAACTATAATACTTAACATAAATTTAAGATTAAAGAAGAGTTACAATATATATGCCGGATTTAGTCTCACTAAATAAATACTACTATAAATTAGTAATTGTCATTTGACGTTTGAATATACAAGGGACTGTGCTATAAAGGCATCGGAGCTATAACAAAGGGAATTATACTAAATAGGTAAATAGGCATTTTAATCTCAACGATATTTGAAAATGACATTTTCAAATGTATCAATGTTTCCGTGTATATTTGAATATGAAAATATGCAAATCGTGGCTGCTTTTTAATTTTGGTATAATAAAGTAAGTATAAGATAATATAATGTGTTAGCACTCTTACTATAAGTTTTGCATTTTTATTTAACGTGTAGAAGCAAAGCTGTGAATTCAAATCTTCACTAATGAAAAGTGTATTTCTCAGTTTCGTACATAAAGATTAAAAGGTTTTGATGACTGCCTCATTTCCTCCCTGGTTATTGGCCTGTTCAGGTTTTCTGTTTCTTTCTGTTTCTGTACTTAGTGATTTTCCAGAAACGTGTCTATTTCTTCTAGATTTCCTAGTTTATTGGCACATAGCTGCTCACAAAATGTTTTTCAGATCATTTGTATTTCCTTGGAATTGGTTGTGATGTCTCCTTTTTCATTCGTGACTGATTTTTTTTTTTTAATGGCTCTTTTACAAAACATCTCTTTGGGGGTATAATGTGATATACCATAAGGCACAGATACTTGACTATACAGTTCAGTAAGTTTTGACATATATATCTTTGGTCATCCCTGCCTCTGAAACAGAACAGGAACTGAACATGGGTCCCCTCACTCTGAAAGAAAAATCTGTGGCTGCCTCCGTTAAGAGAAGAAAGAGCTAATCTATGCCTCTTCTGTAGCTTACTTTACAGGAATTGAAAGGGAAGGCGATATGAACTTTGATTGTTTAAATGAATTGCCCTTCATATTTGGTTGATTTAATTCTTTGTTTTTGGAGTTAAGATCCATTCTCACTCATTTCCAGTTCTAACTCATGTCCTCGTTAGTCATACATGGCTACCATATCACAACTTTCTATTTTTCACCTTTATTTAAAAAACTGGCTGTGAATCTTGGCTCAAAATCAAGGCTGTGAGCCTTGCAACTATCTGTGTCCTTTAATCTCCCACAGCACTGTCGCATGACAAGTTTCTCTGGACAGCATAATTAACTCTTCCTATAACAAGTCCAAATATTTTGTGCAGAGTTCCAAGTGGAATCAGCAGAGAGGTGCTGTAAATGGTTTAAGTTAAAGCAAAAACACATATTTTCTAGAAACAGAATATCCATGAATACAATGATTGACAATGTTAAGATTGTACAAGCACATTTTAAAATCTTATAAATCTAATTACATTATTTATAGTGACCGTAAAATTGCCACAAAAGTAAAAGTCTATAAAACCATATTGAGGATATCTTTGTGGTCTTGATCCTGATTAAAGGCTGGCGTGTCAAGGGAAACATGCATGACTTGTATGTTAATTATTCCATGCAGTATTTAACCAGTCAGTTTGGAATATACTTCCTTGAAAATTCCTACTGCTTTACATAAAGTTCACATGTTACCACTTCGGTGCTGTTATCTCTTTATACCGCTGTGATTTTCTCTTCTCTTTTAGTTTCTCCTGTTTATATAAACAAGTTTGTATTATACTTTAAAGTGTGTTTAAATTATTAATGCTCTACTTCTTTCTTAGATTATAAATTGTTTAGAAAATTTTTTGAGATATAATTGAGACTCAACATTGTGCAAGTGTAAGATGTACGATGTGATAATATGATACATTTATATACTACAAAATGATTACCAGAGTGGCATTAACTAATTAATACCTTCATCACTTCACATAATTACTATTTGTTTTTTGTAGTAAGAGCATTTAAGGATCTATTCTCAGTACCTTTCAGATGTTTTTCAAGTATATGGGTGATTAATTTTGATCACTAAGCTTTATATTAGACCTCCTAAATTCATTAATATTATAAGTGAAAGCTCATACTTTCACCAATTACTGTTTTAAATTTAAAACAATATGGGCAGCCCTGGTGGCGCAGAGGTTTAGCGCCACCTGCAGCCCAGGGTGTGATCCTGGGACCCGGGATTGAGTCCCACATCAGGCTCCTTGCATGGAGCCTTCTTCTCCCTGTCTCTCTCTCTCTCTCTCTCTCTCTCTCTCTCTCTGTATCTCTCATGAATGATTAAATAAATAAATAAATAATGAGTTTCTCATTTGAATTTTCTAGTGCAGTATTACTAGATAACACACTAGTGAAATTCTTTGATTTCATCAACAATTTTTAAAAATAAGGAGGTACTTGACATAAGAATGTTTGAGAACTGCTATTCTTGTATATGCTTACATTGCAGTTAATTTGTACATAACCAATGTATTCATAGTAAAAAATTCCCTTGGTACTCTGTCTTCAAATATAAAGCATAAGATTTTATATTTCTTACGTAGATTTAGTCGTAGCGCATATTCCTGTTATTTCTTCGTCTTATTTCTTTTTGTTTACTATTTACAACTCTAGCTCTTAGTCTTCTAATCTTCTATAGTTTTTTAAAAGATTTGTTAAGCAAGTGTATGTTCTCATTCATTTGGGGAATATAAATAATAGCGAAAGGGAATATAAGTGAAGGGAGAAGAAATGTGTGGGAAATATCAGCAAGGGAGACAGAACATAAAGACTCCTAACTCTGGGAAAGGAACTCTAGGGGTGGTTTAAGGGGAGGAGGGCGGGAGGTGGGGCTGAATGGGTGACGGGCACTGAGGGGGACACTTGACGGGATGAGCACTGGGTGTTATTCTGTATGTTGGTAAATTGAACACCAATAAAAAATTAATTAAAAAAAATAAAAATAAATAAAAGATTTGTTAAGCAAACTGTACTTCTTACTAATAACTAATATTTTAGCAGTTTTTACAAAGTGAGAATAATCTACGTGGATAAATTTTATTTATGTATCTCCATTAATCTTTACTATTTAAAACCTAGCAATGTGGAAAAAGTGATAAATTGAAAAGTTATCTTTCTGGGATAAATATGTTGCTGCCTATGTTTGATTTAAAGATTGATAGCAATGTTTATATACAATGTACTTTTCTTAAGAATTAAGGTTTTATTAGATGAATAATAGTTTAACCCCAGAATCTTTCAGACATAATGTTTTACCTTGTTTTATTTCTGACAGAGCATGATTAGGAACATCTTTCTGTTCCTAGATAGAACTTACGTTTTTCAAACTTCAATGTTGTCTTCCGTTTGGTAAGGACACAATAATTACTTGAAAAATTATTATATGTGATTTATGATCAATTTCTTATCTCCTAAGTGAAAGAAGACATAATAAGATGAATTTATAAACTTTCAAATATAATTTTGAAAACCCGTATTTCTCTATGTGTATCATGAAACTTAGAAATGTTTAAAATTATGTTAGAGCATATGGTAGCATAGCTTATGTGATAATTTATTATAAAATTATAAATTATAATTTATAATTTTCCTCAGTGTTAATAATTGTTTAGGAGACATATTATTTCTAAGTTACTTCTAGATAATGAATCATATTTCATATTTCTGATGGAAACACTGGAAAGTTGTAAATTGATACCAAATTATGCTAATGAAGGCTAAAAAAATCTAAAGGCAAGTGTAACAGTTTCAGAGTCACCCTGAATTTTGATTTATTTTTTAAAAATTATGGAATTATGCATGTCATCCAGTTGTCTTTATATACTGTGAAATCTTACGTTTATTTTAGTTGACTTCAGACCATCAAAAAACAAAGTAGAAGAATTCAACCAACTGTAGATAGAGTTCGGCATCAAAGTATAATTTTTTGAACTATGGATAATGCATTATTACATCAAAGTATAATGGCCAAAAAACCAGAATTTACAGTTTTAAAAAATATTTATTTAGCTAGGTTTTTTTGTTGTTGTTTCAGGGACATGGGCCTTGAATTATTTAAATCATGTATAATTTGTGATCAGCATGTTCAGAGTAGGACTATAGATGGAATTCTTCTGTTAATTGAAAAAGAAAGAAATGGTGAGATGATTGATAGATGTCTGATTAAAAGGCTTTTAAGTATGCTTTCTGATTTGCAGGTAAGTAATGCTTAACTTCCATTACTTTGAAGCTAATTTCTAATCTGGTATTCTAAATATCAGTTTTAACTGAATTTTAAAAATATAACCATTTTAGATTTACCAAGTATCATTTGAGAATAAATTCCTAGAAGAAACAAACAGGTTCTATGCAGCAGAGGGAAGGAAGCTGATGCAAAAAAAGAGGTATTTGAAGACAATTATAAACTCTAACGTTATCTGTAAAACAGATCATTAAATACTTGGTGGAGAACCATGTTTATAATTCCTATTTAAATTTTGACATACTTTTCTTGCTAATACTTAATTATTTTTCTCTTCTTGGGCTAAAGGTTTGTCAATTTTGTTGACCTTTCAAAGAACCTGTTTTTGGTGTTCCTGGTTTTTCTTTTTCTATTGTTCTCCTTTCTGTTTCATTAAATTCCACACAATTACTTTCTTTACTTGCTTCAGGTTTAGTTTGATCTTTTCCCACAGTCTTTAGGTAGGAAATTAGGTTTAAAAACAACAGAGAAAGTTAGGTTATTGTTTTAAGATCTTTCTTTTTCCAATGTAGCTATTTACAAATATAAATTGCCCACTCACCATATGTCAGCTGCAGTCCTTAAATTTTGGTATGTTCTAGGTTCATTTTTCACATGGTAAAGTATGTCCTACTTTCGCTCTTAAGAAATGTCTTGTTTAATTTCCTCATATTTGTGAAATTCTGAAATTTTCTTTTTCCCCCCATTTTCACTTCATTATAATAAATGAGCACATTTCGTATGATTCCATTCTTTTAAAATATTTTCACTTGTTTTGTGGTTGATGGGGTCTTGCAGAATGTTCCATATACACTTAAGAATACTATGTATTGTATTATTCAGTGGTGTTTTGCAAATGTTTGCTAGTTCTTGTTTAGTTTTGTTAAAGCCTTTGTTTCTTTGCTGGTTTTTGTCTTAGCGTTTTAGCCATTATTTATCTTATATATGATGTACATATATGTCATTGGCTTTTGAAGTCACCAACTTTTGTTGAATTTTCAGTTTCTCTTTTCATTTCTGACAGCCCTTTGCTTCCAGTATTTTATGGGTTTGTTTTAGTTATATTAAAATTTCAAACCACAGTGTTTCCAGTTACAAATTATACTCAGTTTTATAATTCTTGGTATTCTGGCCATATGGAAATGAACTGAGGATGTAGCTGGGTCTTTATCAAACTAAATTTATTTCGGCCAGACATGTTCTTGTTTGCTTGCTTGTTTTGTTTGTAACTTTTGTGCTTTAAGTCCTATAATTTTTAGACATAATAAGTTTAAAATATTCTTTTCAGATTCCTGGGTGTCTTTACCATATCGAGAATCTCCTAGAGGAAGAAGTAGACAGAGTTAGAGCCTATCTAAGTCTTAACACACAGTAAGAACATATATAGTATAATTACATATAGGATTGTTATATATATTTTTACACTTTGAGATCGCAACTATTTAAACACATCAATAATTACCGTGGGATATGATGAAATTATAAATTTATTTCCCTTTTTGGCTAAGTTCTTCTCTCCCTCTTTTCTTCATTTGTATCAAAGTAATGAAAATTCCTGACAAATAGAAATTTCTTCATAAATTTATTTTTCAAGTTTTGGATGAGCCAAAGTAAAGAAACTAAGTTTGTAAAATAGGTTGTTGATCTTTTTGAATTATAGATGAAAGAATGGTCTTTATGTTAGATAGACATCTGCTATTATTCAATTTTCTCCAATTAAGTAATGATAATTATAATTCATCTTTAAGATCAGTAGACGTTCAGGAGAACCTGAGTGACTCAAAGGTTGAATGTCGGCCTTTGGCTCAGGTCCTGGAATCGAGTCCCATTATTGGGCTCCCTGTGAGGAGCCTGTTTCTCCCCCTGCCTACATCTCCATGTCTCTCTGAATAAAGGAAGAAAATCTTTTAAAATAAAATAAAATTAAATCAGGAGAAGTTTATGAATAAAAGTCAGTCTTCCTGAAGACCATCAGTAGCAATTTTATGGCATAAGTGATAGTGGGAACAGGAAATCAAGATTGATAACAGTAATATATGCAGTAGCATTCTGGAAAGCAGTTTTATCACTCCAATATGAGAATCTTTTAGTGATGTAAAACTTTATTTTTAAAACAGGAAGCTACTGATTGATGTTGTAGAAAAGCAACTTCTAGGTGAACATTTATCAGCAGTTCTTCAGAAAGGTAAACAAGTACAGAAAGGTTTAGCTAAATAGTATTAAGGAAAATAATTTTCCATTTTTAAATCATTTTAATTATTGTGTTCTGTGTGATGTCTTCCTTTAAAATGATACATAAAATGAAGGTATACATATATCTCAAAAACAGTAATGTGGTAAAGTTTTTTTGGCTGTTCTTAAAAATAGTCTGTTACATCTTCCTGATGTTTTAAAATTTTAGATTATAAGTGCTCTTGAGCACATGTTTTGCTTTACTTCTGGTATTTTCCCATTCTTCACATAAGGTTAACATTTGCTTAACATATATGTATTGAATTTTTACTTCTTGGTGCAAAACAAGTACATTTGATATAGGGTGAATGCTTCTTTAGAAGCCTTTATTAAAGTGAGTGAATGTAAACTAAGATTTAACTATTTTTTTTGGACAAGATAGATATAACATAGAACACAAATACTGAACTTTTTTTTCTGTTTGATGTAGTTTTGGAATATAAGTGAGGCTTGATGGGGTAAGGTGTGGAGCCAATGACCAACAGAGAATTCTTGTGACATCTTTGGAGCAAAATGGTGGCTTTATTAAAGCACTAGGACAGGACTCTTGGGCAGAAAGAGCTGCTGCCCCAGGGTTGTGACAGGTGGCTGACTATATACTATGTGTTTGGGGTAGATAGGAAAAGGAAGTTGCAAACGGAGTTTCGTACGCTAAAGAGAACCTACCAAAGACCTTACCATTGCCAAGGTAAGGTTGTTTTTCCTTCTAGTAAAGCATTAGCAGTTGGGAGCTTCCTTCTGGAAGCTAGGTTATTGATAAGAATGCTTTTTGCTTGTTAAGTCACTAAGACTTCTGGTAAACGGAGGGGGACTCTGTCTATAGGACTGTAATCTCTAAAAATTAACTATTTGCTCCCTCCTTCCCTTAGTTTTAGGGCAGCCAGGAGTGCCTGAGGAATGTCAAACACATCCCATCTCTGAGGGGCAGGCAGGTCCTCTGTGGGGAGTCAGCTTGTGCTTTGACCTCAGCTAGATCTCCACATCCTCATCAATTTTGCTCCTTAAAGTTTGGATTACCAAAATGGGAGGACTTCCTTATTCTTTTCCAGGAGGATTTATAACATTTGCCATCTCTTAGAATAAAATCCAGCAACTATAAAAAGCATCCTCAAATTTATAGAATCAGGTCCTAATGTTTTAAAAACTCAGTTTGACAAAATCACGGGGAAAAAGTATTAGAATAACACGTTAGTGGGAAGTGAGAGGTGAACTAATGCAAAATAGATTTTTAAATATTTGAAGTTGAAGAATGTTGATAAAGAGTGAAGCTTCATATTATTAGTTTTTATTGATTTATATGTTAAGTATGGAACATATAATTCCAGGAAATAGAGTCGGCAGAAAATTTCTCTGAATAATGAGGGCTTATTCTGTTAATGATGAGTTCAGAAAAGCAACATGTTGATACTGATACGTTCTGATGCTGAATAAATGACTTTTTAGTAACATATTCTTTTATTTCTTTTGCATTTGGGGGTTTTTATGTTTACTTATTCCATTAGTAGATTTGTCGACATATTTGGACGTATCGTGTAACATCGTTTTGGACTTGATTATCTCTACCTGAATCATATTATTATTAGATATTTAATGTTTTCAGTTATTCATTTTTAAATTATAAATTAAAATTCATAAGTTTTTCTTTTTAGTAATGTCTGTCCTACAAATTTGTTTAGTATATTTTTCTTTAATTTAGATTTTGGGGTAATAATTTGAAATATGCAGTGGTTTATAAAGACAACAGTTAGAAGAATGAAAAAAGAAGTAGTCCAGAGGCATAAATTATTTTTTTCATTATCCTCTAATTACTACTTAATTTAAAACTTACTGATATTACTTTCATTTGTAAAGTTTAGTACTGTACTGTTTTGATTAAGTAAATATTTTAATCTCAAAATAATGCCTCACTGAATGTATATCTTGAGGAGGATATTTGTATTGCTCATTTTGCCTTCATGTTTCTAATATTCAGGCTTCAGCTATCTTCTTCATGAAAACAGGGTTGAGGATCTGTCTGTACTCTACCAGCTGTTTAGTAGGGTAGAGTGTGGAGTTCAAGTTCTTCTTCAACCTTGGATTGATTATATAAAGGTATTATTTAAAGAAGATATCATTGAAAAATAACATAGATTATTAATGGTTTATTTTCCCACTTTAATAATGTGCTTTTTTTACCTTAAGATATATGTTAATTAAGTTGAAATTCATAAAGCATATTGTAAATGGTCTTTTAAAACTCTTTTTTTCCCAGTTCATAAATTCTCAATCCCCCAATAATATTTCCATTTGAAGGGGAAAGACGGGGACATTATGGTATAGTATTTGATAGTATTTGAAGTTAGGTCTTTTGTTTGATAACAACAAATTATTATTGAAAGAGACCGTAAACATTATTGTCTCAGAGAAGCAGAGAGAAAGGCTGCTTTCCTTTTTAAAAATTATTATTTTTTATTTAAATTCAATTTGACAACATATACTGTAATACTCAGTGCTTATGCCCTCAAGTGCCCTCCTCAGTGCCCGACACCCAGTTACACAATCGCCTGCCTACCTCCCCTTTTGCAACCCTTTGTTTGTTTCCCAGAGTTAGGAATCTCATGTTCATTTTCTCTCCTTTCCCCAATAATCCCTTTCACCATTTCTTACATTGCCCTATGAGTGAAACCATATGATGATTGTCCTTCTCCAGTTGACTCTTTTCATTCAGCGGAATGCCCTCTAGTTCCATCCAAGTCAAAGCAAATGGTATTTGTCTCTTCTGGTGGTTGAGTAACATTCCGTTAGATATATAGACCACATCATTTTCATCCATTCATCTGCTGAAGGACATTATGACTCCTTCCACAATTTACCTGTAGTGCACAATGCTGCTATAAATATTGGGGTGCAGCTGCCCCAGCGTTTCATTGCATCTGTATCTTTGGGGTAAATAACTAGTAGTGCAATTGCTGCATGGGTTTTACGGTAGCTCTATTTTTAACTTCTTGAGGAGCCGCCATACTGTTTTCCAAAGGGATGGCACAACTTTGCATTCCAACCAGCAACACAGGAGGGTCCCCATTTCTCACATCCTCCCCAGCATTGTGGTTTCCTGTCTTGTTGTCATCATTCTCACTGGTGTGAGGTGGTATCCCATTGTGGTTTTGATTTGTATTTCCCTGTTGGCCAGTGATGTGCAGCATTTCCTCATGCACTTGTTGGCCATATGTAGGTCTTCCATGGAGAAATGTCTGTTCATGTCTTCTGCCCCTTTCATGATTGGATTGCTTGTTTCTTGGGTGTTGAGGTTAACACCCTCAAAGAACTTATGTTCTTTATAGATCTTGGATACTAGCCCTTTTAACTGATATGTCATTTAGTTTGGTTGTCTTTTAGTTTTCTTTTGCTGTGCAGAAGCTTTTGATCCTGATGAAGTCCCAATAGTTTGTTTTTCTTTTGTTTCCCTTGCCTTCATAGACGTATCATAGATGTATCCTGGAAGAAGTTGCTGTGGTCAAGTTCAAAACGGGTATTGCCTGTGTTCTCCTCTAGGATTTTGATGGATTGTTGTATCACATTTAGATCTTTCATCCATTCTGAGTTTATCATTGTGTATGGTGTAAGAGAATGATGCAGTTTCATTCTTCTGCCCATGGCTGTCCAATTTTCCCAGCACCCTTTATTGGAAGAGACTGTCCTTTTCAATTGGGTATTCTTTCCTGTACTATTGAAAATTAATGGACCATAGAGTTGAGAGCCTATTTCCGGGTTCTCTATTCTGTTCCATTGATCGATGTGTCTGTTTTTGTGCCAGTACCACACTGTCTTTATGATCACAGCTGTGGTAGTACAACTTGAAATCCAGCATTGTGATGCTTCTGGCTCTGTTTTTCTTTTTCTTTTTTTTTTAATAATAAATTTATTTTTTATTGGAGTTCAATTTGCCAACATACAAAATAACACCCAGTGCTCATCCCGTCAAGTGCCCCCGTCAGTGCCCGCCACACATTCACCCCCAACCCCGCCCTCCACCCCTTACACAACCTGTTCTCTGGTGGAACAAACTCAACGAACAAACTCTGTTCACATCCCAGAGTTAGGAGTCTTCATGTTCTGTCTCCTTTTCTGATATTTCCTACCCATTTCTTCTCCCTTCCCTTCTATTCCCTTTCACTATTATTTATATTCCCCAAATTAATGAGAACATATAGTGTTTGTCCTACTCTGATTGACTTATTTCACTCAGCATAATACCCTCCACTTCCATTCACCTTGAAGCAAATGGTGGGTATTTGTCATTTCTAATGGCTGAGTAATATTCCATTGTGTACATAAACCACATCATCTTTATCCATTCATCTTTCGATGGACACCGAGGCTCCTTCCACAGTTTGGCTATTGTGGACATTGCAGCTAGAAACATCGGTGCAGGTGTCCTGGCATTTCATTGCATCTGTATCTCTGGGCTAAATACCCAACAGTGCAATTGTTGGGTCATAGGGCAGGTCTGTTTTTAACTCTTAGAGGAACCTCCACACAGTTTTCTTTCTTTCTGTTTTTTTTCAGCAAACCAAAATTTTATTAAGGATTTTTTTAATGAATTAATTTTTTATTAGCGTTCAATTTACCAACATGCAGAATAACACCCAGTGCTCATCCCGTCAAGTGCCGCCCCCAGTGCCCATCACCCATTCACCACAACCCCCGGCCCCCTCCCTTTTCACCACCCCTAGTTCATTTCCCAGAGTTAGGAGTCCTTATGTTCTGTCTTCCTTTCTGATATTTCCCACACATTTCTTCTCCCTTCCCTTCTATTCCCTTTCACTATTATTTATATTCCCCAAATGAATGAGAACATACACTTTTTGTCCTTCTCCGGTTGACTTACTTCACTCAGCATAATACCCTCCAGTTCCATCCACATTGAAGCAAATGGTGGGTATTTGTCATTTCGAATGGCTGAGTAATATTCCATTGTAGACATAAACCACATCTTCTTTATCCATTCATCTTTCGATGGACACCAAGGCTCCTTCCACAGTTTGGCTATTGTGGACGTTGCTGCTAGAAACATTGGGGTGCAGGTGTCCTGGCGTTTCATTGCATCTGATTCTTTGGGGTAAATCCCCAACAGTGCAATTGCTGGTGGTAGGGCAGGTCTATTTTTAACTCTTTGAGGAACCTCTGCACAGTTTTCCAGAGTGGCTGCACTAGTTCACATTCCCACCAACAGTACAAAAGGGTTCCCTTTTCTCCACATTCTCTCCACCATTTGTTGATTCCTGCCTTGTTAATTTTCCCCATTCTCACTGGTGTGAGTTGGTATCTCTTTGTGGTTTTGATTTGTATTTCCCTGATGGCAAGTAATGCAGAGCATTTTCTCATGTGCATGTTGGCCATGTTTATGTCTCCCTCTGTGAGATTTCACTTCATGTCTTTTGCCCATTTCATGATTGGATTGTTTGTTTCTTTGATGTTGAGTTTAAATAAGTTCTTTATACATCTTGGAAACTAGCCATTTTTCTGATACGTCATTTGCAAATATCTTCTCCCATTCTGTAGGTTGTCTTTTCGTTTTGTTGACTGTATCCTTTGCTGTGCCAAAGCTTCTTATCTTGATGAAGTCCCAATAGTTCATTTTTGCTTCTGTTTCTTTTGCCTTCGTGGTTATATCTTGCAAGAAGTTACTGTGACCAAGTTGAAAAAGGGTGTTGCCTGTATTCTCCTCTAGGATTCTGATGGAATCTTGTCTCACACTTAGATCTTTCATCCATTTTGAGTTGATCTTTGTGTATGCAACAAGAGAGTGGTCTAGTTTCATTCTTTTGCATGTGGATTTCCAATTTTCACAGCACCATTTATTGAAGAGACTGTCTTTCTTCCAATGGACAGTCTTTCCTCCTTTATCGAATATTAGTTGACCATCAAGTTGAGGGTCCACTTCTGGATTCTCTATTCTCTTCCATTGATCTGTGTGTCTGTTTTTGTGCCAGTACCACACTGTCTTGATGACCACAGCTTTGTAGACCAACCTGAAATCTGGCATTGTGAAGTCCCCAGCTATGGTTTTCCTTTTCAATATTCTCCTGACTGTTCGGGGTCTTTTCTGATTCCACACAAATCTAAAGATGATTTGTTCCAATTCTCCGAAGAAAGCCCATGATGTTTTGATAGGGATTGCATTGAATGTGCAAATTGGCCAGGGTAGCATAGACGTTTTCAAAATATTAATTCTGCCAATCCATGAGCATGGAATATTTTTCCACCTCTTTGTGTCTTCCTCAGTTTCTTTCAGAAATGTCCTGTAGTTTTTAAGGTATAGATCCTTTTTCCCTCTTTGTTTAGGGTTCTTCCTAGGTATCTATGCTTCTGGGTGCAATTGTCAATGGGATTGAGTCCTTAATTTCTCTTTCTTCAGTCACATTGTTAGTGAGTGTATAGAAAGGCCACTGATTTCTGGACATTGATTTCGTATACTGCCACACTGCTGAATTGCTGTCTGAGTTCTAGCAATCTTGGGGTGAAGTCTTTTGGGTTTTCCAGTTACAATATCATGTCATCTGCAAAGAGGGAGAGTTTAGCTTGCTCTTTGCCAATTTGAATGCCTTTTATTTTTTTTTTTGTTGTTGTTGTTGTCTGATTACTGAGGCTAGGACTGCTAGGACTATGTTGAATAGCAATGGTGAGAGTGGACATCTTTGTCATGTTCCTGATCTTAGGGGAAAGGCTCCCAGTGTTTCCCCATTGAGAATATGTGCTGTGGGCGTTTCGTAGATGGCTTTTAGGATGCTGAGCAATGTTCCTTCTATCCCTACACTCTGAAAGGTTTTGTTCAAAAATGGCTACTATATTTTGTGAAATCTCTGCATCTATTGAGAGGATCGTAGGGTTGTTTTTTCTCCTGATGTGATCTGTCAGGTTGATTGTTTTACAGGTGATGAACCAGCCTTGCATCCCGGGGATAAATCCTACTCGGTCATGGTGAATAAATTCTTAATGTCGTATTGGATCTTATTGGCTAGTATCTTGTTGAGAATTTTTGCATCTTGTTCATCAGGGATATCAGTCTATATTTCGTTTTGGTTGGGTCTTGGTCTGGTTTTGGAATTAAGGTGATGCTGGTCTCATAAAACGAGTTTGGGAGTATTCCGTCGCTTTCTATCTTTCAGAACACCTTTAGTAGAATAGGTATGTTTTCTTGTTTAAACATTTGATAGAGTTCTCCTGGGAAGCCATCTGGCCCTGGACTTTTGTCTCTTGGGAGGATTTTGATGACTGCTTCAATTTCCTTGCTGGTCGCTGGCCTGTTAAGGTTCTGTTTCTTCCTGTTCCAGTTTTGTAATTTGTGGTTTTCCAAAAATGCATCTATATATTCTAGATTGCCTAATTCATTGGCGTATAGCTGCTCATAATACGTTTTTAAAATCCTTTGTATTTCCTTGGTATTGGTTGTGAGATGTCCCCTTACATTTATGATTTTATTAATTTGAGTCGTTTTTCTTTTTAAAAGGGTGACTAATGTTTTATCTTATTAATTCTTTCAAAGAACCAACTCCTGGTTTTGTTGATCTGTTGTACAGTTATTCTGGTCTCTATTTCATTGAGTTCTGCTCGAATCTTCATTATCTCTCTTCTTCTGCTTGGTGTGGGTTTTATTTGCTGTTCTCTCTCCAGTTGTTTTAGGTGTAAGGTTAGCTTGTATATTTAGTTTTTTCCAGTTTTTTGAGGAATACACTTATTTTTATGTATGTCCTTCTTAGGACTGCTTTCTCCATATCCCAAAGCTTTTGAGCATCTGTACCTTCATTTTCATTAGTTCCCATAAATCTTTTTCATTCTTTTCTAATTTCTTTGTTGACCCATTCAACTTTTAGTATGATGCTCCTTTTTTTAAAAAAAAAATTATTTATTTATTTATGGTAGTCACACACAGAGAGAGAGAGAGAGGTAGAGACACAGGCAGAGGGAGAAGCAGGCTCCATGCACCGGGGGCCCGACTTGGGATTCAATCCCGGGTCTCTGGGATTGCGCCCTGGGCCAACGGCAGGCGCTAAACCGCTGCGCCACCCCGGGATCCCTAGTATGATGCTCCTTAACCTCTATGTCTTTGAATTTCTTCCAAATTTCTTCTTGTGATTGACGTCGTTTCAAAGCATTGTGCCGTGAAAATATGCAGGGTATAAACCCATTCTTTTGGTATCGGTTGAGACC
>JAVLSZ010000885.1:0-2500 GCA_032313775.1 Urocyon cinereoargenteus
GTTAGGTTTCGGGTTAGGGTTAGGGTTAGGATTCGTGTTCGGTTTAGGGTTAGGGTTTGGGTTCGGGTTAGGGTTCGAATTTGGGTTAAGGGTTCGGGTTAGGGTTACGGTTCGGGTTAGTGTTAGGTTTCGGGTTCGGTTTAGGGTTAGGGTTTGGGTTCGGGTTCGGGTTAGGTTCGGGTTAGCGTTAGGGTTAGGTTAGGGTTAGGTTTCGGGTTAGGGTTAGGGTTAGGGTTCGTGTTCGGGTTCGGGTTAGTGTTAAGTTTCGGTTTCGGGTTAGGGTTAGGGTTCGGGTTCGGGTTAGGGTTCGGGTTCGGGTTAGGGTTAGGGGTTAGGTTTCCCGTTAGTGTTAGGGTTAGGGTTCGGGTTAGGGTTAGGTTTAGCGTTAGGGTTAGTGTTCGGGTTAGGTTTCGGGTTAGGGTTCGGGTTAGGGTTAGGGTTCGGGTTCGGGTTAGGGTTCAGGTTAGGGTTCGGGTTAGGGTTCGGGTTAGGGTTAGGGTTAGGGTGCGGGTTAGGTTTAGGGTTAGGGTTCTGGTTAGGGTTTGGGTTCGGGTTAGTGTTAGGGTTAGGGTTCGGGTTAGGGTTAGGGTTAGGGTTAGGGTTAGGTTTTAGGGTTAGGGTTAGTGTTAGGGTTAGGGTTAGGGGTTAGGGTTAGGGTTAGGGTTAGTGTTCGGGTTAGGGTTAGGGTTCGGGATAGAGTTAAGTTTAGGGTTCGGGTTAGGGTTAGAGTTAGTGTTAGGGTTAGGGTTAGGGTTAGGGTTCGGGTTAGGGTTAGGGGTTAGGTTTCCCGTTAGTGTTAGGGTTAGGGTTCGGGTTAGGGTTAGGTTTAGCGTTAGGGTTAGTGTTCGGGTTAGGTTTAGGGTTCGGGTTAGGGTTAGGGTTAGGGTTAGGTTTAGGTTTAGGGTTCGGGTTAGGGTTAGGGTTAGGGTTCGGGTTCGGGTTCGGGGTAGGGTTAGGGTTCGGGTTCGGGTTAGGGTTCGGTTTCCGGTTCGGGTTCGGGTTCGGGTTAGTGTTAGGGGTTAGGGTTCAGGTTAGGGTAGGGGTTAGGGTTCGGGTTAGGGTTAGAGTTAGGGTTAGGGATAGGGTTAGGGTTAGGGTTCGGGTTAGGGTTAGGGTTAGGGTTCGGGTTAGGGTTAAGGTTAGGGTTCGGGTTAGGGTTCGGGTTAGGTTTCGGGTTAGGGTTCGGGTTAGGGTTCGGGTTAGGGTTAGGGTTACGGTTCGGGTTAGGGTTCGGGTTAGGGTTCGGGTTAGGGTTAGGGTTAGGGTTCGGGTTAGGGTTCTGGTTCGGGTTCGGTTTAGGGTTCTGGTTAGGTTTAGGGTTAGGGTTAGGGTTCGGGTTAGGGTTCTGGTTCGGTTTAGGGTTAGGGTTTGGTTTCGGGTTCGGGATAGGGTTCGGGTTAGGGTTAGGGTTTGAGTTAGGGTTCGGGTTAGTGTACGGGTTAGGGTTAGTGTTAGGGTCAGCGTTCGGGTTCGGGTTAGGGTTCGGGTTCTAGTTAGGGTTCGGGTTAGGGTTAGGGTTAGGGTTAGGGTTAGGGTTCGGGTTAGTGTTAGGGTTCGGGTTCGGGTTAGGTTTAGGTTTCGGGTTAGGGTTAGGGTTAGGGGTTAGGGTTAGCGTTCGGGTTAGAGTTCGGGTTAGGGTTCGGGTTAGGGTTAGGGTTAGGGTTAGGGTTCGGTTTAGGGTTCGGGTTAGGGTTAAGGGTTAGCTTTAGGGTTCGGGTTAGGGTTAGGGTTCGGGTTTGGGTTCGGGTTAGGGTTAGGGTTATGGTTAGGGTTCGGGTTCGTGTTAGGGTTCGGGTTAGGGTTCGGGATAGGGTTAGGGTTAGGGTTAGGGTTCGGGTTAGGGTTAGGTTTAGGGTTCGGGTTAGGTTTATGGTTCGGGTTAGTGTTCGGGTTAGGGTTGGGGTTCGGGTTAGGGTTCGGGTTAGGGTTCGGATTAGGGTTAGGTTTAGGGTTAGGGTTCGGGTTCGGGGTTAGGTTTAGGGTTAGGGTTGGGGTTAGTGTTCGGTTTAGGGTTAGGATTCGGGTAAGGTGTTAGGGTTCGGGTTCGATTTAGGTTTAGGGTTAGGGTTCCGGTTAGGGTTAGGGTTAGGGTTCGGGTTAGGGTTAGGGTTAGGGTTAGGGTTAGGGTTAGGGCTCGGGTTAGGGTTTGGGTTAGGGTTAGGGTTAGGGTTCCATTTAGGTTTAGGGTTAGGGTTCGGGTTAGGTTTCGGGTTAGGATTAGTGTTAGGGTTCGGGTTAGGGTTAGGGTTAGGGTTCGGGTTAGGGTTCGGGTTCGGGTTAGGGTTAGGGTTAGTGTTTGGGTGAGGGTTAAGGTTAGGGTTCGGGTTAGGGTTAGGGTTAGGATTAGGGTTAGGGTTCGTGTTAGGCTTAGGGTTAGTGTTAGGGTTAGGATTCGGGTTAGGGTTAGGGTTAGGATTAGGGTTAGGGTTCGTGTTAGGCTTAGGGTTAGTGTCAGAGTTAGGATTCGGGTTAGGGTTAGGGTTCGGGTTCGGGTTAGGGT
>JAVLSZ010000885.1:5000-10000 GCA_032313775.1 Urocyon cinereoargenteus
GTTAGAGTTAGGGTTAGGGTTACGGTTAGGGTTAGAGTTCGGGTTAGGGTTAGGGTTAGGGTTAGGGTACGGGTTATGGTTAGGGTTAGGTTTAGGGTTAGGTTTAGGGTTAGGGTACGGGTTAGGGTTAGGGTTATGTGGTTAGGGTTAGGGTTAGGGTTCGTGTTAGGGTACGGGTTATGGTTAGGGTTAGGGCACGGGTTAGGGTTAGGGTTAGGGTTAGGGTACGGGTTAGGGTTAGGGTTAGGGTTAGGGTTAGAGTTAGGGGTTAGGGTTAGGGTTAGGGTTAGGGTTAGGGTACGGGTTAGGATACGTGTTAGGGTTAGGGTACGGGTTAGTGACAGGGTTAGGGTGAGGGTTAGGGTTAGGGTAAGGGTTAGGTTACGGGTTAGGGTTAAGGTACGGGTTAGGGTTAGGGTACGGGTTAGGGTTAGGGTTAGGGTTAGTGTAGGGTACGGGTTAGGGTACAGGTTAGGGTTAGGGTACGGGTTAGGGTACGGGTTAGGGTTAGGGTTAGGGTTAGGGTACGAGTTAGGTTACGGGTTAGGGTACGGATTAGGGTTAGGGTACGGGTTCGGGTTAGGGTTAGGGTTAGGGTTAGGGTGCGGTTTAGGGTTCGTGTTACGGTTAGGGTTAGGGTTAGTGTTAGGGTACGGGTTAGGGTTAGGTTTAGGGTTAGGGTTAGGTTACGGGTTAGGGTTAGGGTTCGGGTTAGGGGTTAGGGTTAGGGTTCGGGTTACGGTTAGGGTTAGGGTTAGGGTTCATGTTATGGTTAGGTTTCGGGTTAGGGTTAGGGTTAGGGTTCGGGTTAGGTTTAGGTTTCGGGTTCGGGGTAGGGTTAGGGTTAGGGTTAGGGTTAGGTTTAGGGTTCGGGTTTGGGTTAGGGTTAGGGGATAGGGTTCGGGTTCGGGTTAGGGTTAGGGTTAGGGTTCGGGTTAGGGTTAGGGTTAGGGTTAGCGTTAGGGGTTAGGGTTAGGGTTAGGGTTAGGGATAGGGTTCGGGTTCGGGTTAGGGTTAGGGTTAGGGTTAGGGTTCGGTTTAGGGTTAGCGTTAGGGTTAGGGTTAGGTTTAGGTTTTAGGGTTAGGGTTACGGTTAGGGTTAGGGTTAGGGTTAGGGGTTAGGGTTAGGGTTAGGGTTATGGTTAGGGTTCGGGTTAGGGTTAGGGTTCGGGTCAGGGTTAGAGTTAGGTTTAGGGTTAGGGTTAGTGTTCCGGTTAGGTTTAGGGTTTTGGTTAGTGTTAGGGTTCGGGTTAGGGTTAGGGTTCGGGTTAGGGTTAGGGTTAGGATTCGTGTTCGGGTTAGGGTTAGGGTTCGGGTTCGGGTTAGGGTTCGGGTTTGGGTTAGGGTACGGGTTAGGGTTACGGTTCGGGTTAGTGTTAGGGTTCGGGTTCGGTTTAGGTTTAGGGTTTGGGTTCGGGTTCGGGCTAGGGTTCCGGCTAGGGTTAGGGTTTGAGTTAGGGTTCGGGTTAGGGTACGGGTTAGGGTTAGGGTTAGCGTTAGGGTTAGAGTTCGGGTTCGGGTTAGGGTTCGGGTTTGGGTTAGGGTTCGGGTAAGGGTTACGATTCGGGTTAGTGTTAGGGTTCGGGTTCGGTTTAGGGTTAGGGTTTGCGTTCGAGTTCGGGATAGGGTTCGGGTTAGGGTTAGGGTTTGAGTTAGGTTTCGGGTTAGTGTACGGGTTAGGGTTATGGTTAGGGTTAGAGTTTGGGTTCGGTTAGGGTTCGGGTTAGGGTTAGGGTTCGGGTTAGGGTTCGGGTTCAGGTTAGGGTTAGGGGTTAGGGTTCAAGTTTGGGTTAGGTTTAGGGATAGGGTTAGGGTTAGGGTTAGGGTTAGGGTTCGGGTTAGGGTTCGGGTTAAGGTTCGGGTTAGGGTTAGGGTTAGGGTTTGGGTTAGGGTTTGGTATAGGGTTAGGGTTAGGGTTCGGGTTAGGGTTCGGGTTAGGGTTCGGGTTAGGGTTAGTGTTAGGGTTCGGGTTCGGTTTCGGGTTAGGGTTCGGGTTAGGGTTAGGGTTAGGTTTAGGGTTCGGGTTAGGGTTAGGGTTAGGGTTCGGGTTAGGGTTAGGGTTAGGGTTCGGGTTAGGGTTCGGGTACGGTTTAGGGTTAGGGTTAGGGTTCGGTTTAGGGTTAGGGTTAGGGTTAGGGTTAGGTTTCGGGTTCGGGTTCGGGTTAGGGTTAGGGTTAGGGTTAGGATTAGTTTTAGGGTTAGGGTTCGGGTTAGGGTTTGGGTTAGGGTTAGGGTTAGGGTTCGGGTTAGTGTTAGGTTTCGGGTTAGGGTTACGGTTAGGGTTAGGGTTAGGTGTCGGGTTAGGGTTAGGGTTAGGGTTCGAGTTAGGGTTAGGGTTCGGTTAGGGTTAGGGTAAGGGTTAGTGTTAGGGTTCGGGTTCGGGTTAGGTTTAGGGTTAGGGTTCGGGTTCGGGATTGGTTTCGGTTTAGGGATAAGGTTATGGTTAGGTTTTCGGGTTAGGGTTATGGTTAGGGTTAGGGTTAGGGTTAGGGTTCGGGTTAGGGTTAGGGTTAGGGTTAGGGTTAGGGTTCGGTTTAGGGTTAGCGTTAGGGTTAGGGTTAGGGTTAGGTTTTAGGGTTAGGGTTACGGTTAGGGTTAGGGTTAGGGTTAGGGGTTAGGGTTAGGGTTATGGTTAGGGTTAGGGTTAGGGTTCGGGTTAGGGTTAGGGTTCGGGTTAGGTTTAGGTGTTAGGGTTAGGGTTAGGGTTCGGGTTCGGGTTAGGGTTAGGGTTAGGGTTCGGGTTAGGTTTATGGTTAGGGTTAGGGTTAGATTTAGGGTTCGGTTTACGGTTCGGGTTAGTGTTAGGTTTAGGGTTAGCTTTAGGTTTAGGGTTAGGTTTCGGGTTAGGGTTAGGGTTAGGGTTAGTGTTAGGGGTCGGGATAGGGTTAGGGTTAGGGTTCGAGATAGGGTTAGGGTT
The DNA here is from genome assembly GCA_032313775.1 of Urocyon cinereoargenteus. Classification (NCBI taxonomy): domain Eukaryota; kingdom Metazoa; phylum Chordata; class Mammalia; order Carnivora; family Canidae; genus Urocyon; species Urocyon cinereoargenteus. The sequence goes on from JAVLSZ010000885.1 coordinate 7,918, forward strand.
CGGGTTAGGGTTAGGGGTTAGGGTTAGGGTTAGGGTTAGGGTTAGGGTTCGGGTTAGGGTTAGGGTTATGGTTAGGGTTAGGGTTAGGGTTCGGTTTAGGGTAAGCGTTAGGGTTAGGGTTAGGGTTAGGTTTTCTTGTTAGGGTTACGGTTAGGGTTAGGGTTAGTGTTAGGGGTTAGGGTTAGGGTTAGGGTTAGGGTTCGGGTTAGGTTTAGGGTTCGGGTCAGGGTTAGGTTTAGGTTTAGGGTTAGGTTTAGTGTTCCGGTTAGGGTTAGTGTTAGGGTTAGGGTTAGGGTTCGGGGTAGTGTTAGGTTTCGGGTTAGGGTTAGGGTTAGGATTCGTGTTCGGTTTAGGGTTAGGGTTTGGGTTCGGGTTAGGGTTCGAATTTGGGTTAAGGGTTCGGGTTAGGGTTACGGTTCGGGTTAGTGTTAGGTTTCGGGTTCGGTTTAGGGTTAGGGTTTGGGTTCGGGTTCGGGTTAGGTTCGGGTTAGCGTTAGGGTTAGGTTAGGGTTAGGTTTCGGGTTAGGGTTAGGGTTAGGGTTCGTGTTCGGGTTCGGGTTAGTGTTAAGTTTCGGTTTCGGGTTAGGGTTAGGGTTCGGGTTCGGGTTAGGGTTCGGGTTCGGGTTAGGGTTAGGGGTTAGGTTTCCCGTTAGTGTTAGGGTTAGGGTTCGGGTTAGGGTTAGGTTTAGGGTTAGGGTTAGTGTTCGGGTTAGGTTTCGGGTTAGGGTTCGGGTTAGGGTTAGGGTTCGGGTTCGGGTTAGGGTTCAGGTTAGGGTTCGGGTTAGGGTTCGGGTTAGGGTTAGGGTTAGGGTGCGGGTTAGGTTTAGGGTTAGGGTTCTGGTTAGGGTTTGGGTTCGGGTTAGTGTTAGGGTTAGGGTTCGGGTTAGGGTTAGGGTTAGGGTTAGGGTTAGGTTTTAGGGTTAGGGTTAGTGTTAGGGTTAGGGTTAGGGGTTAGGGTTAGGGTTAGGGTTAGTGTTCGGGTTAGGGTTAGGGTTCGGGATAGAGTTAAGTTTAGGGTTCGGGTTAGGGTTAGAGTTAGTGTTAGGGTTAGGGTTAGGGTTAGGGTTCGGGTTAGGGTTAGGGGTTAGGTTTCCCGTTAGTGTTAGGGTTAGGGTTCGGGTTAGGGTTAGGTTTAGCGTTAGGGTTAGTGTTCGGGTTAGGTTTAGGGTTCGGGTTAGGGTTAGGGTTAGGGTTAGGTTTAGGTTTAGGGTTCGGGTTAGGGTTAGGGTTAGGGTTCGGGTTCGGGTTCGGGGTAGGGTTAGGGTTCGGGTTCGTGTTAGGGTTCGGTTTCCGGTTCGGGTTCGGGTTCGGGTTAGTGTTAGGGGTTAGGGTTCAGGTTAGGGTAGGGGTTAGGGTTCGGGTTAGGGTTAGAGTTAGGGTTAGGGATAGGGTTAGGGTTAGGGTTCGGGTTAGGGTTAGGGTTAGGGTTCGGGTTAGGGTTAAGGTTAGGGTTCGGGTTAGGGTTCGGGTTAGGTTTCGGGTTAGGGTTCGGGTTAGGGTTCGGGTTAGGGTTAGGGTTACGGTTCGGGTTAGGGTTCGGGTTAGGGTTCGGGTTAGGGTTAGGGTTAGGGTTCGGGTTAGGGTTCTGGTTCGGGTTCGGTTTAGGGTTCTGGTTAGGTTTAGGGTTAGGGTTAGGGTTCGGGTTAGGGTTCTGGTTCGGTTTAGGGTTAGGGTTTGGTTTCGGGTTCGGGATAGGGTTCGGGTTAGGGTTAGGGTTTGAGTTAGGGTTCGGGTTAGTGTACGGGTTAGGGTTAGTGTTAGGGTCAGCGTTCGGGTTCGGGTTAGGGTTCGGGTTCTAGTTAGGGTTCGGGTTAGGGTTAGGGTTAGGGTTAGGGTTCGGGTTAGTGTTAGGGTTCGGGTTCGGGTTAGGTTTAGGTTTCGGGTTAGGGTTAGGGTTAGGGGTTAGGGTTAGCGTTCGGGTTAGAGTTCGGGTTAGGGTTCGGGTTAGGGTTAGGGTTAGGGTTAGGGTTCGGTTTAGGGTTCGGGTTAGGGTTAAGGGTTAGCTTTAGGGTTCGGGTTAGGGTTAGGGTTCGGGTTAGGGTTCGGGTTAGGGTTAGGGTTATGGTTAGGGTTCGGGTTCGTG
>JAVLSZ010000885.1:15000-20659 GCA_032313775.1 Urocyon cinereoargenteus
GGTTAGGGATAGGGTTATGGTTAGGTTTTCGGGTTAGGGTTATGGTTAGGGTTAGGGTTAGGGTTAGGGTTCGGGTTAGGGTTAGGGTTAGGGTTAGGGTTAGGGTTCGGTTTAGGGTTAGCGTTAGGGTTAGGGTTAGGGTTAGGTTTTAGGGTTAGGGTTACGGTTAGGGTTAGGGTTAGGGTTAGGGGTTAGGGTTAGGGTTATGGTTAGGGTTAGGGTTAGGGTTCGGGTTAGGGTTAGGTTTCGGGTCAGGGTTAGGTTTAGGTTTAGATTTAGGGTTAGTGTTCCGGTTAGGGTTAGGGTTAGGGTTAGGGTTCGGGTTAGGTTTAGGGTTCGGGTTAGGGTTAGGGTTAGGATTCGTGTTCGGTTTAGGGTTAGGGTTCGGGTACGGGTTAGGGTTCGGGTTTGGGTTAGGGTTCGGGTTAGGGTTCGGGTTAGTGTTAGGGTAGGGGTTAGGGTTAGTTTAGTGTACGGGTTAGGGTTAGGGTACGGGTCAGGGTTAGGGTTAGGGTACGGGTTAGGGTTAGGTTTAGGGTTAGGGTTAGGGTAAGAGTTAGGGTACGGGTTAGTGTACGGGTTAGGGTTTAGGGTTCGGTTTAGGGTTAGGGTTAGGGTTAGGGTTAGGGTACGTGTTAGGGTTAGGGTTAGGGTTAGTGTTAGGTTACGGGTTAGGGTTAGGGTTAGGGTTAGAATTAGGGTATGGGGTAGGGTAGGTTTAAGGTACGGGTTAGGGTTAGGGTACGGTTTAGGGTTAGGGTTAGGGTACGGGTTAGAGTTAGGGTTAGGGTCGTGTTAGGATTAGGGTTAGGGTTAGGGTTAGGGTTAGAGGTTAGGGTTAGGGATAGGGTTAGGTTTAGGATTAGGGTACGGGTCAGGGTACGGGTTAGGGTTAGGGTTAGGGTACGGGTTAGGGTTAGGGTACTGTTTAGGGTTAGGGTTAGGTTTAGGGTTAGGGTACGGGTTAGGGTTAGGGTTAGGGTATGGGTTAAGGTTAGGGTTAGGGTTAGGGTTAGGGTACGGGTTAGGTTTAGGGTTAGGGTACGGGTTAAGGTTAGGGTTAGGGTTAGGGTTAGGGTACGGGTTAGGTTTAGGGTTAGGTGTAGGGTTAGTGTTAGGGTTAGGGTACGGGTTAGGTTTAGGGTTAGGGTACGGGTTAGGGTTAGGGTACGGGTTAGGTTTAGGGTTAGGGTAGGGGTTAGGGTTAGGGTTAGGGTTAGGGTACGGGTTAGGTTTAGGGTTAGGTGTAGGGTTAGTGTTAGGGTTAGGGTTAGGGTATGGGTTAAGGTTAGGGTTAGGGTTAGGGTTAGGGTACGGGTTAGGTTTAGGGTTAGGGTACGGGTTAAGGTTAGGGTTAGGGTTAGGGTTAGGGTACGGGTTAGGTTTAGGGTTAGGTGTAGGGTTAGTGTTAGGGTTAGGGTACGGGTTAGGTTTAGGGTTAGGGTACGGGTTAGGGTTAGGGTACGGGTTAGGTTTAGGGTTAGGGTAGGGGTTAGGGTTAGGGTTAGGGTTAGGGTACGGGTTATGGTTAGGGTTAGTTTTAGGGTTAGGGTTAGGGTTAGGGTACGGGTTAGGGTTAGGGTTATGTGGTTAGGGTTAGGGTTAGGGTTCGTGTTAGGGTACGGGTTATGGTTAGGGTTAGGGCACGGGTTAGGGTTAGGGTTAGGGTTAGGGTACGGGTTAGGGTACGGGTTAGGGTTAGGGTTAGGGTTAGAGTTAGGTGTTAGGGTTAGGGTTAGGGTTAGGGTACGGGTTAGGATACGTGTTAGGGTTAGGGTACGGGTTAGTGATAGGGTTAGGGTGAGGGTTAGGGTTAGGGTAAGGGTTAGGTTACGGGTTAGGGTTAAGGTACGGGTTAGGGTTAGGGTACGGGTACGGATTAGGGTTAGGGTTAGTGTAGGGTACGGGTTAGGGTACAGGTTAGGGTTAGGGTACGGGTTAGGGTACGGGTTAGGGTTAGGGTTAGGGTTAGGGTACGAGTTAGGTTACGGGTTAGGGTACGGATTAGGGTTAGGGTACGGGTTCGGGTTAGGGTTAGGGTTAGGGTTAGGGTGCGGTTTAGGGTTCGTGTTACGGTTAGGGTTAGGGTTAGTGTTAGGGTACGGGTTAGGGTTAGGTTTAGGGTTAGGGTTAGGTTACGGGTTAGGGTTAGGGTTCGGGTTAGGGGTTAGGGTTAGGGTTCGGGTTAGGGTTAGGGTTAGGGTTAGGGTTCATGTTAGGGTTAGGTTTCGGGTTAGGGTTAGGGTTAGGGTTCGGGTTAGGTTTAGGTTTCGGGTTTGGGGTAGGGTTAGGGTTAGGGTTAGGGTTAGGTTTAGGGTTCGGGTTCGGGTTAGGGATAGGGGATAGGGTTCGGGTTCGGGTTAGGGTTAGGGTTAGGTTTAGGGTTCGGGTTAGGGTTAGGTTTCGGGTTCGGTTTAGGGTTAGTGTTAGGGTTAGGGTTCGGATTAGGGTAAGGATTAGGGTTAGGGTTAGGGTTCGTGTTCGGGTTTGGGTTAGGGTTAGGGTTCGGGTTAGGGTTAGGTTTAGGGTTAGGGTTCGGGTTAGGGTTCGGGTTCGGGTTCGGGTTAGGGTTCGGGTTAGGGTTAGGGTTAGGGTTCGGGTTAGGGTTCGGTTTATGGTTAGGCTTAGGGTTCGGGTTAGGTATCGGGTTAGGGTTCGGGTTAGGTTTAGGGTTAGGGTTAGGGTTAGGGTTCGGGTTAGGGTTAGGGTTCAGGTTAGAGTTAGGGTTAGGTTTAGGTTTAGGGTTCAGGTTAGGGTTCGGGTTAGGGTTCGGGTTAGGTTTAGGGTTCTGGTGAGGGTTAGGTTTAGGTTTAGATTTAGGGTTAGGGTTAGGGTTCGGGTTAGGGTTAGGGTTAGGGTTAGGGTTCGGGTTAGGGTTAGGGTTTGGGTTCGGGTTAGGTTTCGGGTTCGGGTTAGGGTTAGGGGTTAGTGTTCAGGTTAGAGTTAGGGTTAGGTTTCGGGTTAGGGTTCGGGTTAGGGTTAGGGTTAGTGTTCGGGTTAGGTTTAGGGTTAGGGTTCGGGTTCGGGTTAGGGTTAGGGTTCGGGTTAGGCTTAGGGTTAGGGTTAGGGTTAGGGTTAGGGTTAGGGTTCGGGTTAGGTTTAGGGTTAGGGTTAGGGTTAGGTTTCGGGTTAGGGTTAGGGTTAGGGTTAGGGTTAGGGTTCGGGTTAGGGTTAGGGTTAGGGTTCGGGTTAGGGTTAGGGTTAGGGTTAGGTTTCGGGTTAGGGTTCGGCTTAGGGTTAGGGTTAGGGTTAGGGTTAGGGTTAGGGTGCGGTTTAGGGTTCGGGTTACGGTTAGGGTTAGGGTTAGTGTTAGGGTACGGGTTAGGGTTAGGTTTAGGGTTAGGGTTAGGTTACGGGTTAGGGTTAGTGTACGGGTTAGGGGTTAGGGTTAGGGTTCGGGTTAGGGTTAGGGTTAGGGTTCATGTTAGGGTTAGTGTGCGGGTAAGGGTTAGGGTTAGGGTTCGGGTTAGGGTTAGGGTTCGGGTTCGGGGTAGGGTTAGGGTTAGGGTTAGGTTTAGGGTTCGGGTTCGGGTTAGGGTTAGGGGATAGGGTTCGGGTTCGGGTTAAGGTTAGGGTTAGATTTCGGGTTAGGGTTAGGGGTTAGTTTTAGGGTTAGGGTTAGGGTTAGGGTTAGGGTTCGGATTAGGGTTCGGTTAGGGTTAGGGTTAGGGTTCGGGTTAGGGTTACGGTTAGGGTTAGGTTTAGGGTTCGGGTTAGGGTTAGGGTTAGGGTTCAGGTTAAGGTTCGGGTTAGGGTTAGGGTTAGGGTTAGGGTTCGGGTTAGGGTTAGGGTTAGGTTTAGGGTTCGGGTTAGGGTTAGGTTTCGGGTTCGGTTTAGGGTTAGTGTTAGGGTTAGGGTTCGGATTAGGGTTAGGGTTAGGGTTCGGTTTAGGGTTCTTGTTCGGGTTTGGGTTAGGGTTAGGGTTCGGGTTAGGGTTAGGTTTAGGGTTAGGGTTCGGGTTAGGGTTCGGGTTAGGGTTCGGGTTAGGTTTCAGGTTAGGGTTAGGTTAGGGTTCGGGTTAGGGTTCGGGTTAGGGTTCGGGTTAGGGTTCGGGTTAGGTTTCGGGTTAGGGTTCGGGTTAGGTTTAGGGTTAGGGTTAGGGTTAGGGTTCGGGTTAGGGTTAGGGTTCAGGTTAGGGTTAGGGTTAGGGTTAGGTTTAGGGTTCGGGTTAGGGTTCGGGTTAGGGTTCATGTTAGGGTTAGGGTTCGGGTGAGGGTTAGGTTTAGGTTTAGATTTAGGGTTAGGGTTAGGTTTCGGGTTAGGGTTAGGGTTAGGGTTAGGGTAGGGTTCAGGTTAGGGTTAGGGTTAGGGTTCGGGGTAGGTTTCGGGTTCGGGTTAGGGTTAGGGGTTAGTGTTCAGGTTAGTGTTAGGGTTAGGTTTTCGGTTTAGGGTTCGGGTTAGGGTTAGGGTTAGTGTTCGGGTTAGGTTTAGCGTTAGGGTTCGGGTTCGGGTTAGGGTTAGGGTTCGGGTTAGGTTTAGGGTTAGGGTTAGGGTTAGGTTTAGGGTTAGGGTTAGGGTTCGGGTTAGGGTTAGGGTTAGTTTTCGGGTTAGGGTTCGGGTTAGGGTTAGGGTTAGCATTCGGGTTAGGGTTAGGGTTAGGGCTCGGGTTAGGGTTAGGGTTCGGGTTAGGGTTAGGTGTTAGGGTTAGTGTTAGGGGTTAGGGTTAGTGTTAGGGTTCGTGTTAGGGATAGGGTTTGGGTTAGGGTTAGGGTTCGGTTTAGGGTTAGGGTTAGGGTTCGGGTTAGGGTTAGGTTTAGGGTTAGGGTTAGGGTAGGGTTTTTAGTGTTACGGTTAAGGTTAGGGTTAGGGTTAGGGGTTAGGGTTAGGGTTAGGGTTCGGGTTAGCATTAGGGTTCAGATTAGGGTTAGGGTTAGGTTTAGGGTTAAGGTTAGGGTTAGGGTTTGGGTTAGTTTTAGGGTTCGGTTTAGGGTTAGGGTTAGGGTTTGGGTTCGGGTTCGGGTTAGGGTAAGGTTTCGGGTTCGGGTTAGGGTTAAGGTTCGGTTTCGGGTTAGGGTTCGGATTCTGGTTAGGGTTAGGCGTTAGGGTTCGGGTTAGGGTTAGGGTTCGGGTTAGGGTTGGGGGTTAGGGTTAGGTTTAGTGTTAGGGTTCGGGTTACTGTTAGGGTTGGTGTTAGGGTTAGGGTTCGGGTTCGGGTTAGGGTTAGGGTTCGGGTTAGGGTTCGGGTTAGGGTTCGGGTTAGGGTTCGGTTTAGGGTTCGAGTTAGGGTTAGGGTTAAGTTTCGGGTTAGGGTTAGGTTTCGGGTTAGGGTTTGGGTTCGGGTTAGGGTTCGGGTTCGGGTTAGGGTTAGGTTTAGGGTTCGGTTTAGGGTTAGGGTTATGGTTAGGGTTAGGGTTAGGGTTCGTGTTAGGTTCGTGCTAGGGTTCGTGTTAGGGTTAGGGTTCGGTTTCGGGTTAGGGTTAGGGTTCGGGTTCGGGTTAGGGTTCGGTTTCGGGTTAGGGTTATGTGTTAGGGTTCGGGTTAGGGTTTGGGTTAGGTTTCGGGTTAGGGTTGGGGTTAGGATTAGGGTTAGGGTTAGGGTTCGGGTTAGGGTTGGCTTAGTGTTAGTGTTCGGGTTCGGGTTAGGGTTAGGGTTCGGGTTAGGTTTCGGAATAGGGTTAGGGTTAAGGTTCGGGTTAGGGTTCGGGTTAGGGTTCGGGTT
>JAVLSZ010000886.1:0-20509 GCA_032313775.1 Urocyon cinereoargenteus
GGTGGAATGTCTGCACAAATTGTTAGAAATTCTTCAACATGGGAGATTTCTCTTCCTTCTGGGTTTGATTGTTTGTCTCTCTTGCAAAGATGTTATTTATTTATTTGACAGAGAGAGGAGAGAAAAAGCATGAGCGAGTGGGGCAGAGGGAGAGGGAGAAGCAGGTTCCCTGCTGAACAGGGAGCCTGCCTTGCGACCTGGATCATAATCTGAGCCTAAGGCAGAAGCTTAACTGACTGAGCCACCCAGGTGCCACTCTTTCTTCTTTCTTTCTTTCTTTCTTTCTTTCTTTCTTTCTTTCTTTCTTTCTTTCTTTCTTTCTTTCTTTCTTCTTTTTGATAATAATTTTATTTTTATTGGTGTTCAATTTGCCAACATACAGAATAACACCCAGTGCTCATCCTGTCAAGTGCCCCCTCAGTGCCCGTCACCCATTCACCCCCACCCTGTGCCTTCCTCCACTTCCACCACCCCTGGTTCATTTCCTAGAGTTGAGTCTTTTTGTTCTGTCTCCATTTATGATATTTCTCACACATTTCTTCTCCCTTCCCTTATATTCCCTATCACTATTATATATATTCCCCAAATGAATGAGAACATACACTGTTAGTCCTTCTCCGATTGACTTACTTCACTCAGCATAATACCCACCAGTTCCATCCACGTTGAAGCAAATGGTGGGTATTTGTCGTTTGTAATGGCTGAGCAAGACCCACCTTTTCTCTCTCTTCATCTTCTGAGTCTCTTATGATATGAATGGTACTGTTTTAATAAGTGGCTGAGTTCCCTAAGTCTGCCTCTGTGGTCCATAACCTTTCTTGTTTGTAAGGCTTCCACTTGGGACTGCCTCTCAGTTATAGCATTTTTAACATTGGCCTGTCTAGATTTAAGTTCTTTTATATCTACAGTAAGGGATTCTCTAGTTTTCTTCTGTCCTCATTTTCCAGCCAAGCTGCTATCTTTATTATCATTGTTTTAAACTGTAGTTAGATATCATATATGTTTATCGATGAACTTCCTGGCTGTGAGTACTACCTCATGTTATTTTATGGAGATGAATTTCTCCATCTCATTCTTTTTTCCAGAAAAGAAAGAAGGAAGAAAAAGAAAAACAATAACAACTCCCCTCCCGATAAAAACACCAGGTTATTTTAGCCTGCTTTTTAAAAGATTTTAAATCCCAAAATAAGAAACACAATTAAAGTACCATGAAAGTAAAAATAAGAAATATATAAGGTACATACATAAAAATTAAAATAAGACAATTAATAAGAAAGATTCAAAGAAAAAATGAAAAAGAAGCACAAAGTACAAAGGAAGCTAGACCCTACTTTGCAGGCAGAGCTGATGCTCTGCAGCCTCTGTGGTCTGACAAGTTGGTGGCAGCGAGTGGACTGTGCGGGGTTTAGGGATGGGCCATGTCGCTGATTGTCAGGTGCACATCTGCCTGGGAAATGCAGCTGCAGGTCACAGGCTTGATGGGCGTCAGCGCCTCTGGCATCCAGTGGGTGGCGCTGTGCTGCTCCCTGAGACTCAGTGCTGATGGGAGGGATGCGGATAGGGATGCTGGGTCCTCTGGCTCTGGGGCTTAGCATCCCGCCCCCAGTCTGCAGTGGCCTCCACAGAAGAGCCCCCAAGCCCCTGGGTTTCCGCCGCTCCTCTCAGAACCCTGCGTTCACTCTGCCTGCCTCCCATCTTCTTTTGTTTTTGTTTTTTTCTTATCTCAGACTGTTGTGCCCAAGATTGGGAATCCGAGAAACCACTGAGAAGCCAACACTGATGCAAACACACGAGGGTTTCTTTACAAGCTCGAGCTTGTGTCCAAGTATACCCGACACAGAAGAGCAGGCACTTGGAACCCGAGGTGTGGATTAGCTTAGTTTTAAGGACTGGTCTTGGGGACCTCCAGAAAGTCTGGAGCAATTCCTCAAGTTCTGTTTACATTTTGATATGGCGCCTTCAAGGGCAATAAGCTCTATTCTCATTCTAATAGGGGCTTCCTGCCCTTGGGCAGGACTCAGTTTTTATTGTTTTGTGGGGTTTTCTAGGACATTATGCTGTAAACAGCAAAGGTTCCACACCTGGAAGGGGGACGTCACACTGTCCCTATTTGCTGAAGACACGGTACTAGAAACAGGGAACCCGAGAGCCAGGGATCCTTGGGTGGCACAGTGGTTTAGAGCCTACCTTTCGCCCAGGGCATGATCCTGGAGAACGAGGATCGAATCCCACATCAGGCTCCAGGTGCATGAAGCCTGCTTCTCTCTCTGCCTATGTCTCTGCCTCTCTCTCTCTCTCTCTCTCTCTCTCTTTCTCAATCTCTCTGTGTGTGTGTGACTATCATAAATAAATTAAAAATTTTAAAATAAGGAAACAGTACAGCCTCCACCAAAACCTGTTAGAAATAAGGAGTGAGTTCAGTAAAGTCATGGGACACAAACTGACTCTACAGAGCAGAGTAGACTTGCTGTGTCCTGACAATGAGCACTCAGGAAGGAAATGAAGGACGAGACTCCCTTCTCAGGAGCAACACAGAGAATAATGAGACTGAACCGAAGGAGCACAAGACTTGTGCACTGAGCAATACCAGACTCTGGGAGGCCGTCCTGGGATCATGGGGTGCGAGCCTCATCTTGTGAAAATGTCTGCAGTTCCTGAAGCCACCCTCAGTTTGAATGTCATTCCTATCAAAATCATGGTGGCAGATCTTACAAATAGGAAAAGAAAACCCATAACATCCATCCGCCCCCACAAATGACCCCGGACAGCAAATCAGTATAGGAGAAGCAAGACAGAGTGGGACGCAGCACTTTCCTATTTCAAAGGATGTCACAGAGACACAGGATAAAGCAGTGTGGTTCTCGGGCCCCTAGGTGGCTGCATCAGTTAAGCAGCTGACTCCAGACCTCACCTCCAGTCCTGATCTCGGGATCATGAATTCTAGCCCTGGCCTGGGCCATGGATGAGGCGTGGTGCCTACTTAAACAAACCAGACCCATGGGGGGTGGTCCTGGCATAAGCTGAAGGAAGAGAACAGAGAGTTCAGAAGGAAATGTGCTCTGACACAACTGATTTTTTTAACTTACTTTAATTTAAACCCAATTAATTAACGTATAGTGTATTATACTTTCAGGGGAAGAATTCAGGAATTCACCAGTTGGAGATTAGCAGTGCTTGTGACATCATGTGCCCTCCTTCATGCTGGTCCCCTATTATTCCCTCCCCCACCTCAAGCGACCCTCAGTTTGTTTCCTATCATTAAGAGTCTGTATTTCCTGCATCTTTTTTCATCTTATTTGTTTTTCCTTCCCTTCACAAATGTTCATCTGCTTTACTTCTTAAATTCCACCTATGAATGACACCACACAGTCATTCTCTTTCCCGATTGACTTATTTCACTTAAGATGATTCCTCTAGTTCTATCCACGTCATTGCAAATGGCAAGATTTCCTTCTCCTTGATAGCTGAGTACCATTCCTCTCTCTATGACCATCATGTATCTCCCATCCTCTTTATCCATCATCTGCCGGAGGGCACCGAGGCTCCTCCCACAGTGTGGCTACTGTGGACCCGGCTGCTGTGGACATTGGGGTGCAGGAGTCCCGAGTCTCACTGCATCTGTATCTTCGGAGTGAGCTCCAGGCCATGCACCTGCTGGTCGCAGGGCAGCTCTATTGGTAACTTCCTGAGGAGCCTCCACACTGTTTCCATGCTGCTCTACCAGCCCACGGTCCCGCCCACAGTGGAAGAGGGTTGAGTAAATTTTGAAGGACGTGGTAAAAGTCTGCTCCACCTTTCATTTCGTGTCCTGTGGGTTCCAATTCATTATCCTTAAGTATTTCTGGGGAAGCCGGGTGTTGGGCTCCATTTCAATGAGATGTTTCCAACCTAACAGGCCACAGCTGGAGCCCGGAAGGAGGCAGGTGCGGCCCAGCAGGGGCACGCCGCCTCCTGAGGGCCTCCTGTAATGCCTGAGCGACCCGCAGGGAACACCCTAGCACAGGCCCCGCCCAGTGGGCACGCATGAGCAGTAGGCCTCTTCCGCCTGCACTAACAGGAGCCCGCCTGTGCTGGGGAGGCCCGAGGAGGACATGGGGACGCGTCCACGCTGATGACCCGCAGCCTCCTCAAGACCCGCGGTGAGTCTTCAGGGGGACATTGGGTCGAGTTCATGGTGACAGGATCCCCGGTCTCCTCAGGACCTGCGGTGAGGCTTCAGTAAGATGTGGGCCCGCATCCACGCTGACAGGAGCCCCTGGGCCACCTCAGGGCCCCCGCAGAGGCTTCAGTAAATTGTGGGCCCGCATCCAGGCAGACAGGAGCCCCTGGGCTGCCTCAGGAACCACAGGGAGGCTTCAGGAAGATGTGGGCCCGCATCCACTCTGACAGGAGCCCCTGGGCCACCTCAGGACACGCGGGGAGGCTTCAGGAAATTGTGGGCCTGAATCCACGCAGACAGGAGCCCCTGGGCTGCCTCAGGTCCCACGGGGAGGCTTCAGGAAGATGTGACTCCGTGTCCAATCTGGCAGGAGCTCCCAGGGCCCTCAAGACATAAGTTGAGGCTTCTGGAAGCTGGGTGCCGCATTCACAGTGACAAGAGCCCTGGCCTCCTAAGAGCCCCTGGATACGCTTCACGAGGACATGGGGCCACGTCACCACAACCGTACTTCTGTTTCTTGGTTTGCATCTCTCATCCCCCCTCCGCGCCTTTGCCAGTTTGTTTGGTTTCTTAAAATTCACATGTGAATTCAATCGTATGGTATTTGGTATCTGTTTTTCTCTGATTTCATTTAGGATAGGTCGTTTCCACTTCTCCCACGTCATTGTAAATGGCTTTATTTCATCCCTTCTGATGATCGAGTGATGTCACAGTGTGTATATTTACCACATCGTCTCTGCCCATTCATCTGTCGATGGACATCTGGGCTGTATCCACAGTTTGGCTGTTGTTGATAACACTGCTACAAACACTGGGCGGTGTGTCTCTCTTCGAATCCACTAAACTACTTTTGTATCCTCGGGGTAAATACCTAGCTGTGCAATTTTGGAATCGAAGGGTAGCTCTATTTTTAACTTCTTTTCTTATAATTTTTTATGATAGTCACAGATAGAGAGAGAGAGAGAGAGGGAGGGAGAGGCAGAGACACAGGCAGAGGGAGAAGCAGGCTCCATGCACCAGGAGCCCGACGTGAGATTCGATCCCGAGTCTCCAGGAGCACGCCCTTGGCCATAGGCAGGCAACAAAGCGCTGCGCCACCCTAGGATCCCCTTTTTTAACTTTTCAAGGACCCTCCACACTGTTTTCCACCCTGGCTGCACCTGATCGCATGCCCACCAGGAGTGTAAGGGGGCTCCCCCTTCTCGATAGCCTCCCCAACACCTGTTGTTTCTTGTGTTGTTAATTTTAGTCATTCTGATGGCTGTCAGGTGACATCTCATTGTGGTTTTGGTTTGCATTTCCCTGATGATGGGTGACGCTGAGTGTCTTTCCGTGTGTCTGGCGGCCATCTGGATGTCTTGTCAGAGACAAAATCCATGCATGTCTTCTGCCAATCTGTGGTTGGATAATTTGTGTTTAGGATGCTGAGATTTATGTTTGCTTTATGTATTTTGAATACTAACTCTTTATTGGATGTGTTGTTTACAAATATCTCCTCTCATTTTGTATGTTGCCTTTTAGCGTTGGTTGTTTCCTTCACTTTGTGGAAGCTTTTCAATTTGATGAAGTCCCAATAGTATTTTTGCTTTTGTTTCCCTCGCCTCTGAGGCATAACTAGAAAGAAGATCCAATGGCCAATGTCAAAGATGTTGCTGCCCATCTTTTCTTCTTTTTATGGTTTCAGGTCTCACATTTAGGTCTTTCATCCATTTTGAATTTATTTTTTATATATATGGTGTAAGAAAGTGGTCCAGTTTCATTCTTCTGCACGTGGCTGCCTGGTTTTCCCAACACCATTTGTTCTTATCCTGGGGTCAGGGTTAGTGTTTGTTGAAGAGACTGTCTTGGTGCCATTGGATATTGCTTCCTGCCTTGTTGTCGATTAATGGATCATAGAGTTACAGGTTTGTATCTGGTTTCGGCTTTCCATTCTGTTCTATTGATCTAAGCATCTCCTGTTTGGAGATTCTTGATTGCTGATTCAATTTCTTTGCTGCTTATCTGTCTGTTCAAGTTTCTTATTTCTTCCTTTTTCATTCTTGCAATGCTATATATATCCATGAATTGATCAATTTATTCCAGGATCTAGGTTGCTGGCATATAATTTTTCATAATGTTCTCTTATAATCGTTTGTATTTCTCTAGTGTTGGTTATTATTTCTCTTTTCTCATTTGTGATTTTATTTGGATCCTTTCTCATCTTTTTATCTCTTTTCTTTTTAAAATATTTTGTTTATGTTTTCATGAGAGACACAGAGAGGCAGAGGTATAGGCAGAAGGAAAATGAGGCTCCATGCGGGGAGCCTGATGTGGGACTTGATCCTGCAGGACCCCGGGATCATGACCTGAACCAAAACAGATATTCAACCCCTGAGGCACCCAGGCATTCAAGATCCTGTTTCTTAAGCCACTCTGATACCCTATATTTTGGATTGAAGCATTCAGTCTATCAGCATTCAGAGTGATTATTGAACGATATGAACTTAGTGCCCTTGTGTTACTGGTAGGGTTTGTGTTTCTGGGGACGTTCTTGGGTCCTTTCTAGTCTTTGTTGCTTTTGGTCTCTTTTTTTCCCCCACTAGAAGAGTCCCTCTTAAAATTCCTAACTGGACTGGTTTAGTGGTCATGAACTCCTTTATATTTTGCCTGTCTGGGAAACTCTTTATCTCTCCTTCTATCCCGAAGGACACACTTGCTGAAGAAAGAACTCATACAAATTGGACACCAAAAAAAGATAATTAAAAACATAAAATAAATTTTTGCTATTATGATTGAGGAAAAAGGCATTTAGGCAGAAAACCAGAAGCTAAAGAGAGGAGGACAGATTTCACCATCCGTAGTCTTCACAGGGACATGGTGTCCTTTCCTAGGAGTGCCCCCACCTCCGTAGGATGCTTTCTGCCCCTCTGCGCTCCTTGCTGGAACCCAGCAGGCACATCTCAGTGCCTCCAGGACCTCTGCATTCATGGTTTATAGCGTCTTCCATGTATCCTATTGGGGACCACAGCGTCGTATATGTAACTATCTGGGTGCTGTTTGACAACATTGGGGGGATTCCGACTTTTGTTGGTTTTGGGGTGTGTGTGTGTCTATCACATGCAGCTATCACGTGCAGCTATCTAATCCTCTGGCTGGGTCACCCAAATGCTGCAATGGTTGGAACAACATTTCTGGTGCTTGCCCAGGGTGGCTAGCTGGGCTCTCCTGGCCAACCCGGGGCTCGCTCATGCAGTGACTTTCTGCTGGAGGGTCAGCTGAGCTGGAAGTTCCAGCCTGGCCACATTCCCATGTTCAGCAGTCGGTCCCGCCAAGCCCGGCTGCTTCTCTTCTCCAGGATGCCTCTCCAGCAGGGAGCCAGAACTCGCGGCTGCCCCGCTGGGAGCTCCTGAGGAGCCGGTTGTACATGGCGAGGAGACATGGGGCTGCCTTTGTGTGGGAATCGGTGTGGGGACCGGGCTGGGATTCCTCGGTCCCCTGTGCTGCCTGGCCTTCAGGCTGAGCCCAATGCTCACCCAGCCCCTACTCGCTAGGGCGAGGAGGGTGCCCTACACACGCTGGTGTGAGAGATCCAGCACCACAAGGTGTGCACGCTGAGTCCACCTGGTGGGGGTGGCCCAGGTGCATGAGATGCAAGTGTGGGACCCACGAAATTTAACAAAAATCCCCAATCCCTGGACAAGCAGAGCAGGACTGCTTCCATTTTGTGCTACACCCGTCACCGCCGTTATGACCCACACATGACCTGCTTAAGGCACTGCCCTGCCCTACTCAAGGCACTGGGCACATCCTAATTGGGAAGTGACTCATAACAATGTAACTCTGCTTTGTGCCCCCCAAAACTGTGTGCAGATTCTGATCAAAGTAATAGGCCAGCTCAAGTGAATACAATAGGGTAAGGTGTAATTCAGTCGGCCACCTGCGTGTGGACCCACATGACTGTGCAACTTTCTGTGTATCCACTGGCCCCTATAAAGCTGCTAAGCCTGTTAGTCTCAGGGTCCAAATCCCTGCTCTGCTGTGTCGGGTGCACTTGGACCCAAGCTTGAGCTTATAAAGAAACCCTCCTGTGTTTGCATCGGTGTCGGCTCCTTGGTGGTTTGCCGGATTCACAATCTAGGGCACAACAAAAAGGCCTGCCTTCCTGACATCTTTTTCAGGGCCCCGCTGACCACCCCACTGGCCCTCTGTACCCCAGGCACACAGGCACGGGGATGCAGGGACGGGAGGAAGTGCCTCGGAACACGGCCAGCTCTGGCCCCCTGGACAGAGGAAGCACAGACCTCCCAGGTCGCTTTGCACAGACCCTGGTGACCTAAGGCTCCCTGGCTGTCACTCTGTCCCAGCCCCTGCTGGCCCTCGTGGCACAGGCTGAGTCCCAGTAAAGTCTGTGGGGTCCTGACCCTGGCATCTGGCCGCCCCTGGAAGGCACGTGGGGACGTCAGCTGTCTGTGCCTGACGGCGCCCATGCAGGCGCCGGTTGGGGCCTGGGTGGTGCCCCCTCCTCCTCTCTGGGAGTCTCTCCACGCCCCATGCACAGTGATTTGGGAGACACAGAAACAGGCTGGCTGTGCATTTTCGCACCACAACAATTTATTGACTTTTTACAGCAAAGGGTGTGCATGTTCCGCTGGGGAGGGAGACCTTTCTGTCTTTTAGGAGAGGGTAAGAATAACACGGGGTTGAGGGCGGGTGCTGGAGTCCCCCACCTGGGATCATGTGTGGACCTGGGTGGGGCATATGTCCTGAGGTTTCACCCTGATAGACGGTTCTGTGGACAGCAGTCCTGAACTGGACCTGCAGCTCATGGGCTCTTGCGATGGGTCCCTGCACAGCAGCTGGACCCCGGCCTCGGGGCCCCTGGGGCCCCAACACCTGGAGGAGCCTGCCTCCTGGTGTGGGAGCGGGTGGGACCCACCGGCCTACCCCTGCTCTCCCCACCCTGGGGTGTCCCGGGATCCCCAGTGCTGCCCTAGTTCAACGACCTGGATCTGTGGGGCATGCTGAGGGCCCAGGAGGCCACATCCAGCTGTGAGAGGGCTTGCTCAGCCTGGGGCCAGTATCCAGGGCTGGCCAGGTCCATGGGGGGGCTGAATCCCATTAGTGTTTGTGTTGGGCCTTGGGGAGGCTCAAAGCACCCCGGCCCCCACAGAGCCTGGGGCCAGGCCAGCCCTGGTCCCTCTGAGTTAGGGGCGGGTGTCCTGTGCAGGGTGTGTCACCCTCCAGGAGGGACAGTGGGCAGAGGCAGGGCACAGTGGGTCCTCTGCATCACTGATCTGCACCCACCCTGTCGGGGGCTCCCTGCTTCCCCTCCTCCCTGCAACCCCTGGGTACCCTAAGCACGGGACACCGTGCTTCAGTTGGGATCAGGGTATCTAGAGAACGCCGGGAAGGCTGAGCATGTCCCACAGGGGGAGCTGCACCGGGTCCATGCTTGGGGATGATGTTGTGGGGGTTGATGGTATGAGTTCAGGAGTATGATGGTGGTGGAGTGTGGGGGGTGATGTAGGGGGGACGGTGTTCGGGTTTAGTGTGGGTGGGGATTGTGTGGGGCTGTGTGGGTGTAAGGGGGATGGTGTTGGGGGGATGCCATGGGGATGATGGTGTAGGGGGATGCTGTGGGGGTGGGGAATGAGGGATGGCATGGGTGGCCTGCGGACACAGGGCATCCCCTTTCTCTAAGATGCACACGGAGACGTCTACAGATAAAGGAGACCTCAGTCTGGGGTTTGCTGTAAAACCTGCCCTTGGGGCCCTGAGTGGTCAGTGCAGGGCCCTAGCTGGACGTGTGCTAACGCTGAACTTAAATTGGAATGGTCTTAATTTTCACAGCCTCCACGCCTCCTGTCCCATCCTATCTAGCTCCTTCCCCGTTCCCTGGAGCTCCTAAGAGAGCAATTTCAAATGACCTCAGCGTGGCAGCCTGTGTTGGGGCACAGGACCAGGGATTTGGGATCAGGAAGACCTGGAGCGTGGGCGTCATGGCTATGTAGCGGGATTTGATGCTACAGAATCTTATTCCCTAAGGCTATCTTGACAACTGACTTTGTACATAGACAAGCTCTCCTTTGTCTTTATAAGATGAAAAGTGAGTCAAAGCATTTTTTCTCTGCCCATATGATTGCTAGGATTCCAATCTGAGATGTATTGCCTGATAATAAGGATAATTTACTATCTGTAGTACTATAGTTAAAATATACTGACACAAGTAATTCAGAGGGATGAGGGCTTCTCATCTCTTTCTTCACAGCTCAGTCACTCATCACGAAATTCATCTTTATGGATTTGGAAAGAACTGAGAGACATTACGCCCAATGATCCTATTATTATGTGAAGGATTCTTCCCTGAGATTCTTCCCCTGTTTCAACTGACCCTGAAACACTGTGAACTCTTTGGAAGACAAATGTCAAGGAAATAAATGTTATGCATTGCTAATATTAAATGCACTTGCAATATGGTATCTATTATAATAGAAGTATTTTTATCTGATTTTTTCTATTTATTATCCTTTCCTGCTTTTCTGGTTGAGGAGTCATTATACGTGTTCATAAGTGTTTTTCTTTCCTTCTGATATAAAATTCTTACTTTGTTCCCATCGAGGGAACTCTTTAAGAATGAGGCAAAAGTTAATTAAACTATTCTTAAAGTGTCTTCACACTTGGAGCCTGATTCATTTAAGTCAATTATTAAAATAAATGTTATTTATTAGAAAAAATAATCTTTATTCAAATTTCCTTAGTTTTTGCTAAGTTACCATCCCTTATATCACATTCCATTTGTCCTCGTTTTTTTTTTTTTTTTTTTTTTTTTTTTTTTTATGACAGGCACACAGTGAGAGAGAGAGGCAGAGGGAGAATCAGGCTCCATGCACCGGGAACCCGATGTGGGATTCAATCCCTGATCTCCAGGATAGCGCCCTGGCCCAAAGGCAGGCGCGAAAACACTGCGCCACCCAGGGATCCTGTGTCCCCATGTTTACTTAGGCTCCTCTGGATTGTGACAGTCTTTCAGCCTTTCCTTGTTGTTGTTGAACTGGAACACTTTGAGAAGTAGAATATTCTGTGAAATTTCCCTCAGTTGGGACATGTCTGTTGTTTATCTCATGATTGAACTGGTTTTTTGGACTATATACAGAGATATACTGCATTTTTATTATATCATATGAAGCATAGATGCTATCAGCATGATTCATCAGTCTTGGTATCGATCTGATCATCTTGCTGAGGTAGTGTTTGTCAGGTTTCTCCATAGTAAAGTGATTCTTATTATTATTATCATTATATTATTATTACTATTATTATTATTATTTTAACCCTTTCATAATATATTTTGTAGAAGGAAGTTACTATGTATATTCCACACATAAGAGTGAGAAGCTATGCTCATCAACTTGAGGGTGGAATGTCTGCACAAATTTTTGAAATTCTTCTAGATGGGAGATTTCTCTTCCTTCTGGGTTTGTTTGTTGTTTCTTTTTCAAAGATGGTATTTATTTATTTGAGAGATAGAAGAGAGAAAAAGCATGAGCGAGAGGAGCAGAGGGAGAGGGAGAGGCAGGTTCCCTGCTGAACAGGGAGCCTGCTGTGGGACCTGGATTATGATCTGAGCCTAAGGTAGAAGGTTCACTGACTGAGCCACCCAGGTGCCTTCTGTCTTTCTTTCTTTCTTTCTTTCTTTCTTTCTTTCTTTCTTTCTTTCTTTCTTTCTTTCTTTCTTCTTTCTTTCTTCTTTTTTTATTAATATATTTATTTTTTTAATGGTGTTCAATTTGCCAACATACAGAATAATACCAATTACTCAACCCGTCAAGTGCCCCCCTTAGTGCCCATCACACATTCACCCCCACGCCCCGCCCTCCTACCCTTCCATCACCCCTAGTACATTTCCCAGAAATAGGAGTCTTTGTGTTCTGTCTCCCTTTCTGATATTTCCCACACATTTCTTTCTCCCTTCCGTCATATTCACTTTCACTATTATTTATATTCCCAAATGAATGAGAACATACAATGTTTGTCCTTCTCCGATTGACTTACTTCACTCAGCATAATACCCTCCAGTTCCATTCACATTGAAGCAAATAGTGGGAATTTGTCATTTCTAATGGCTGAGTAATATTCCATTATGTACGTAAACCACATCTTCTTTATCCATTCATCTTTCGATGGACGCTGAGGCTCCTTCCACAGTTTGGCCATTGTGGACATTGCTGCCTTAAACATCAGAGAGCAGGTGTCCCGGCGTTTCAATGCATCTGAATCTTTTGGGGTAAATCCCCAACAGTGCAACTGCTGGTTCGTAGGGCAATTCTATTTTTAACTATTTGAGGAACCTCCACACAGTTTTCCAGAGTGCCTGCACCAGTTCACATTCCCACCAGCAGTGTAAGAGGATTCCCTTTTCTCCGCATCCTCTCCAACATTTGTGGTTTCCTGCGCTGTTAATTTTCCCCATTCTCAATGGTGTGAGGTCCTATCTCATTGTGGTTTTGATTTGTATTTCCCTGATGGCAAGTGATGCAGAGCATTTTCTCATGTGTATGTTGGCCTTGTCTATGTCTTCCTCTGTGAGATTTCTGTTCATGTCTTTTGCCCATTTCAAGATTGGATTGTTTGTTTCTTTCGTGTTGAGTTTAAGAAGTTCTTTATAGATCTTGGAAACTAGCCGTTTACCTGATACGTCATTTTTAAATATCTTCTCCCATTCTGTAGGTTGTCTTTTAGTTTTGTTGACTCTATCCTTTGCTGTGCAAAAGCTTCTTATCTCAATGAACTCCCAGGAGTTCATTTTTGCTTTTGTTTCTTTAGCATTCATGGATGAATCTTGCAAGAAGTTACTGTGGTCGAGTTCAAAAAGGGAGTTGCCTATGTTCTCCTCTAGCATTTTGATGGACTTTTGTCTCACAAAATCTTTGTGAGATTAGATCTTTCATCCATGTTGAGTTTATCTTTGTGTCTGGTGAAAGAGAGTGGTCTAGTTTCATTCTTCTGCATGTGGATGTCCAATTTTCCCAGCACCATCTCTTGAAGAGACTGAATTTCTTCCAGTGGATAATCTTTCCTCCTTTATCGAATATTTGTTGTCCATAAAGTTCAGGGTCCACTTCTGGGGTCTCTATTCTGTTCCATTGATCTCTGTGTCTGTTTTTCTGCCAGTACCACACTGTCTTGATGACCACAGCTTTGTAGGTCAACCTGATATCTGGCATTGTGATGCTCCCAGATATGGTTTTCTTTTTTAAAATTGCCTGGGTATTCTTTTCTGATCCCACAAATCTTAAAATAATTTGTTCTAACTCTCTGAAGAGAGTCCACGGTATTTTGATAGGGATTGCATTAAACGTGTAAATTGCCCTGGGTAACATTGACAGTTTCACAATATTAATTCTGCCAATCCATGAGCATGGAATATTTTTCCATCTCTTTGTGCCTTCCTCAATTTCTTGCAGAAGCGATCTATACTTTTTAGGGTATAGATCCTTTACGAATTTGGATAGGTATATTCCCAGGTGTCTTATGTTTTTGGGTGCAATTTTAAATGGGATTGACTCCTTAATTTCTCTTTCTTCAGTCTCATTGTTAGTGTATAGAAATGCCATTGATTTCTGGGCATTGATTTTGTATCCTGCCATGCTACCATATTGCTGTATGAGTTCTAGAAATCTTTGGGGGGAGGCTTTTGGATTTTCTATGTAGAGTATCATGTCATCAGTGAAGAGGGAGTGTGTGAATTCTTCTTTGCCAATTTGAATGTCTTTAATGTCTTTTTGATATCTCATTGCTGAGGCTAGGACTTCCAGTGCTATGTTGAATAGCAGTGGTGAGAGTGGACATCCCTGTCTTGTTCCTGATCCTAGGTGAAAGTCTCCCTGTGCTTTCCCATTGAGAACAATATTTGCTGTGGGCTTTTTGTAGATGGCTTTTAAGATGCTGAGGAATGTTCCCTCTATCCCTGTGCTCTGAAGAGTTTTGATCAGGAATGAATGCTGTATTTTGTCAAATGCTTTCTCTGCAACTAATGAGAGGATCATATGGTTCTTGGTTTTTCTCTTCCTCTTATGATGAATCACATTGATGGTTTTATGAGTGTTGAACCAGCCTTGTGACCTGGGGATAAATGCTACATGGTCATGGTGAAAAATTTTCCTAATGTACTATTAGATCCTATTGTCTTGTATCTTGTTAAGAATTTTTGCATCCATGCTCATCAGGGATATTGGTCTGTAATTCTCTTTTTGGTGGGGTCTTTGTCTGGTTTTGGAATTAAGGTGATGCTGGCCTCATAGAACGAATTTGGAAGTACTCCGTCTCTTTCTATCTTTCCAAACAGCTTTAGTAGAATAGGTATGATTTCTTCTTTAAACATTTGATAGAATTCCCCTGGGAAGCCATCTGGCCCTGTACTCTTGTGTCTTGGGAGGTTTTTGATGACTGCTTCAATTTCCTCCCTGGTTATTGGCCTGTTCAGGTTTTCTATTTCTTCCTGATCCAGTTTTGGTAGTTTCTGGCTTTCCAGGAATGCGTCCATTTCTTCTTGATTGCCTAATTTATTGGCGTTTAACTGTTCATAATGTTTTCAAAATTGTTTTTATTTCCTTGCTGTTGGTAGTGATCTCCCTTTCTCACTCGTGATTTTATTAATTTGAGTCTTCTCTCTCTTCTTTTTAATAAGGTTGGCTAATGGTTTATCTATCTTATTAAATCGTTCAAAGAACCAACTCCTGGTTCTGTTGATCTGTTCCACACTTCTTCTGGTCTCGATTTCATTGAGTTCTGCTCGAATCTTAATTAACTCTCTTCTGCTGGGTGTAGAGCTCATCTGCTGGATTTTCTCTAGCTCCTTTATGTGTAAGGTTAGCTTTTGTATTTGAGTTCTTTCCAGATTTTGAATGGATGCTTGTATTGCGATGTATTTCCCCCTTAGGACTGCTTTTGCTGCATCCCAAAGGTTTTGAACGGTTGTATCTTCATTCTCATTAGTTTCCATGAATCTTTCAAATTCTTCCTTAATTTCCTGGTTGACCCTTTCTTCTTTTAGCAGGATGGTCCTTAACCACCACGTGCTTGAGGTCCTTCCAAACTTTTTGTGATGTAGTTCTAATTTCAAGGCATTATGGTCTGAGAATATGCAGGGGATGATCCCAAACTTTGGTATCATTTCAGACCTGATTTGTGACCCAGTATTTGGTCTATTCTGGAGAAAGTTCCATGTGCACTTGAGAAGAATGTGTATTCAGTTGAGTTTGGATGTAAAGTTCTGTAGATATCTGTGAAATCCATCTGGTCCAGTGTATCATTTAAAGCTCTCGTTTCTTGGAGATGTTGTGCTTAGAAGACCTATCGAGGGTAGAAAGAGCTAGATTGAAGTCGCCAAGTATAAGTGTATTATTATCTAAGTATTTCTTCACTTTGGTTTTTAATTGGTTTCAATATTTGGCAGCTCCCACCCTCGGGGCATATATATTGAGGATTGTTAAGTCTTCTTGTTGGATAGATCCTTAAATATGAGATAGTGTCCCTCTTCATCTCTCACTACAGTCCTTGGGGTAAATTTTAGTTTATCTGATTTAAGGATGGCTACCCCTGCTTTCTTTTGAGGACCATTCGAATGGTAAATGGTTCTCCAACCTTTTATGTTCAAGTTGTACGTGTCCTTCTGTCTAAAATGCTGTAGATTTACAGCAAATCGATGGGTCCTGCTTTTTTTATCCAGTCTGAAACCCTGCGCCTTTTGATGGGGTCATTAAGTCCATTCACGTTCAGAGTTACTCTTAACAGATATGAGTTTAGTGTCATCATGATATGTATTCAGTCCTTATTTTTGTGGATTGTTCCACTGAACTTCTTCTTAAAGGGGAATTTTAAGAGTCCCCCTTAAAATGTCTTGCAGAGCTGGTTTGGAGGTCACATATTCTTTCAGTTCCTGCCTGTCTTGGAAGCTCTTTATCTCTCCTTCCATTTTGAATGAGAGCCTTGCTGGACATAGTATTCTTGGTTGCATGTTCTTCTCATTTAGGACCCTGAATATATCCTGCCAGCCCTTTTTGGCCTGCCAGGACTCTGTAGACATGACTGCTGTTACCCTAATTCTCCTCCCCATAAAGTTCAGGGATTCCTGTCCCTTGCTGCTTTAAGGATCTTCTCTTTTTCTTCGGAATTTGCAAGCTTCACTATTAAATGTCGAGGTGTTGGGTGGTTTTTATTGATTTTAGGGGGGGGATCTCTCTATTTCCTGGATATGAATGCCTGTTTCCTTTCCTAGATCGGGAACGTTTTCAGCTATGATTTGCTCAAATACATATTCTGGCCCTATGTCCCCTTCGGCGCCCTCGGGAACCCCAATTAAACATAGGATTTTCTTCCTCAGGCTCTCCTTTATTTCCCTTAATCCGTCTTCATGGTCTTTTAATTGTCTCTTTTTTCCTCAGTTTCCCTCTTTGCCAGCAACTTGTCTTCTATGTCACTCACTCTTCCACCTAGTTAACCCTGGTCGGTTGGACTACTAGTTTGGATTGCATCTCATTCAGTTGATTTTTAATTTCTGCCTGATTGGATCTAAATTCTGCAGTCATCAAGTCTCTTGAGTCCTTTATGCTTTTTACTAGAGCCACCAGTAGCTCTATAATAGTGCTTCTGAATTGGCTTTCTGACATTGAATTGTAATCCAGATTTTGTAACTCTGTGGGAGAGAGGACTGTTTCTGATTCTTTCTTTTGAGGTGAGGTTTTCCTTCTAGTCACTTTGCTCAGTGCAGAGTGGCCAAAAACACGTTGTATTGGGAAAAGGCGAAAAAGAGAGAGAGAGAAGGAAAGAAAAGAGAAAAAGAATAAAGAGGAAAGGAAGAAAAAGAAGAATAAAGAGAAGAAAAAGGGAAAGAAAAAGGTGAAAAAAAGGTGGGGGAAGCAATCAGAAATCAAAAAGAAAAAAAAAGAACACACAGGGGAGTATCGTCTGATTCTCTATACGTTAAGGCCCTTGACTTCCTCTGGAACTTGTCCCTCTAGCTGGTCTTCTGGGCAAGGGGCCTGTTGTGCTGATTTTCATGTGTTAGTACTTGGGGGATCTGCTCTGACCCCGCCTGTCGGAGGGCTCAGTGGGGTTGTTTACCCCGTGAGGCCCCTGGAGGAACAACCCCAGTGGCTGCGGCAGCTCTGGCAACCTGGATTCAGCCCCCACAAATAACTATGGAGCTCTCTCTCTGTAGGGGTGTGGAGATTCCAGGGCGGGGCGCTGATCTGCTCAGTTCGGGGCAGGAGCATCCTTGCTGTCCTGGGCACTCCCGGCTTCTTCCTGTCCCGGAGGAGGCCGGATCTTGGGCTGTGTGCCAGCACCCTCTGCTCCCAGTCTGCGGTGTTGGATTTGCACTCTTGGACATGCAGGCGCCTCTCTGCAGAGCCGCCGCCTGAGCCCCTCCAAGCTGCTCAAGGACGCGTAGCCCCCTCCAAAGAGCTGCACCTGAGCCCCTCAAAGTTGCTCCCGGAGCTGTGCAGCCCCCTCCGCACTGAGCCTCTTCCTCTGCCAGAGCCCCTGCCGCTGACATGCTCCCGGGGCCGCGCAGTCCCCTCCATGCAGAGCCGCCCCCCGAGCCCCTCCGAGCTGCTCCCAGGTCAATGCCTGCACGCTGCAGCTCGTAGTGAGCTCAGCGCACTCTCATGTGTGAGCAGGTGTCTGTTAGTGTCACAGGGAGCCCGAGGACATCTCCGCCTTCCTGGGGTCCTGCTCTACCTGCAGGCGCCATTCCGCCCAGGACATTTGGTACAGCTCCTGCTACTCTGGCACAGAGCTCTCCTGTCCTGGGGGCACTTGCCCCAGTCTTAGCCCAGCTCCTCGCGGGGCTCCTCCCCCTTGGATGCTTTTTGTATCTTTATTTCTTTTTCCCCATCTTCCTACCTTGATTGAAGTCCGAACTTTTCACAATGTAGCATTCCAGCTGGTCTCTTTAAATCTCAGGCCTAATTCGAAGATTTTCAGGATGATTTGAAGGTTATCTAGGTAATTTGGTGGGGACAGGTGATTTGGGGACCCTACTCTTCCACCATCTTGCCCCACCTCCTGTATGTTGCCCTTTAGCTTTGGTTGTTTCCTTCATTTTGCGGAAGGTTTTCAATTTGATGAAGTCCCAATAGTATTTTGCTTTTGTTTCCCTCACATTAGAGGCATATCTAGAAAGAATATCCAGTGGCCAATGTCAATGACGTTCCTGCCTATCTTTCCTTCTTTTTATGGTTTCAGGTCTCACTTTAGGTCTTTCATCCATTTTGAATTTATTTTTTATAAATGTGTTGTAAGAAAATGGTCGTGGTCCAAAAATGTACAGGGTGTGATATCAACCTTCTTGTACGTGTTGTACCTGTTGAGGGCTGATTTGTGGGCTGTGATATGATCTGTTCTGGAGAATGTCCCATGTGCACTTGAAAGGAATCTGTATTCTGCTCTAGGATGAAATGTTCTGACTATTTGTGTTGAGTCCCTGTGGTCCAGTGTGTCAAGGCTATTGTTCCCCTGTTGTTTTTCTGCATAGACGTTCGGTCCTTTGCAATAAGTGGGTGTTAAAATGCCCTGTCATTGTATTATTATCAGTGAGTTCCTGTATGTTTGTTGTTAATTGGTTTCTATATTTAGGTACCCCATGTTGGCAGCATAAATATTTAGTTGTTTGATCTTGATAGAGAGTCCTTTTAATTATGAGATATTGCCTTCTTCATCTCTTCTTACAGTATTTGTTCTTTTTTGATATTTAATTAATTTATTTATTCATTCATGAGAGATGCACTGAGAAGCAGAGGCAGAAACATAGGCAGAGGGAGATGCAGGCTCCCCAAAGGGAGGCCGATATGGGACTCGAACCTGGGATCCCATGATCACACCCTGAGCCGAAGGCAGATGCTCAGCCACTGAGCTACCAGGTGTCCCCCAGGGTTTGGTGTCAAATCTAGTTTGTCTGATATAAGTATGGGTCCTCCAGGTTTCCTTTGATATCCAGTAGCGTGATAGATGATTTTCCATCCCCCAACTTTCAATCTGTTGGTGTCTATAGGTCTAAGGTGAGCATCTTGTAGGCAGCATACAGATGGATCTTGTTTTTTATTAACGATTTTATTTATGAGAGAGAGAGAGAGATAGGCAGAATATTAGGCAGAGAGAGAAGCAGGCTCCCCACCAGAAGCCCAATATGGGACTCGATCCCAGACTCCAGTATCACTCCCTGAGTCAAAGGCAGACGCTCAACCCCTAGTCACCCAGGTTCCGGGATCCTGTTTTTTAAGCCACTCTGATAGCGTATATCTTTTGATTGGAGGATTTAGTCCATCAGCATTCAGAGTGATTATTGAAAGATATGAACTTAGTGCCTCTCTGTTACCGGTAGAGTTTGTGTTTCTGGTGATGTTCTCTGGGACTTTCTAGTCTTTGTTGCTTTGGGTCTCTTTTTTCCTCTACTAGAAGAGTCCCCCTTAAAATTCTTTACTGGACTGGTTTAGTGGTCATGAACTCCCTTATATTTTGCCTGTCTGGGAAACTCTTTTTCTCTCCTTCTATCCTGAAGGACACCCTTGCTGAAGAAAGAACTCATACAAATTGGACTCCAATAACAAGAAATTAAAAGCATAAAATAAATTTTTGCTATTATGATTGAGGAAAATGGCATTTAGGTGGAAAACCAGAAGCTGAAAGAGAGGAGGACAGATTTCACCATGCGTAGCCTTCACAGGGACCTGGTGTCCTTTCCTAGGAAGGGCCCCCCCCTCCATAGGATGCTTCCTGTCCCTCTGCGCTCCTTGTTGGAACCCACCAGGCACATCTCCGTGCCTCTAGCACCTCTGCAGTTGTGGTTCATAACGTCTTCCATGTATCCTATTGGGGACCAATGTGTCGTGTATGTAGCCATCAGGCTGCTGTTTGACAACATTGGGGTCTGACTTTTGTTGGCTTTGCGGTGTGTGTGTGTCTATCACATGCAGCTATCACATGCAGCTATCTGATACTCTGGCTGGGTCACCCAACCGCTGATATGGTTGTCACAATATCATTTCTGTTGGTGGCGCTGGGCGGCTAGCTGTGCTCTCCTGGCCGACCCGGGGAACGCTCGTGCAGTGACATTCCGCTGGAGGGTCAGCTGAGCCAGAAGGTCAGGCTCAGACACATTCCCAAATCCCGCACTGGCTCCCGCCAAGCACCCCCTGCTTCTCTTCTCCCCGATGCCTCTCCAGCCGGGACCAGATCTCGGGGCCACCCTGGGGGGAGTTCCTGAGGAGCCGCCTGCCCATGGCGGGGAGCCCTGGGGCTGCCTGTGTGTGGGAGTCGGGGTGGGGACGGGGCTGGGTTTCCTCAGTCACCTGTGCTGCCTGGCCTTCAGGC
>JAVLSZ010000887.1:0-2500 GCA_032313775.1 Urocyon cinereoargenteus
CCTAACCCTAACCCTAACCCTAACCGTACCCTAACCCTAACCCTAACCCTAACCCGTACCCTAACCCGTACCCTAACCCTAAACCTAACCGTACCCTAACCCTAAACCTAACACTAACCCTAACCCCAACCCGTACCCTAACCCTAACCTTAACCCGTACCCTAACCCTAACCCTAACCCTAACCCTATCCCTTTCCTAACCTAACCCTAACCCTAACCCTAACCCTAACCCTAACCTGTACCCTAACCCTAACCCGTACCCTAACCCTAAACCTAACCCTAAACCTAACCCTAACCAGTACGCTAACCCTAACCCTTACCCTAACCCTAACCCTAACCCGTACCCTAACCCTAACCCTAATCCGTACCCTAACCCTAACCCGTACCCTAAACCTAATCCTAACCCTAAACCTAACCCTAACCTGTACCCTAACTCTAACCCGTACCCTAACACTAACCCTAACCCTAACCCCTAACCCTAAACCTAACCCGTACCCTAAACCTAACCCTAACCCGTACCCTAACACTAACCGGTACCCTAACCCGCACCCTAAACCTAACCCTAACCCTAACCCTAACCCTAACCCGTACCCTAAACCTAACCCTAACCCTAACCCTAAACCTAACCCTAACCCGTACCGTAACCCTTACCTTAACCCTAACCCTAACCCGTACCCTAACCCTAACCCTAACACTAACCCTAAACCTAAACCTAACCTGTACCCTAAACGTAACCCTAACCCGTACCCTAACCCTTACCCGTACCCTAACCCTAACCCTAACCCTAACCCTAACCCTAACCCGTACCCTAATCCTAACCCTAACCCTAACCCGTACCCTAACCCTAACCCTAACCTTAACCCTAACCCGTACCCTAAACCTAACCCTAACCCTAACCCGTACCCTAACCCTAACCCTAACACTAACCCTAACCCTAACCCGTACCCTAACCTAAACTTAACCCGTACCCTAACCCTAACCCTAACCCTAACCCTAACCCTAACCCTAACCCATTCCTAACCCTAACCCTAACCCTAAACCTAACCCTAACCCTAACCCGTACCCTAACCCTAAACGTACCCTAACCCTAACCTAACCCTAAACCTAACCCTAACCCTAACCCGTAGGCTAACCCTAACCCTAAACCTAAACCTAACCCGTACCCTAACCCTAACCCGTACCCTAACCCTAACCCGTACCCTAACACTAACCCTAACCCTAACCCCTAACCCTAACCCTAACCCGTACCCTAACCTAACCCTAACCCGTACCCTAACACTAACCGTTACACTAACCCTAACACGTACCCTAACCCGTACCCTAACCCTAACCCTAACCCTAACCCTCACCCGTACCCTAACCCGTACCGTAACCCTTACCCTAAACCTAACCCTAAACCGTACGCTAACCCTAACACTAACCCTAACCCTAACCCTAACCCGTACCTAACCCTAACCCTAACACTAACCCCAAACCTAAACCTAACCTGTACCCTAAACGTAACCCTAACCCGTACCCTAACCCTTACCCGTACCCTAACACTAACCCTAACCCTAACCCGTACCCTAATCCTAACCCTAACCCTAACCCGTAACCTAACCCTAACCCTAACCTTAACCCTAACCCGTACCTTAACCCTAACCCTAACCCTAAACCGTACCCTAACCCTAACCCTAACACTAACCCTAACCCTAACCCGTACCCTAAACCTAAACTTAACCCGTACCCTAACCCTAACCCTAACCCTAACCCTAACCCATTCCTAACCCTAACCCTAACCCTAAACCTAACCCTAACCCTAACCCGTACCCTAACCCTAAACGTACCCTAACCCTAAACCTAACCCTAAACCTAACCCTAACCCTAACCCGTACGCTAACCTAACCCTAAACCTAACCCTAACCCATACCCTAACCCTAACCCGTACCCTAACCCTAACCCTAATCCTAACCCTAACCCCTAACCCTAACCCTAACCCGTACCATAACACTAACCCTAACCCGTACCCTAACCCTAACCCGTACCCTAACCTAATCCTAACCCTAACCCTAAACCTAACCCTAACCTGTACCCTAACCCTAACCCGTACCTAACACTAACCCTATCCCTAACCCTAACCCTAACCCGTACCCTTACGCTTAACCTACACTTAACCCTAACCCGTACCTAACCCTTACCCTAAACCTAACCCTAAACCGTACGCTAACCCTAACACCAACCCTAACACTAACCCTAACCCGTACCCTAACCCTAACCCTAACCCGTACCCTAACCCTAACCCTAACCCTAACCCTAACCCGTACCCTAACCCTAACCCTAACCCGTACCCTAACCCTAACCCTAACCCGTACCCTAACCCTAACCCTAACCCTAACCCTAACCTAACCCTTTCCTAACCCTAACCCTAACCCTAACCCTAACCCTAACCCGTACCCTAACCCTAACCCGTACCCTAACCCTAACCCTAACCCTAACCCTAACCCTAACCCTAACCCGTACC
>JAVLSZ010000887.1:7500-15000 GCA_032313775.1 Urocyon cinereoargenteus
ACCCTAAACCTAATCCTAACCCATACCCTAACCCTAACCCTAACCCGTACCCTAACCCTAACCCTAACCCTAACCCTTTCCTAACCCTAACCCTAACCCTAACCCTAACCCGTACCCTAACCCTAACCCGTAACCTAACCCTAACTTGTACCCTAACCCTAAACCTAACACTAACCCTAACCCGTACGCTAACCCTAACCCTAACTCTAACCCTAAACCTAACCCGTACCCTAACCCTAACCCGTACCCTAAACCTAACCCTAACCGTAACCCTAACCCTAACCCCTAAACCTAACCCTAACCCGTACCCTAAGCCTAACCCGTACCCTAACCCTAACCCTAACCCTAAACCTAACCCGTACCCTAACCCTAAACCGTACCCTAACCCTAACCCTAACCGTAACCCCTAACCCTAACCCTTACAAGTACCCTAACCCTAACCCTAACCCGTACCCTAACCCTAACCCTAACCCGTACGCTAACCCTAACACTAACCCTAAACCTAACCCTATCCCTAAACCGTACCCTAACCCTAACCCTACCCTAACCCTAACCCTAACCCATACCCTAACCCTAACCCTAACACGTACCCAAACCCTAACCGTAACCCTAACCCTAACCCGTACCCTAACCCTAACCCGAACCATAATCCTAACCCTAAACCGTACCCTAACCCTAACCCGTAACCTAACACTAAAACTAAACCGTACCCTAACCCTAAACCGTACCCTAATCCTAACACTAACCCGTACCCTAACCCTAACCCTAATCCTAACCCTAACCCTAACCCGGACCCTAACCCGTACACTAACCCTAACCCTAACCCTAACCCTAACCCTAACCCTTAACTCTAACCCTAAACCTAAAACTAACCCTAACCCTAACCCGTACCCTAAGCCGTATCCTAACCCTAACCCTAACCCTAACCCTAACCCTAACCCGTACCCTAACCCTAACCCGTACCCTAACCCTAACCCTAACCATAACCCGTACCCTAAAACTTACCCTAACCCTAACCCGTACCCTAACCCTAACCCTAACCCTAACCCTAACCCGTACCCTAACCCTTACCCACACCCTAACCCTAACCCTAACCCGTACCCTAACACGTACCCTAACCTAACCCGTACCCTAAACCTAACCCGTACCCTAACCCTAACCCTAACTCTAACCCTAACCCTAACCCTAACCCGTACCCTACCCTAACCCTAACCCTTTCCTAACCCTAACCCTAACCCTAACCCTAACCCTAACCCGTAACCTAACCCGTAACCTAACCCTAACCCGTGCCCTAACCCTAACCCTACCCCTAACCCTACCCGTACCCTAACCCTAACCCTAACCCGTACACTAACCCGTACACTAACCCTAACCCGTACCCTAAAACGTACCCTAACCCTAACCCTAACCCTAAACTTAACCCCTAACCCCTAACTCTAACCCTAACCCGTACCCTAACCCTAAACCTAACCCTAACCCTAACCCTAACCCGTAACCTAACCCTAACCCGTACCCTAACCCTAACCCTAACCATAACCCTAACCCGTACGCTAACCCTAACACTAACTCTAACCCTTACCCTAACCCGTACCCTAAACTTAACCCTAACCGTAACCCTAAAACTAACCCCTAACCCTAACCGTAACCCGTACCCTAACCCTAACCCTAACCCGTACCCTAACCCAAACCCATACCCTAACCCTAACCCTAACCCTAACCCGTATCCTAACCCTAACCCGTACCCTAAACCTAACCCTAACCCGTACACTAACCCTAACCCTAACCCGTACGCTAACCCTAACACTAACCCTAACCCTAACCCGTACCCTAACCCGTATCCTAACCCTAACCCGTACCCTAACCCTAACACTAAACCGTACCCTAACCCTAACCCTAACCCTAACCCGTACCCTAATCCTAATCCTAACACGTACCCTAAACCTAACCGTAACCCTAAACCTAACCCGTACCCTAATCCTAACCCATACCGTAACCCTAACCCTAACCCGTACCCAACCGTAACCCGTACCCTAACCATAAAACTAAACCGTACCCTAACCCTAAACCGTACCCTAATCCTAACCCTAACCCGTACCCTAAACATAACCCTAATTTAACCCTAACCCGGACCCTAACCCGTACACTAACCCTAACCCTAACCCTAACCCTAACCCTTAACCCTAACCCTAATCCTAACCCTAACCCTAACACTAACCCGTACCCTAACCTAACACTAACCCTAACCCTAACCCTAACCCGTAACCTAAACCTAACCCTAACCCTAACCCTAACCCTTAACCCTAACCCGTACCCTAAACCTAACCCTAAACTAATCCTAACCCTAACCCTAACACTAACCCGTACCCTAACCCTAACCCTAAACCTAACACTAACCCTAACCCGTAACCTAACCCTAACACTAACCCTAACCCGTACCCTAAACCTAACCCTAACCCGTACCCTAACCTAACCCGTACCCTAAACCTAACCCGTACCCTAACCCTAACCCTAACTCTAAACCTAACCCTAAACCGTACCCTAACCCTAACCCTAACCCTTTCCTAACCCTAAACCTAACCCTAACCCTAACCCGTACTCTAACCCGTACGCTAACCCTAACCCGTACCCTAACCCTAACCCTAACCCTAACCCGTACCCTAATCCTAACCCTAACCCTAACCCTAACCCTAATCCTAACCCGTACCCTAACCCTAACCCTAACCCGTACCCTATCCCTAACACTAACCCTAACCCGTACCCTAACCCTAAACCTAACCCTAACCCTAACCCGTACGCTAACCCTAACCCTAACTCTAACCCTAACCCTAACCCATACCCTAACCCTAACCCGTACCCTAAACCTAACCCTAACCGTAACCCTAACCCTAACCCCTAACCCTAACCCTAACCCGTACCCTAACCCTAAACCTAACCCGTAACCTAACCCTAACCCGTACCCTAAACCTAACCCTAACCCTAACCCGTACCCTAACCCTAACCCATACCCAAAACCTAACCCATACCCAACCCTAACCCTAACCCGTAGCCTAAACCTAACCGTAATCCTAACCCTAACTCTAACCCGTACCCTAACCCTAACCCTAACCCGTACCCTAACCCTACCCTAACCCGTACCCTAACCCTAACCCTAACCCTAACCCTAACCCGTACCCTAACCCTAACCCTAACCCGTACCCTAACCCTAACCCTAACCCTAATCCTTTCCTAACCCTAAACCTAACCCTAACCCTAACCCTAACCCGTAACCTAACCCTAACCCGTACCCTAACCCTAACCCTAACCATAACCCTAACCCGTACGCTAACCCTAACACTAACTCTAACCCTTACCCTAACCCGTACCCTAAACTTAACCCTAACCGTAACCCTAAAACTAACCCCTAACCCTAACCGTAACCCGTACCCTAACCCTAACCCTAACCCGTACCCTAACCCAAACCCATACCCTAACCCTAACCCTAACCCTAACCCGTATCCTAACCCTAACCCGTACCCTAAACCTAACCCTAACCCGTACCCTAACCCTAACCCTAACCCGTACGCTAACCCTAACACTAACCCTAACCCTAACCCGTACCCTAACCCGTATCCTAACCCTAACCCGTACCCTAACCCTAACACTAAACCGTACCCTAACCCTAACCCTAACCCTAACCCGTACCCTAATCCTAATCCTAACACGTACCCTAAACCTAACCGTAACCCTAAACCTAACCCGTACCCTAATCCTAACCCATACCGTAACCCTAACCCTAACCCGTACCCAACCGTAACCCGTACCCTAACCATAAAACTAAACCGTAACCTAACCCTAAACCGTACCCTAATCCTAACCCTAACCCGTACCCTAAACATAACCCTAATTTAACCCTAACCCGGACCCTAACCCGTACACTAACCCTAACCCTAACCCTAACCCTAACCCTTAACCCTAACCCTAATCCTAACCCTAACCCTAACACTAACCCGTACCCTAACCTAACACTAACCCTAACCCTAACCCTAACCCGTAACCTAAACCTAACCCTAACCCTAACCCTAACCCTTAACCCTAACCCGTACCCTAAACCTAACCCTAAACTAATCCTAACCCTAACCCTAACACTAACCCGTACCCTAACCCTAACCCTAAACCTAACACTAACCCTAACCCGTAACCTAACCCTAACACTAACCCTAACCCGTACCCTAAACCTAACCCTAACCCGTACCCTAACCTAACCCGTACCCTAAACCTAACCCGTACCCTAACCCTAACCCTAACTCTAAACCTAACCCTAAACCGTACCCTAACCCTAACCCTAACCCTTTCCTAACCCTAAACCTAACCCTAACCCTAACCCGTACTCTAACCCGTACGCTAACCCTAACCCGTACCCTAACCCTAACCCTAACCCTAACCCGTACCCTAATCCTAACCCTAACCCTAACCCTAACCCTAATCCTAACCCGTACCCTAACCCTAACCCTAACCCGTACCCTATCCCTAACACTAACCCTAACCCGTACCCTAACCCTAAACCTAACCCTAACCCTAACCCGTACGCTAACCCTAACCCTAACTCTAACCCTAACCCTAACCCATACCCTAACCCTAACCCGTACCCTAAACCTAACCCTAACCGTAACCCTAACCCTAACCCCTAACCCTAACCCTAACCCGTACCCTAACCCTAAACCTAACCCGTAACCTAACCCTAACCCGTACCCTAAACCTAACCCTAACCCTAACCCGTACCCTAACCCTAACCCATACCCAAAACCTAACCCATACCCAACCCTAACCCTAACCCGTAGCCTAAACCTAACCGTAATCCTAACCCTAACTCTAACCCGTACCCTAACCCTAACCCTAACCCGTACCCTAACCCTACCCTAACCCGTACCCTAACCCTAACCCTAACCCTAACCCTAACCCGTACCCTAACCCTAACCCTAACCCGTACCCTAACCCTAACCCTAACCCTAATCCTTTCCTAACCCTAAACCTAACCCTAACCCTAACCCTAACCCGTAACCTAACCCTAACCCGTACCCTAACCCTAACCCTAACCATAACCCTAACCCGTACGCTAACCCTAACACTAACTCTAACCCTTACCCTAACCCGTACCCTAAACTTAACCCTAACCGTAACCCTAAAACTAACCCCTAACCCTAACCGTAACCCGTACCCTAACCCTAACCCTAACCCGTACCCTAACCCAAACCCATACCCTAACCCTAACCCTAACCCTAACCCGTATCCTAACCCTAACCCGTACCCTAAACCTAACCCTAACCCGTACCCTAACCCTAACCCTAACCCGTACGCTAACCCTAACACTAACCCTAACCCTAACCCGTACCCTAACCCGTATCCTAACCCTAACCCGTACCCTAACCCTAACACTAAACCGTACCCTAACCCTAACCCTAACCCTAACCCGTACCCTAATCCTAATCCTAACACGTACCCTAAACCTAACCGTAACCCTAAACCTAACCCGTACCCTAATCCTAACCCATACCGTAACCCTAACCCTAACCCGTACCCAACCGTAACCCGTACCCTAACCATAAAACTAAACCGTACCCTAACCCTAAACCGTACCCTAATCCTAACCCTAACCCGTACCCTAAACATAACCCTAATTTAACCCTAACCCGGACCCTAACCCGTACACTAACCCTAACCCTAACCCTAACCCTAACCCTTAACCCTAACCCTAATCCTAACCCTAACCCTAACACTAACCCGTACCCTAACCTAACACTAACCCTAACCCTAACCCTAACCCGTAACCTAAACCTAACCCTAACCCTAACCCTAACCCTTAACCCTAACCCGTACCCTAAACCTAACCCTAAACTAATCCTAACCCTAACCCTAACACTAACCCGTACCCTAACCCTAACCCTAAACCTAACACTAACCCTAACCCGTAACCTAACCCTAACACTAACCCTAACCCGTACCCTAAACCTAACCCTAACCCGTACCCTAACCTAACCCGTACCCTAAACCTAACCCGTACCCTAACCCTAACCCTAACTCTAAACCTAACCCTAAACCGTACCCTAACCCTAAACCTAACCCTTTCCTAACCCTAAACCTAACCCTAACCCTAACCCGTACTCTAACCCGTACGCTAACCCTAACCCGTACCCTAACCCTAACCCTAACCCTAACCCGTACCCTAATCCTAACCCTAACCCTAACCCTAACCCTAATCCTAACCCGTACCCTAACCCTAACCCTAACCCGTACCCTATCCCTAACACTAACCCTAACCCGTACCCTAACCCTAAACCTAACCCTAACCCTAACCCGTACGCTAACCCTAACCCTAACTCTAACCCTAACCCTAACCCATACCCTAACCCTAACCCGTACCCTAAACCTAACCCTAACCGTAACCCTAACCCTAACCCCTAACCCTAACCCTAACCCGTACCCTAACCCTAAACCTAACCCGTAACCTAACCCTAACCCGTACCCTAAACCTAACCCTAACCCTAACCCGTACCCTAACCCTAACCCATACCCAAAACCTAACCCATACCCAACCCTAACCCTAACCCGTAGCCTAAACCTAACCGTAATCCTAACCCTAACTCTAACCCGTACCCTAACCCTAACCCTAACCCGTACCCTAACCCTACCCTAACCCGTACCCTAACCCTAACCCTAACCCTAACCCTAACCCGTACCCTAACCCTAACCCTAACCCGTACCCTAACCCTAACCCTAACCCTAATCCTTTCCTAACCCTAAACCTAACCCTAACCCTAACCCTAACCCGTAACCTAACCCTAACCCGTACCCTAACCCTAACCCTAACCATAACCCTAACCCGTACGCTAACCCTAACACTAACTCTAACCCTTACCCTAACCCGTACCCTAAACTTAACCCTAACCGTAACCCTAAAACTAACCCCTACCCCTAACCGTAACCCGTACCCTAACCCTAACCCTAACCCGTACCCTAACCCAAACCCATACCCTAACCCTAACCCTAACCCTAACCCGTATCCTAACCCTAACCCGTACCCTAAACCTAACCCTAACCCGTACCCTAACCCTAACCCTAACCCGTACGCTAACCCTAACACTAACCCTAACCCTAACCCGTACCCTAACCCGTATCCTAACCCTAACCCGTACCCTAACCCTAACACTAAACCGTACCCTAACCCTAACCCTAACCCTAACCCGTACCCTAATCCTAATCCTAACACGTACCCTAAACCTAACCGTAACCCTAAACCTAACCCGTACCCTAATCCTAACCCATACCGTAACCCTAACCCTAACCCGTACCCAACCGTAACCCGTACCCTAACCATAAAACTAAACCGTACCCTAACCCTAAACCGTACCCTAATCCTAACCCTAACCCGTACCCTAAACATAACCCTAATTTAACCCTAACCCGGACCCTAACCCGTACACTAACCCTAACCCTAACCCTAACCCTAACCCTTAACCCTAACCC
>JAVLSZ010000888.1:5000-10000 GCA_032313775.1 Urocyon cinereoargenteus
AAGGAGCTTCATTTTGGGGACAACTCTAAAAGCACCTGTAGAATCTCCTAGGGCCACCTTGGCAAAAGAGACACTGAAGATTTCCGTTTTGTTGTGATCCGTGATCCTTTGTAGGCATGTGCCTTGAAAACTTCTGAGATGTTTTTTGGTTGGCTGGTTGGCTGCCTGGCTGTCTGTCTACTGGTTCCTTCATCCGTTCGTGGATTCTCAGCGGATCCCAGAATGCCAAACCCTAAATAGAGTCTCTTGACTACTATAGGTAGTAGTTTACCTGCTCTGGGAAGGCACATGAGAAGCACTGTCAGACAAAGAATCATAAGCCCTCTTAGATTATATTGCGTGGGTGAATGCTGCCGGTGTTCCAAACACGAAATGAAATTCCTAAACTTGTAACGTGTCCTGGTATAGTGCCATCACTCCACATTCGAACTGTTTAAATGCTCTGCGTGCGTGCGTGCGTGCGTGCGTGCGTGCGTGTGTGTTGTGTGTGTGTGCGTGCGTGACAGAAACTGGTCGGATTTTCCTCTCGACTGCATTATAATGAGCTCTCATCGGGTCTTTAGGCACGTCTGTCCGTGGGTGACCTCCCTGTCATGTGCAGGTGTTGTTCGGAAGGTCTTGCACCAATACGGTCCGCCTTTCAGAAGATTCGCGGAAAGGACTGTGGACCAATCCCGGTGTCTGGTCACCCTGAGATCGTCCAACTACATACAGTAGGAGTTGCCGGAACTAATGAAAAAGCTGCATGGAAACCGAACAGAAAGGAACAACGTGGAACTGAATGAGTTCTACCAAACCCTGAACAGAGTTCAGAAACTCTCAGTGAGTCATCTTCCTTTTTTTTTTTTTTTTTTTTTTTTTTGGCGATTGTTAAATCCTCTTCAGAAGGTCGGTGGGAATCCGTTCTCATTGTAACCAGACACCGTTGGAAGGATCCCCTGTATCACCAAGGCCTTCCTTGAATAGAATGGCGTCTGTTTTTCTCTCTTTCGACCTCCCCCGGGTCCCCACGCCACCCTCCCCTCCTCCCTCCCCTCCCCTCCCCTCTCCCTCCGCGCCCCCCCCCCCCGCCCCCACCTGGAGACACTCAGATCCACTTCTCGGGTGCCAGCCGAGCCCCTCAGGGAAACCATGAGCCTGATACCTTCCTTCCAGAGGTCGCCACGGCCTCACTGGGCGAGTCAAGAGTGCCACCTCCTGGCGGACGAAACCGAGAGTCAGCTGCTTAACCAACCCCAGCGAGCCTCCCAGGTTGCCCCTACAAGGTGCTTGGAAATGCTGAGGCTCAACGACACCGGAACCACAACGACCGGAAGAACAGAAAAGAAGAGCAAAAGAAATGCAGAAGTTCTTCCTTCTGGCCTTGCCTTTACAGGCGTGTGCCGTCTGCGACCACGCCTGTCTCCCCGGACAGGAAGAAAAGAGTCCAGGTGGCTGAACCGGGGTTCTGCACTCTGCGGACCACAGGAACCCCCTCCAGCCTGACCCAGGAACTCCCTTACTCTGAGCCAGGGACAGGGGGGTCTTGTTTTGTGTTTCGGTTGTGGTCCAACAGACAGGCGTCACCCACGGTGGAACCTTGTAACCGTTTCTAAGCCTAGAGTCGCTCAGCGGCATTACATACGTTCACACATCCTCCTCGACAAGTTATCTTTCCATTCCATTTTTTTACTCTCTTTGTAAAAATTTTTAAAATTTTATTTATTTATTTATTCATTCATTTTTTGTTATTTATTTGTTTGTTTGTTTATTATTTTTAAGGATTTTTTTTTAAATGAGAGAGAGAGAGAGAGAGAGAGAGAGAGAGAGAGAGAGAGAGAGGCAGAGAGAGAGGCAGAGACACAGACAGAAGGAGAAGCAGGCTCCATGCAGGGAGCCCGATGTGGGACTGGATCCCGGGTCTCCAGGATCACACCCCAGGCTGCAGGCGGCGCCAAAGCGCTGCGCCACCGGGGCCGCCCTCCATTTTTTTACTCTTAAATTTAATTTCTTAAACTGTATTGATCGGGCACCCGATCTCTGCCTCTCCCTCTCTCTCTCTCTCTCTCTCTCTCTCTCTCTCTCTCTCTCCCCCCCCTCCCTCCCTCCCTCCCCCCTCCCCCGAATAAATAAATAAAATCTTTAAAAAATAAATGAATTGATAAACTGTATTTATTCACGGGAGACACACAGAGAGAGGCCGGGTCGCAGGCAGAGGGAGAAGCAGGCTCCACGCGGGGAGCCCGGTGCGGTGCTGGGTCCCCGAAACGCCGTGATGACGCCCGGAGCCGAGTCGAAGGCAGACGCAGACGCTCAAACGCGGGTATGCCACCTGGGCACACCTCGTCCGCACCTCTTCCTTCCCACCGCCACCCACGGTTTTGCGCGTTTGTCGGGTTCCCACACACAGGACCTCGTGCTCCAGGTCTATCCCTAGACACACCCTAGGATCCCCAACTAGGGAATAGGCTCAGATGGGACCGATGCTCATGTGACCGTGCTCCTGTTTGAGGACTGTCCTCGGTTGCTGCAGCGGTGGCGGCGAGACAAAGGGTCTCTCTCCACACACTGCACAGGGTGTTGCATCGCGTCGTGGGGAGGTGACGCGGGAAGGACGGGTTTCGGTTGGCGGACATTTCTACATCCCATCTGGGAACGGCTCCCACCCTCCGGTGTGGTGTCCCGGATCTGTAGGAGTGAGGGCAGCAGGAAGCCTCCCACGGATGACATTTGCAAGTGCGCCCTTGCCTGGGGCCGGAGCCGGAGCCGGAGCCGGAACCGGACATGGAACCGGTGCAGCCTGGGTGGTTCGGAAGGCAGGTGCCTGCGGGACCGGCGGCCAGCGTGTGAGGGTGGGCGCGTGGGCGGGTGGGGGGCATGCCCCGAGTGGGGCAGATGTCCCCATCCCAAGG
Source organism: Urocyon cinereoargenteus (assembly GCA_032313775.1). NCBI lineage: Eukaryota > Metazoa > Chordata > Mammalia > Carnivora > Canidae > Urocyon > Urocyon cinereoargenteus. The sequence continues at coordinate 7,892 of JAVLSZ010000888.1, forward strand.
AGGCGGAGGAGGAAAGCCACCCCAAGGACCCTCTTTGGCGCCCGTCCTGTGTCAGGAAACGCTACTGACCCGGGTGGATCCGGACCAGGCTGCGTCCCAGCTGCCCTGGGATCCCACATTCCTCACACCTGGACTCACCTCACCGGTGTGGTGCCTGCCTTTCCGGCTCTGCCTGCCTGCCTGCCCGCCCGCCTGCCTGCCTGCCTGCCTGCCTACCTATCTCTTGGATCCAACTTGCAACTTTCAGTCCGTGAGGTTGGGGGCTTCGACTCTCTGGGTCTTGCTAGAACCCAAACAGAGAAAGACGTTTGCCGTAGGATAGATATACCACTTTCAAGTAAGCGTCTGTGAAATGATTATGAAGGAAGGAAACTCTCAGCCTTGAACGTTTGTTTCTGGGCCCTGCTCCATTGGCTTTCACACTGACCCAGGGCCAAACGGCTCACAGAAAACTCAGCACTAGTTGGGCTCTATTTCCGTGCCACTGAATGCACGTTGCCTGTCTGCCTCCCCTAAAAAGTCAAGCAACGGGGACGCCTGGGTAGCTCCGTGTTCAGCATCTGCCTTGGGGTCAGGTCATCATCCTGGGGTCCTGAGGGCCCCGACTCCCACTTGGGGCTCCCGGCGGGGAGCCTGCTTCTCTCTGCATCTGTCAATGCCTGTCTCTGTGTGTCTCTCATGGATAAATAAAGAACATCTCTAAAACAGGAAAGAATGAATGATTAATTAAAAGGACTGACTGACTGACTGACTGAACTGATCGACTGCCCGACTGACCGGCTGAATGAATGTATACATAAGCAAGCCAGGAAGCAAGCAAGCAAGCAAGCAAGCAAGCAAACAAATGAACAATTGAAATCGATGAAGGGGTGCGTGGCTGCTGGCTGGCACTGTCGGTGGAGTGTGGGACTCTATGTTTCTCGGTTGGTTGCGAGGACGAGCCCTAACCTGGGTGTAAACATCGCATACACCTAAAATCTTTTGAAAATAAAAAAATTAAGAAAAGAAAAGAAAAGAAAAGAAAAGAAAAGAAAAGAAAAGAAAAGAAAAGAAAAAAGAAAAGAAAAAAAGAAAAGAAAAGAAAAAGGTGGGCAGCCCGGGTGGCTCGGCGGTTGAGCGCTGCCTTCAGCCCGGGGCCTGATCCTGGAGGCCCCGGCATCAGAGTCCCAGGTCGGTCGGGCTCCCAGCATGGAGCCTGCTTCTCCCTCTGCCTGTGTGTCCGACTCTCTCATTCACTGTGTCTCAGGAGAAAATAAACAGAATCTTTACAAAAAGGAAAAAAAAAATTGTTTTGTTTTGTTTTGTTTTGTTTTGTTTTGTTTCGATCGGATCGATCGATCGCTAAAAGGCAACCTGCCAAAACTGACGATGAGAAAACGGAAGGAAGCCTTCCTGGTTCCCATAGAGTTCAAGCCCTACAGCCTTGCCCGTACCAAGATCAGAGAATAAACTGTCCACTCTCTATGGCGTCCGTCCTCCCGAGGACGCCCCCAGCTCCTTATGGAGCATGCACACACACGTGCACGCGCACACAGAAAAGCGGGGCGGACCGAACCAGACCCTAGAGAACCCTGCAGCGAAGGTTGAGCACACGAAACCCACCCCCCCCACCCCACCCCCCACCCCCGCCCCGCTAGCCACAGGAAACTCCGTCAGGCTACCCCTCCCTGGGCTGCTTAGGGGGCCTATACTTACTTCCAAGTGCTCACTGACCTGGGACACGTGGAAGGGGAACCTGAGGCTCAGATGGCCCGAACCGGGTGAATGGGGTGCTTTGCTCACGCCTGAATGCTATGCTCTCCACGATTAGAGAAAGCTGGCAATGAGGCCAGCCCAGGGACCAGAACCTAACCGAGGAATCCCTCTGGTTCCATCAGTAATGTCCCGACTGTTGGTAAGGAACCAGTGCTCGGTTCACTCGGGAAGACAGACGCTCTGGTCTTCTTCGGGTTGGGTTGTTGCTGCGGCTTTGGGTATCTTTGCAGGAAACCGGCCTCTTCTCTTTCGAAATGGAAACCGAAGGATGGATGGGGTCCGGACGCGGTCACGCTCGCTGGCCACTGGAGTTGTTGTCACCCAGCCAGCGGGGAGATCGGAGCATCGGGTCTT
>JAVLSZ010000888.1:15000-19751 GCA_032313775.1 Urocyon cinereoargenteus
CTCCTTTTAGTAGACAGAAGGTGGCTTGTGACACAGCCGGCGGCGACTACTTCGAATGAGACTGAGGATTTCCCTTGGGAAGTGGGTGCGAGAGGGAGGACAGGTCGATGGGGAACCAGGAAACTGTTGGCCCATCGCTTTAGAGGAAGGAGTGTGCTTGTTGGGCCCTCACCCAGGGTGGATGAGCCAGAACTGTCCCTGGCCAGGCCTCCCTTAGTCCTTCGCCCTTATCACTCCATGCCGGTGTTTGGCCTCTGGACCCTAAGACACCAGGGTCATGTGCTTAACTCCCCATCAGATTCACCAGACCCCCGCCATGCCACACCCTCCCAGACGCACCCCCACCCCTGGAAGGCATTAGAGTGAGATGGCATCCTCCACATCCAGGATTGATTCCCAAAGGGTTTAATTGGGGTTTCCTGGGTCAGGAAACCAGGAGGGGTCGCTTTTGGACCCCAAACAATGTGAGTTCTTCAGACATCCTCTTTGCCCTTCTCCTTTCCCCCTCCACTCCCCTCCCCTCCCCTCCCCTCCCCTCCCCTCCCTTCTCTTTTCTTCTCTCCCCTCCCCCACAGTTTGGGAGCCGCAGCCTGAGGGCTGGGGGAGGTGCAGAAAGCCATTCAATGGCGAGAAGTCCCAGGCTCGGACTTTAACAGACAGCCATGTGCATTTGAATGAAATGATTGAATGAGGGCCATTGGAATGGATGGCCCTGAACCTCCCTTCTGCCACCCGCCACCCTCCATCCCCGCCCCCAACCAACCAACCCTGAGTCCTCTGGTGGATTTGGGAATGCAAGGCGCGTGTGTGTGTGTGTGTGTGTGTGTGTGTGTGTGTTTCCACGGACGCACCCGCGGAGGGTGGTGGGGCATGCTCACGTTGGCTCCTGCAAACTCCATTCATTCTTGGGAATGTTCTGTTGTTTCTGCTGAGTTGCCAGTTGCTGCGATGAGCCAAGCTATACTCCTCCCGTTGCCTAGTTCTCAAAAAGGCCGAGTCTCCGGTTTTCTCGGTGAATGGACTGACCCACGCCTTCCCATCCCGCCGGACCCCTTCTGCAAATATTTGCACTGAAAGGGTTCTTTCACCTCGTCCAGAAAACAAACAACAGCCACCCACACCCACCCCATTGCCACAGATACGCAACCCACACAACAAAACTCCAGCTGGCCTCCTTCTGCCTCCATGTACTTTAGAGAGTCACTGTCTTAGACATGCCTTAGGCTCAAGGACTCGATGCTGCCTCCCTTTCTGTGGCACGGTCCCATCCACCCCCCCCCCCCCCCCCCCCCGTTAGGCCCAAAGTAGAATTGCATGACCACACTGCTCACGGGAGCTGGAGAAGATATGCTAACGTGACCGACCGACCGGATGGGAGCACTGTCCATTTGAAAGGACCTACAGGCTGAGGCGTCTATAAACATGCTCCCTGGAAGTCTTTGGCATTCACATGCCTCTGATGAAATCATTGCTCTGGAAACTCCAGCATCTATAGCCGATCTTGTCCATGGTCTTCTGACCATTGCTCGTCCTCTGTTCGCCTGACATTCTGCCCAATTGTCCACGGAGAAATTAGACCCCCATCCCGTGAGAGCTGAATCCGATTCCTCTGCTCACCCCCAGGACAGAGAAGAATATGCACAGGTCTGTGCCCGCCCATCTTCTCTTTCTCCGCCACGGCAGAAGAAAATGTGGCCCGCCCTCCCTTCTCCTGTCAAAAGTCAAATCTGAGATATGACTTGGATACGAGGGAAACCAGATTACTGTTTTGAACCATAGACACATTGATTGATTGATTGGAGATTTTATTTAGGTAGTCATGAGACGCACGCACGCACGCGCGCACGCACGCACGCACGGACGCACGCACGGACGCACGCACACGCACACACACGGACGCACGGACGCACGCACGCACGCACGCACGCACGCACGCACACAGAGGCAGAGACACGGGCAGAGGGAGAAGGAGACTCCATCCATGCATGGAGCCCGCTGTGGGACTCGATCCCAGGACCCCGGGATCGGGATCACGCCCTGGGCCGAAGGCAGGCGCTCAACCGCTGAGCCACCCCGGCCTCCCTACCTGGAGACACTTTGAAACAGTAGCAGCAGCAGCAAAGAAACACGCACACCGCCGCTCCCCCCACCCGACCCCCAGGTGAAAGAAGGTCCTGCTGACTCCCCTCCTTTTCCTCTGAGAAGAGAAGCACACCCCCTCTCCTGCCCCTGCAAGGTGCCTTGGAGGGGAGCGCCGGGAGGGGAGTGAATGACATTCTTCTCTTCAAGGACAGGAAGTTGAGCATGAGCAGGAGAATTCTGGAGAAACAGATTGTGTTATAGAAAAAAAAGAGGGCAGCCCCGGTGGCGCAGCGGTTTGGCGCCGCCTGCAGCCTGGGGTGTGATCCTGGAGACCCGGGATCGAGTCCCACATCGGGCTCCCTGCATGGAGCCTGCTTCTCCCTCTGCCTGTGTCTCTGCCCCTCTCTCTCTCTCTCTCTCTCTCTCTCTCTCTCTCTCTCTCTCTCTCTCTCTCTCTCATGAATAAATAAATAAAATCTAAAAATAAATAAGTAAATAAATAAATAAATAATAAATAAATAAATAAATTTTAAAAAGAAAAGGAAAGAAAGTCCTGATGTTCTTTGAGCCCCACCCCCCCCGAATTGAGTTCCTCTTCCACAACCTCTTCTCATTCAACCCAATAAACAAGTATTGGGGGGGGGGGTCAGGTCCCAGACGCTGAGAGGGTGGAGGTGAAGGTGGTGCGGGGGGGGGGGGGGGGGCACACCGTCCTCTCCAGCGCCTTTGGTTCAGACCTCCTTCGTGGCCTCCCTCCCTCCCTCCCTCCCTCCCTCCCTCCCTCCCTCCCTCCTTCCTCTTATAAATATATAAATAAAATCCAAAAAGAAAAGAAAAAAGAAAACAAAAAAAAAAAAAAAAAAAAAAAGGAAGGACACGAGAAAAAAACGGTGCATCCGTTGCTGTCCTAGGAGTCCTCGCCTGGTTTCGGCTCTACGTTCCCTCCCTGACCTCCGAAACGTGCCTGAGTCGTCCCGGGAGCCCCGCGCGGCGAGCGCGACCCCCCTTTCCGGGCGGCAGCGGGCCCGGACGGGTTTTCCAAGGCTCCCCCCCCCCCCCCCCCCCGGGAGGCCGGGGGTTCGCGCGGTGCGCGGCCGTGTGCTCCCGGGGCCCTCCGCCGTCCCCGGGCCGAGAGGCGAGATCCGAGGCGCCCTGACGGCCTCGCCGCCCGGATCTGTCCCGCTGTCGTTCGCGCCGGTTGTCGAGTGCCACCTGGCGGCCGCTTTTATAGAGCGTGTCCCCTCCGGAGGCTCGGCGGCGACGGCAAGGAACAGGCTTTGGTGGCGGTTTCCCGGGGCCGAGTTCCAGGAGGAGGGCGGCCCCGGCGCGAGCGTCCGGCTGTCGCCGGGGCATCGGCGCGCGACGCGCTCGCCGGAGATTGGACCTCCAGAGCTGCGAGGGAGTGTCGCTGTCGCCGTTGTCGCCTCTGTCGCCTCCGCCTCGCTCCCGGAGGAGGGCCTGTGGGCCGCCTGGGTGGGTCGACCAGCACCCGCCGGTGGCTCCTCCTCCGCCCGCGCGGACCGACCTGGGCCGCCTCGGGGGAAGGGGACAGGGTGTGTCCCGCCGTCCGTCCTGTGGCTCCGGGCGATCTTCGGGCCTTCCGTGTCACGCGGTTGTCTCCCGTTGTCACACCCTGGCGACGGGGACCGGGTCTGAGCCTGGAGGGGAAGCCCGTGGGTGGCGCGACAGACCCGGATGCGGGGCACGTGTGGGGGTCCCGGGCGTCGGACGCGATTTTCTCCCCGTTTTCCGAGGCCCGCTGCGGAGGTGGGTCCCGGCCGGACCGGGTGCCGCGCGGGGGTGGGCCGGCCGGCCCCGGTGGCGATTCCCGGTGAGGCTGCCTCTGCCCGCGTGGCCCTCCACCTCCCCTGGCCCGAGCCGGGGTTGGGGGCCGGCGGTAGGCGCGGGGCGGTCCTGAGGGCCGCGGGGGACGGCCTCCGCACGGTGCCTCCGGAGAACTTTGTTGATTTTTCAAAGTCTCCTCTCGGAGATCACTGGCGTGGCGGCGTGGCGGCGTGGCGGCGTGGCGGCGTGGCGGCGTGGCGGCGTGGCGGCGTGGCGGCGTGGCGGCGGCGTGGCGGCCGTCTCCACCTCCCGCGTATCGCCCCTCCCCCTTCCCCCCCCCCCCCCCGGTCGACCAGATAGCCCTGGGGGCTCCGTGGGGTGGGGGTGGGGGGGCGCCATGGGGCAGGTTTTGGGGACAGTGGCCGTGCCACGGTCCCGGGAGGTCGCGGTGACCTGTGGCTGGTCCCCGCCATCAGGCGCGGCTATTTTCTTGCCCGAAATGAACATTTTTTGTTGCCAGGTAGGTGCTGACACGTTGTGTTTCGGCGACAGACAGGCAGGCAGGCAGACAGAAAAGACAGCCGGTCCGTCGCCCGCCTTAAAGATGTGGGCCTCCGGGCGCGTGCGGGGTTCCGGGCTTGACCGCGCGGCTGAGCCGGTCCCTGTCCTCGCTCGCTGGAGCCTGAGCCGTCCGCCTGGGCCTGCGCGCCGGCTCTCGCGCTGGACTCCAGGTGGCCCGGGTCGTGGTGTCCCCCTCCGGTCTCTGGCACCCGAGGGAGGGCGGTGTGGGCAGGTGGCGGTGGGTCTTTTACCCCCGTGCGCTCCACGCCGTGGGCACCCGGCCCGTTGGCCGTGACAACCCCTGGTCACGCAGGCTCGGCCTG
>JAVLSZ010000889.1:0-19653 GCA_032313775.1 Urocyon cinereoargenteus
GCAGGGGTTGATGGTGGTGGAGTGTGAGGGATGGTGTAGGGGGGACGGTGTTGGTGTATAGTTTGGATGGGGATTGTGTGGGGCTGTGTGGGTGTGAGGGGGATGGTGTAGGGGGATGCCATGGGGGGTGATGATGTGGGGGAATGGCGTGGGGTGGGGAATGAGGGGGATGGCATGGGGGAGCTGCAGACACAGGGCATCCCATTTCTCTAAGATGCACACGGAGACGTCTACAGAGAAAGGCGACCCCAGTCTGGGGTTTGCTTGAAACCTGCCCCTGGGGCCCCGTGTTGTCTGTGCAGGGCCCTGGCTGGAAGTTTGCTAACGCTGAACTTAAATTGGAATGGTCTTAATTTTCACGGCCTCCACGTGTCCAGTCCCATCCTATCTAGCTCCGTCCCCCTTCCCCGGAGCTCCAAAGAGAGCAATTGCAAAGGACCTCAGCATGGCAGCCTGTGTTGGGGGCAGGACCAGGGATTTGGGATCAGGAAGACATGGAGCGCAGGCGACCCAGCTATGCAGCGGGATTCCATGCTGCAGACTCTTATTTCCTAAGGCTATCTTGAAAACTGACTTTGTACATAGAAAAGCTATTCTTTGTCTTTAAAAGATGGAGAGTGAGTCAATACATTTTTTCTCTGCCCATCTGATTGCTCAGATTCCAATCTGAGACATATTTCCTGTTAACAAGGATAATTTCCTATCTGTAGTACTATGGTTAAAATATTCTGACACAGGTAATTCAAAGGGATGAGGTTTTCTCATCTCTTTCTTCACAGCTCAGTCACTCATCAGGAAATGCATCTTTACGGATTTGGAAAGAACTGAGAGACATTATTTCCAATGGTCCTATTACTATCTGAAGGATTCTTCCCTGAGGTTCTTCCCCTGCTTCAAGTGACAGTGAAACACTGTGAACTCTTTGGAAGACAAATGTCAAGGAAATAAATGTTATGCATTGCTAATCTTAAATGCACTTGCAATATGGTGTCTATTATAATAGAAGTATTTTTATCTGATTTTTCTATTTATTATCGTTTCCTGCTTCCCAGGTTGAGGAGGCATTATACGTGTCCATAAGTGTTTTTCTTTCCTTCTGATAGAAAATCCTTACATTGTTCACATTGAGGGAACTCTTTAAGAATGAGACAAAAGTTAATTAAACTATTCTTAAAATGTCTTCACACTTGGAGCCTGATTCATTTAGTCAATTTTCAAAATAAATCTTATTGATTAGAAAAAAAAAACAAAGATTTATTGGGAAATTGAGAAGCTAGTACAGAGAATTCTCATGCACTTGCACTCAACTTCTCCAATTCTTGATATATTATATTAGTACAGTACAAATATTAGCTAATGAATCAATATTAAAATACTCGCATTAACGAAAGACCATACTTTATTCAGATTTCCTTAGTTTTTGCTAAGTTACCATCTCTCATATCACATTGCATTTGTTCTCATGTTTTCTTAGGCTCCTCTGGATTGTGACTGTCTTTCAGCCTTTCCTTGTTTTGTTGAACTGGAACACTTTGAGACATAGAGTATTTTGTAAAATTTCTCTCAGTTGGGACATGTCTGTTGTTTATCTCATGATTGAACTGTTTTTGTGGATGATATACACAATATACTGCCATTTTTATTATATCCTATAAAGGATGGATACTATCAGCATGATTTATCAGTCTTGATATCCATCTGATCATCTTGCTGAGGTAGTGTTTGTCAGCTTTCTCCATAGAAAAGTGATTCTTTATTATTATTATTATTATTATTATTATTATTATCATTATTATTTTAACTTTTTCATAATATATTTTGTAGAAGGAAGTTACTATGTGTATTCCACACATAAGAGTGGGAAGCTATGCTCATCAACTTGAGGGTGGAATGTCTGCACAAATTGTTAGAAATTCTTCAACATGGGAGATTTCTCTTCCTTCTGGGTTTGATTATTTGTCTCTCTTGCAAAGATGTTATTTATTTATTTGACAGAGAGAGGAGAGAAAAAGCATGAGCGAGTGGGGCAGAGGGAGAGGGAGAAGCAGGTTCCCTGCTGAACAGGGAGCCTGCCTTGCGACCTGGATCATGATCTGAGCCTATGGCAGAAGCTTAACTGACTGAGCCACCCAGGTGCCACTCTTTCTTCTTTCTTTCTTTCTTTCTTTCTTTCTTTCTTTCTTTCTTTCTTTCTTTCTTTCTTTCTTTCCTTCTTTCTTTCTTTCTTTCTTTCTTCTTTCTTTCTTTCTTTCTTTCTTTCTTCTTTTTGATAATAATTTTATTTTTATTGGTGTTCAATTTGCCAACATACAGAATAACACCCAGTGCTCATCCTGTCAAGTGCCCCCTCAGTGCCCGTCACCCATTCACCCCCACCCTGTGCCTTCCTCCACTTCCACCACCCCTGGTTCATTTCCTAGAGTTGAGTCTTTTTGTTCTGCCTCCATTTATGATATTTCTCACACATTTCTTCTCCCTTCCCTTATATTCCCTATCACTATTATATATATTCCCCAAATGAATGAGAACATACACTGTTAGTCCTTCTCTGATTGACTTACTTCACTCAGCATAATACCCTCCAGTTCCATCCACGTTGAAGCAAATGGTGGGTATTTGTCGTTTGTAATGGCTGAGCAAGACCCACCTTTTCTCTCTCTTCATCTTCTGAGTCTCTTATGATATGAATGGTATTGTTTTAATAAGTGGCTGAGTTCCCTAAGTCTGCCTCTGTGGTCCATAACCTTTCTTGTTTGTAAGGCTTCCACTTGGGACTGCCTCTCAGTTATAGCATTTTTAACATTGGCCTGTCTAGATTTAAGTTCTTTTATATCTACAGTAAGGGATTCTCTAGTTTTCTTCTGTCCTCATTTTCCAGCCAAGCTGCTATCTTTATTATCATTGTTTTAAACTGTAGTTAGATATCATATATGTTTATCGATGAACTTCCTGGCTGTGAGTACTACCTCATGTTATTTTATGGAGATGAATTTCTCCATCTCATTCTTTTTTCCAGAAAAGAAAGAAGGAAGAAAAAGAAAAACAATAACAACTCCCCTCCTGATAAAAACACCAGGTTATTTTAGCCTGCTTTTTAAAAGATTTTAAATCCCAAAATAAGAAACACAATTAAAGTACCATGAAAGTAAAAATAAGAAATATATAAGGTACATACATAAAAATTAAAATAAGACAATTAATAAGAAAGATTCAAAGAAAAAATGAAAAAGAAGCACAAAGTACAAAGGAAGCTAGACCCTACTTTGCAGGCAGAGCTGATGCTCTGCAGCCTCTGTGGTCTGACAAGTTGGTGGCAGCGAGTGGACTGTGTGGGGTTTAGGGATGGGCCATGTCGCTGATTGTCAGGTGCACATCTGCCTGGGAAATGCAGCTGCAGGTCACAGGCTTGATGGGCGTCAGCGCCTCTGGCATCCAGTGGGTGGCGCTGTGCTGCTCCCTGAGACTCAGTGCTGATGGGAGGGATGCGGATAGGGATGCTGGGTCCTCTGGCTCTGGGGCTTAGCATCCCGCCCCCAGTCTGCAGTGGCCTCCACAGAAGAGCCCCCAAGCCCCTGGGTTTCCGCCGCTCCTCTCAGAACCCTGCGTTCACTCTGCCTGCCTCCCATCTTCTTTTGTTTTTGTTTTTTTCTTATCTCAGACTGTTGTGCCCAAGATTGGGAATCCGAGAAACCACTGAGAAGCCAACACTGATGCAAACACACGAGGGTTTCTTTACAAGCTCGAGCTTGTGTCCAAGTATACCCGACACAGAAGAGCAGGCACTTGGAACCCGAGGTGTGGATTAGCTTAGTTTTAAGGACTGGTCTTGGGGACCTCCAGAAAGTCTGGAGCAATTCCTCAAGTTCTGTTTACATTTTGATATGGTGCCTTCAAGGGCAATAAGCTCTATTCTCATTCTAATAGGGGCTTCCTGCCCTTGGGCAGGACTCAGTTTTTATTGTTTTGTGGGGTTTTCTAGGACATTATGCTGTAAACAGCAAAGGTTCCACACCTGGAAGGGGGACGTCACACTGTCCCTATTTGCTGAAGACACGGTACTAGAAACAGGGAACCCGAGAGCCAGGGATCCTTGGGTGGCACAGTGGTTTAGAGCCTACCTTTCGCCCAGGGCATGATCCTGGAGAACGAGGATCGAATCCCACATCAGGCTCCAGGTGCATGAAGCCTGCTTCTCTCTCTGCCTATGTCTCTGCCTCTCTCTCTCTCTCTCTCTCTCTCTCTCTCTCTTTCTCAATCTCTCTGTGTGTGTGTGACTATCATAAATAAATTAAAAATTTTAAAATAAGGAAACAGTACAGCCTCCACCAAAACCTGTTAGAAATAAGGAGTGAGTTCAGTAAAGTCATGGGACACAAACTGACTCTACAGAGCAGAGTAGACTTGCTGTGTCCTGACAATGAGCACTCAGGAAGGAAATGAAGGACGAGACTCCCTTCTCAGGAGCAACACAGAGAATAATGAGACTGAACCGAAGGAGCACAAGACTTGTGCACTGAGCAATACCAGACTCTGGGAGGCCGTCCTGGGCTCATGGGGTGCGAGCCTCCTCTTGTGAAAATGTCCGCAGTTCCTGAAGCCACCCTCAGTTTGAATGTCATTCCTATCAAAATCATGGTGGCAGATCTTAGAAATAGGAAAAGAAAACCCATAACATCCATCCGCCCCCACAAATGACCCCGGACAGCAAATCAGTATAGGAGAAGCAAGACAGAGTGGGACGCAGCACTTTCCTATTTCAAAGGATGTCACAGAGACACAGGATAAAGCAGTGTGGTTCTCGGGCCCCTAGGTGGCTGCATCAGTTAAGCAGCTGACTCCAGACCTCACCTCCAGTCCTGATCTTGGGATCGTGAATTCTAGCCCTGGCCTGGGCCATGGATGAGGCGTGGTGCCTACTTAAACAAACCAGACCCATGGGGGGTGGTCCTGGCATAAGCTGAAGGAGGAGAACAGAGAGTTCAGAAGGAAATGTGCTCTGACACAACTGATTTTTTTAACTTACTTTAATTTAAACCCAATTAATTAACGTATAGTGTATTATACTTTCAGGGGAAGAATTCAGGAATTCACCAGTTGGAGATTAGCAGTGCTTGTGACATCATGTGCCCTCCTTCATGCTGGTCCCCTATTATTCCCTCCCCCACCTCAAGCGACCCTCAGTTTGTTTCCTATCATTAAGAGTCTGTATTTCCTGCATCTTTTTTCATCTTATTTGTTTTTCCTTCCCTTCACAAATGTTCATCTGCTTTACTTCTTAAATTCCACCTATGAATGACACCACACAGTCATTCTCTTTCCCGACTGACTTATTTCACTTAAGATGATTCCTCTAGTTCTATCCACGTCATTGCAAATGGCAAGATTTCCTTCTCCTTGATAGCTGAGTACCATTCCTCTCTCTATGACCATCATGTATCTCCCATCCTCTTTATCCATCATCTGCCGGAGGGCACCGAGGCTCCTCCCACAGTGTGGCTACTGTGGACCCGGCTGCTGTGGACATTGGGGTGCAGGAGTCCCGAGTCTCACTGCATCTGTATCTTCGGAGTGAGCTCCAGGCCATGCACCTGCTGGTCGCAGGGCAGCTCTATTGGTAACTTCCTGAGGAGCCTCCACACTGTTTCCATGCTGCTCTACCAGCCCACGGTCCCGCCCACAGTGGAAGAGGGTTGAGTAAATTTTGAAGGACGTGGTAAAAGTCTGCTCCACCTTTCATTTCGTGTCCTGTGGGTTCCAATTCATTATCCTTAAGTATTTCTGGGGAAGCCGGGTGTTGGGCTCCATTTCAATGAGATGTTTCCAACCTAACAGGCCACAGCTGGAGCCCGGAAGGAGGCAGGTGCGGCCCAGCAGGGGCACGCCGCCTCCTGAGGGCCTCCTGTAATGCCTGAGCGACCCGCAGGGAACACCCTAGCACAGGCCCCGCCCAGTGGGCACGCATGAGCAGTAGGCCTCTTCCGCCTGCACTAACAGGAGCCCGCCTGTGCTGGGGAGGCCCGAGGAGGACATGGGGACGCGTCCACGCTGATGACCCGCAGCCTCCTCAAGACCCGCGGTGAGTCTTCAGGGGGACATTGGGTCGAGTTCATGGTGACAGGATCCCCGGTCTCCTCAGGACCTGCGGTGAGGCTTCAGTAAGATGTGGGCCCGCATCCACGCTGACAGGAGCCCCTGGGCCACCTCAGGGCCCCCGCAGAGGCTTCAGTAAATTGTGGGCCCGCATCCAGGCAGACAGGAGCCCCTGGGCTGCCTCAGGAACCACAGGGAGGCTTCAGGAAGATGTGGGCCCGCATCCACTCTGACAGGAGCCCCTGGGCCACCTCAGGACACGCGGGGAGGCTTCAGGAAATTGTGGGCCTGAATCCACGCAGACAGGAGCCCCTGGGCTGCCTCAGGTCCCACGGGGAGGCTTCAGGAAGATGTGACTCCGTGTCCAATCTGGCAGGAGCTCCCAGGGCCCTCAAGACATAAGTTGAGGCTTCTGGAAGCTGGGTGCCGCATTCACAGTGACAAGAGCCCTGGCCTCCTAAGAGCCCCTGGATACGCTTCACGAGGACATGGGGCCACGTCACCACAACCGTACTTCTGTTTCTTGGTTTGCATCTCTCATCCCCCCTCCGCGCCTTTGCCAGTTTGTTTGGTTTCTTAAAATTCACATGTGAATTCAATCGTATGGTATTTGGTATCTGTTTTTCTCTGATTTCATTTAGGATAGGTCGTTTCCACTTCTCCCACGTCATTGTAAATGGCTTTATTTCATCCCTTCTGATGATCGAGTGATGTCACAGTGTGTATATTTACCACATCGTCTCTGCCCATTCATCTGTCGATGGACATCTGGGCTGTATCCACAGTTTGGCTGTTGTTGATAACACTGCTACAAACACTGGGCGGTGTGTCTCTCTTCGAATCCACTAAACTACTTTTGTATCCTCGGGGTAAATACCTAGCTGTGCAATTTTGGAATCGAAGGGTAGCTCTATTTTTAACTTCTTTTCTTATAATTTTTTATGATAGTCACAGATAGAGAGAGAGAGAGAGAGGGAGGGAGAGGCAGAGACACAGGCAGAGGGAGAAGCAGGCTCCATGCACCAGGAGCCCGACGTGAGATTCGATCCCGAGTCTCCAGGAGCGCGCCCTTGGCCATAGGCAGGCAACAAAGCGCTGCGCCACCCTAGGATCCCCTTTTTTAACTTTTCAAGGACCCTCCACACTGTTTTCCACCCTGGCTGCACCTGATCGCATGCCCACCAGGAGTGTAAGGGGGCTCCCCCTTCTCGATAGCCTCCCCAACACCTGTTGTTTCTTGTGTTGTTAATTTTAGTCATTCTGATGGCTGTCAGGTGACATCTCATTGTGGTTTTGGTTTGCATTTCCCTGATGATGGGTGACGCTGAGTGTCTTTCCGTGTGTCTGGCGGCCATCTGGATGTCTTGTCAGAGACAAAATCCATGCATGTCTTCTGCCAATCTGTGGTTGGATAATTTGTGTTTAGGATGCTGAGATTTATGTTTGCTTTATGTATTTTGAATACTAACTCTTTATTGGATGTGTTGTTTACAAATATCTCCTCTCATTTTGTATGTTGCCTTTTAGCGTTGGTTGTTTCCTTCACTTTGTGGAAGCTTTTCAATTTGATGAAGTCCCAATAGTATTTTTGCTTTTGTTTCCCTCGCCTCTGAGGCATAACTAGAAAGAAGATCCAATGGCCAATGTCAAAGATGTTGCTGCCCATCTTTTCTTCTTTTTATGGTTTCAGGTCTCACATTTAGGTCTTTCATCCATTTTGAATTTATTTTTTATATATATGGTGTAAGAAAGTGGTCCAGTTTCATTCTTCTGCATGTGGCTGCCTGGTTTTCCCAACACCATTTGTTCTTATCCTGGGGTCAGGGTTAGTGTTTGTTGAAGAGACTGTCTTGGTGCCATTGGATATTGCTTCCTGCCTTGTTGTCGATTAATGGATCATAGAGTTACAGGTTTGTATCTGGTTTCGGCTTTCCATTCTGTTCTATTGATCTAAGCGTCTCCTGTTTGGAGATTCTTGATTGCTGATTCAATTTCTTTGCTGCTTATCTGTCTGTTCAAGTTTCTTATTTCTTCCTTTTTCATTCTTGCAATGCTATATATATCCATGAATTGATCAATTTATTCCAGGATCTAGGTTGCTGGCATATAATTTTTCATAATGTTCTCTTATAATCGTTTGTATTTCTCTAGTGTTGGTTATTATTTCTCTTTTCTCATTTGTGATTTTATTTGGATCCTTTCTCATCTTTTTATCTCTTTTCTTTTTAAAATATTTTGTTTATGTTTTCATGAGAGACACAGAGAGGCAGAGGTATAGGCAGAAGGAAAATGAGGCTCCATGCGGGGAGCCTGATGTGGGACTTGATCCTGCAGGACCCTGGGATCATGACCTGAACCAAAACAGATATTCAACCCCTGAGGCACCCAGGCATTCAAGATCCTGTTTCTTAAGCCACTCTGATACCCTATATTTTGGATTGAAGCATTCAGTCTATCAGCATTCAGAGTGATTATTGAACGATATGAACTTAGTGCCCTTGTGTTACTGGTAGGGTTTGTGTTTCTGGGGACGTTCTTGGGTCCTTTCTAGTCTTTGTTGCTTTTGGTCTCTTTTTTTCCCCCACTAGAAGAGTCCCTCTTAAAATTCCTAACTGGACTGGTTTAGTGGTCATGAACTCCTTTATATTTTGCCTGTCTGGGAAACTCTTTATCTCTCCTTCTATCCCAAAGGACACACTTGCTGAAGAAAGAACTCATACAAATTGGACACCAAAAAAAGATAATTAAAAACATAAAATAAATTTTTGCTATTATGATTGAGGAAAAAGGCATTTAGGCAGAAAACCAGAAGCTAAAGAGAGGAGGACAGATTTCACCATCCGTAGTCTTCACAGGGACATGGTGTCCTTTCCTAGGAGTGCCCCCACCTCCGTAGGATGCTTTCTGCCCCTCTGCGCTCCTTGCTGGAACCCAGCAGGCACATCTCAGTGCCTCCAGGACCTCTGCATTCATGGTTTATAGCGTCTTCCATGTATCCTATTGGGGACCACAGCGTCGTATATGTAACTATCTGGGTGCTGTTTGACAACATTGGGGGGATTCCGACTTTTGTTGGTTTTGGGGTGTGTGTGTGTCTATCACATGCAGCTATCACGTGCAGCTATCTAATCCTCTGGCTGGGTCACCCAAATGCTGCAATGGTTGGAACAACATTTCTGGTGCTTGCCCAGGGTGGCTAGCTGGGCTCTCCTGGCCAACCCGTGGATCGCTCATGCAGTGACTTTCTGCTGGAGGGTCAGCTGAGCTGGAAGTTCCAGCCTGGCCACATTCCCATGTTCAGCAGTCGGTCCCGCCAAGCCCGGCTGCTTCTCTTCTCCAGGATGCCTCTCCAGCAGGGAGCCAGAACTCGCGGCTGCCCCGCTGGGAGCTCCTGAGGAGCCGGTTGTACATGGCGAGGAGACATGGGGCTGCCTTTGTGTGGGAGTCGGTGTGGGGACCGGGCTGGGATTCCTCGGTCCCCTGTGCTGCCTGGCCTTCAGGCTGAGCCCAATGCTCACCCAGCCCCTACTCGCTAGGGCGAGGAGGGTGCCCTACACACGCTGGTGTGAGAGATCCAGCACCACAAGGTGTGCACGCTGAGTCCACCTGGTGGGGGTGGCCCAGGTGCATGAGATGCAAGTGTGGGACCCACGAAATTTAACCACTCTGTCCAAATTGGGGATTTGTCCCCAATCCCTGGACAAGCAGAGCAGGACTGCTTCCATTTTGTGCTACACCCGTCACCGCCATTATGACCCACACATGACCTGCTTAAGGCACTGCCCTGCCCTACTCAAGGCACTGGGCACACCCTAATTGGGAAGTGACTCATAACAATGTAACCCTGCTTTGTGCCCCCCAAAACTGTGTGCAGATTCTGATCAAAGTAATAGGCCAGCTCAAGTGAATACAATAGGGTAAGGTGTAATTCAGTCGGCCACCTGCGTGTGGACCCACATGACTGTGCAACTTTCTGTGTATCCACTGGCCCCTATAAAGCTGCTAAGCCTGTTAGTCTCAGGGTCCAAATCCCTGCTCTGCTGTGTCGGGTGCACTTGGACCCAAGCTTGAGCTTATAAAGAAACCCTCCTGTGTTTGCATCGGTGTCGGCTCCTTGGTGGTTTGCCGGATTCACAATCTAGGGCACAACAAAAAGGCCTGCCTTCCTGACATCTTTTTCAGGGCCCCGCTGACCACCCCACTGGCCCTCTGTACCCCAGGCACACAGGCACGGGGATGCAGGGACGGGAGGAAGTGCCTCGGAACACGGCCAGCTCTGGCCCCCTGGACAGAGGAAGCACAGACCTCCCAGGTCACTTTCCACAGACCCTGGTGACCTAAGGCTCCCTGGCTGTCACTCTGTCCCAGCCCCTGCTGGCCCTCGTGGCACAGGCTGAGTCCCAGTAAAGTCTGTGGGGTCCTGACCCTGGCATCTGGCCGCCCCTGGAAGGCACGTGGGGACGTCAGCTGTCTGTGCCTGACGGCGCCCATGCAGGCGCCGGTTGGGGCCTGGGTGGTGCCCCCTCCTCCTCTCTGGGAGTCTCTCCACGCCCCATGCACAGTGATTTGGGAGACACAGAAACAGGCTGGCTGTGCATTTTCGCACCACAACAATTTATTGACTTTTTACAGCAAAGGGTGTGCATGTTCCGCTGGGGAGGGAGACCTTTCTGTCTTTTAGGAGAGGGTAAGAATAACACGGGGTTGAGGGCGGGTGCTGGAGTCCCCCACCTGGGATCATGTGTGGACCTGGGTGGGGCATATGTCCTGAGGTTTCACCCTGATAGACGGTTCTGTGGACAGCAGTCCTGAACTGGACCTGCAGCTCATGGGCTCTTGCGATGGGTCCCTGCACAGCAGCTGGACCCCGGCCTCGGGGCCCCTGGGGCCCCAACACCTGGAGGAGCCTGCCTCCTGGTGTTGGAGCGGGTGGGACCCACCGGCCTACCCCTGCTCTCCCCACCCTGGGGTGTCCCGGGATCCCCAGTGCTGCCCTAGTTCAACGACCTGGATCTGTGGGGCATGCTGAGGGCCCAGGAGGCCACATCCAGCTGTGAGAGGGCTTGCTCAGCCTGGGGCCAGTATCCAGGGCTGGCCAGGTCCATGGGGGGCTGAATCCCATTAGTGTTTGTGTTGGGCCTTGGGGAGGCTCAAAGCACCCCGGCCCCCACAGAGCCTGGGTCCAGGCCAGCCCTGGTCCCTCTGAGTTAGGGGCGGGTGTCCTGTGCAGGGTGTGTCACCCTCCAGGAGGGACAGTGGGCAGAGGCAGGGCACAGTGGGTCCTCTGCATCACTGATCTGCACCCACCCTGTCGGGGGCTCCCTGCTTCCCCTCCTCCCTGCAACCCCTGGGTACCCTAAGCATGGGACACCGTGCTTCAGTTGGGAGCAGGGTATCTAGAGAATGCCGGTAAGGCTGAGCATGTCCCACAGGGGGAGCTGCACCAGGTCCATGCTTGGGGACGATGTTGTGGGGGTTGATGGTATGAGTTCAGGAGTATGATGGTGGTGGAGTGTGGGGGGTGATGTAGGGGGGACGGTGTTCGGGTTTAGTGTGGGTGGGGATTGTGTGGGGCTGTGTGGGTGTAAGGGGGATGGTGTTAGGGGGATGCCATGGGGATGATGGTGTAGGGGGATGCTGTGGGGGTGGGGAATGAGGGGATGGCGTGGGTGGCCTGCGGACACAGGGCATCCCCTTTCTCTAAGATGCACACGGAGACATCTACAGATAAAGGAGACCTCAGTCTGGGGTTTGCTGTAAAACCTGCCCTTGGGGCCCTGAGTGGTCAGTGCAGGGCCCTAGCTGGACGTGTGCTAACGCTGAACTTAAATTGGAATGGTCTTAATTTTCACAGCCTCCACGCCTCCTGTCCCATCCTATCTAGCTCCTTCCCCGTTCCCTGGAGCTCCTAAGAGAGCAATTTCAAATGACCTCAGCGTGGCAGCCTGTGTTGGGGCACAGGACCAGGGATTTGGTATCAGGAAGACCTGGAGCGTGGGCGTCATGGCTTTGTAGCAGTTATTTGATGCTACAGAATCTTATTACCTAAGGCTATCGTGACAACTGACTTTGTACATAGACAAGCTCTCCTTTGTCTTTATAAGATGAAAAGTGAGTCAAAGCATTTTTTCTCTGCCCATATGATTGCTCGGATTCCAATCTGAGATGTATTGCCTGATAATAAGGATAATTTACTATCTGTAGTACTATAGTTAAAATATACTGACACAAGTAATTCAGAGGGATGAGGGTTCTCATCTCTTTCTTCACAGCTCAGTCACTCATCACGAAATTCATCTTTATGGATTTGGAAAGAACTGAGAGACATTACGCCCAATGATCCTATTATTATGTGAAGGATTCTTCCCTGAGATTCTTCCCCTGTTTCAACTGACACTGAAACACTGTGAACTCTTTGGAAGACAAATGTCAAGGAAATAAATGTTATGCATTGCTAATATTAAATGCACTTGCAATATGGTATCTATTATAATAGAAGTATTTTTATCTGATTTTTGCTATTTATTATCCTTTCCTGCTTTTCTGGTTTAGGAGTCATTATACGTGTTCATAAGTGTTTTTCTTTCCTTCTGATATAAAATCCTTACTTTGTTCCCATCGAGGGAACTCTTTAAGAATGAGGCAAAAGTTAATTAAACTATTCTTAAAGTGTCTTCACACTTGGAGCCTGATTCATTTAAGTCAATTATTAAAATAAATGTTATTTATTAGAAAAAATAATCTATATTCAAATTTCCTTAGTTTTTGCTAAGTTACCATCCCTTATATCACATTCCATTTGTCCTCCTTTTTTTTTTTTATGACAGGCACACAGTGAGAGAGAGAGGCAGAGAAACAGGCAGAGGGAGAATCAGGCTCCATGCACCGGGAACCCGATGTGGGATTCAATCCCGGATCTCCAGGATACCGCCCTGGCCCAAAGGCAGGCGCGAAAACACTGCGCCACCCAGGGATCCCGTGTCCCCATGTTTTCTTAGGCTCCTCTGGATTGTGACAGTCTTTCAGCCTTTCCTTGTTGTTGTTGAACTGGAACACTTTGAGAAGTAGAATATTCTGTGAAATTTCCCTCAGTTGGGACATGTCTGTTGTTTATCTCATGATTGAACTGGTTTTTTGGACTATATACAGAGATATACTGCATTTTTATTATATCATATGAAGCATAGATGCTATCAGCATGATTCATCAGTCTTGGTATCGATCTGATCATCTTGCTGAGGTAGTGTTTGTCAGGTTTCTCCATAGTAAAGTGATTCTTCTTATTATTATCATTATGTTATTATTACTATTATTATTATTATTTTAACCCTTTCATAATATATTTTGTAGAAGGAAGTTACTATGTATATTCCACACATAAGAGTGAGAAGCTATGCTCATCAACTTGAGGGTGGAATGTCTGCACAAATTTTTGAAATTCTTCTAGATGGGAGATTTCTCTTCCTTCTGGGTTTGTTTGTTGTTTCTTTTTCAAAGATGGTATTTATTTATTTGAGAGATAGAAGAGAGAAAAAGCATGAGCGAGAGGAGCAGAGGGAGAGGGAGAGGCAGGTTCCCTGCTGAACAGGGAGCCTGCTGTGGGACCTGGATTATGATCTGAGCCTAAGGTAGAAGGTTCACTGACTGAGCCACCCAGGTGCCTTCTTTCTTTCTTTCTTTCTTTCTTTCTTTCTTTCTTTCTTTCTTTCTTTCTGTCTGTCTGTCTGTCTGTCTTTCTTTCTTTTTCTTTTTTATTAATATATTTATTTTTTTAATGGTGTTCAATTTGCCAACATACAGAATAACACCAATTACTCAACCCGTCAAGTGCCCCCCTTAGTGCCCATCACCCATTCACCCCCACGCCCCGCCCTCCTACCCTTCCATCACCCCTAGTACATTTCCCAGAAATAGGAGTCTTTGTGTTCTGTCTCCCTTTCTGATATTTCCCACACATTTCTTTCTCCCTTCCATCATATTCACTTTCACTATTATTTATATTCCCAAATGAATGAGAACATACACTGTTTGTCCTTCTCCGATTGACTTACTTCACTCAGCATAATACCCTCCAGTTCCATTCACATTGAAGCAAATAGTGGGAATTTGTCATTTCTAATGGCTGAGTAATATACCATTATGTACGTAAACCACATCTTCTTTATCCATTCATCTTTCGATGGACACTGAGGCTCCTTCCACAGTTTGGCCATTGTGGACATTGCTGCCTTAAACATCAGAGAGCAGGTGTCCCGGCATTTCAATGCATCTGAATCTTTTGGGGTAAATCCCCAACAGTGCAACTGCTGGTTCGTAGGGCAATTCTATTTTTAACTATTTGAGGAACCTCCACACAGTTTTCCAGAGTGCCTGCACCAGTTCACATTCCCACCAGCAGTGTAAGAGGATTCCCTTTTCTCCGCATCCTCTCCAACATTTGTGGTTTCCTGCACTGTTAATTTTCCCCATTCTCACTGGTGTGAGGTCCTATCTCATTGTGGTTTTGATTTGTATTTCCCTGATGGCAAGTGATGCAGAGCATTTTCTCATGTGTATGTTGGCCTTGTCTATGTCTTCCTCTGTGAGATTTCTGTTCATGTCTTTTGCCCATTTCAAGATTGGATTGTTTGTTTCTTTGGTGTTGAGTTTAAGAAGTTCTTTATAGATCTTGGAAACTAGCCGTTTACCTGATACGTCATTTTTAAATATCTTCTCCCATTGTGTAGGTTGTCTTTTAGTTTTGTTGACTCTGTCCTTTGCTATGCAAAAGCTTCTTATCTCAATGAACTCCCAGGAGTTCATTTTTGCTTTTGTTTCTTTTGCATTCATGGATGAATCTTGCAAGAAGTTACTGTGGTCGAGTTCAAAAAGGGAGTTGCCTATGTTCTCCTCTAGCATTTTGATGGACTTTTGTCTCACACTTAGATCTTTCATCCATGTTGAGTTTATCTTTGTGTCTGGTGAAAGAGAGTGGTCTAGTTTCATTCTTCTGCATGTGGATGTCCAATTTTCCCAGCACCATCTCTTGAAGAGACTGAATTTCTTCCAGTGGATAATCTTTCCTCCTTTATCGAATATTTGTTGTCCATAAAGTTCAGGGTCCACTTCTGGGGTCTCTATTCTGTTCCATTGATCTCTGTGTCTGTTTTTCTGCCAGTACTACACTGTCTTGATGACCACAGCTTTGTAGGTCAACCTGATATCTGGCATTGTGATGCTCCCAGATATGGTTTTCTTTTTTAAAATTGCCTGGGTATTCTTTTCTGATCCCACAAATCTTAAAATAATTTGTTCTAACTCTCTGAAGAAAGTCCATGGTATTTTGATAGGGATTGCATTAAACGTGTAAATTGCCCTGGGTAACATTGACAGTTTCACAATATTAATTCTGCCAATCCATGAGCATGGAATATTTTTCCATCTCTTTGTGCCTTCCTCAATTTCTTGCAGAAGCGATCTATACTTTTTAGGGTATAGATCCTTTACGAATTTGGATAGGTATATTCCCAGGTGTCTTATGTTTTTGGGTGCAATTTTAAATGGGATTGACTCCTTAATTTCTCTTTCTTCAGTCTCATTGTTAGTGTATAGAAATGCCATTGATTTCTGGGCATTGATTTTGTATCCTGCCATGCTACCATATTGCTGTATGAGTTCTAGAAATCTTTGGGGGGAGGCTTTTGGATTTTCTATGTAGAGTATCATGTCATCAGTGAAGAGGGAGTGTGTGAATTCTTCTTTGCCAATTTGAATGTCTTTAATGTCTTTTTGATATCTCATTGCTGAGGCTAGGACTTCCAGTACTATGTTGAATAGCAGTGGTGAGAGTGGACATCCCTGTCTTGTTCCTGATCCTAGGTGAAAGTCTCCTTGTGCTATCCCATTGAGAACAATATTTGCTGTGGGCTTTTCGTAGATGGCTTTTAAGATGCTGAGGAATGTTCCCTCTATCCCTGCGCTCTGAAGAGTTTTGATCAGGAATGAATGCTGTATTTTGTCAAATGCTTTCTCTGCATCTAATGAGAGGATCATATGGTTCTTGGTTTTTCTCTTCCTCTTATGATGAATCACATTGATGGTTTTATGAGTGTTGAACCAGCCTTGTGACCTGGGGATAAATGCTACATGGTCATGGTGAAAAATTTTCCTAATGTACTATTGGATCCTATTGTCTTGTATCTTGTTAAGAATTTTTGCATCCATGCTCATCAGGGATATTGGTCTGTAATTCTCCTCTTTTTGGTGGGGTCTTTGTCTGGTTTTGGAATTAAGGTGATGCTGGCCTCATAGAACGAATTTGGAAGTACTCCGTCTCTTTCTATCTTTCCAAACAGCTTTAGTAGAATAGGTATGATTTCTTCTTTAAACATTTGATAGAATTCCCCTGGGAAGCCATCTGGCCCTGTACTCTTGTGTCTTGGGAGGTTTTTGATGACTGCTTCAATTTCCTCCCTGGTTATTGGCCTGTTCAGGTTTTCTATTTCTTCCTGATCCAGTTTTGGTAGTTTCTGGCTTTTCAGGAATGCGTCCATTTCTTCTTGATTGCCTAATTTATTGGCGTTTAACTCTTCATAATGTTTTCAAAATTGTTTTTATTTCCTTGCTGTTGGTAGTGATCTCCCTTTCTCACTCGTGATTTTATTAATTTGAGTCTTCTCTCTCTTCTTTTTAATAAGGTTGGCTAATGGTTTATCTATCTTATTAAATCGTTCAAAGAACCAACTCCTGGTTCTGTTGATCTGTTCCACACTTCTTCTGGTCTCGATTTCATTGAGTTCTGCTCGAATCTTAATTAACTCTCTTCTGCTGGGTGTAGGGCTCATCTGCTGGATTTTCTCTAGCTCCTTTATGTGTAAGTTTAGCTTTTGTATTTGAGTTCTTTCCAGATTTTGAATGGATGCTTGTATTGCGATGTATTTCCCCCTTAGGACTGCTTTTGCTGCATCCCAAAGGTTTTGAACGGTTGTATCTTCATTCTCATTAGTTTCCATGAATCTTTCAAATTCTTCCTTAATTTCCTGGTTGACCCTTTCTTCTTTTAGCAGGATGGTCCTTAACCACCACGTGCTTGAGGTCCTTCCAAACTTTTTGTGATGTAGTTCTAATTTCAAGGCATTATGGTCTGAGAATATGCAGGGGATGATCCCAAACTTTGGTATCATTTCAGACCTGATTTGTGACCCAGTATTTGGTCTATTCTGGAGAAAGTTCCATGTGCACTTGAGAAGAATGTGTATTCAGTTGAGTTTGGATGTAAAGTTCTGTGGATATCTGTGAAATCCATCTGGTCCAGTGTATCATTTAAAGCTCTCGTTTCTTGGAGATGTTGTGCTTAGAAGACCTATCGAGGGTAGAAAGAGCTAGATTGAAGTCGCCAAGTATAAGTGTATTATTATCTAAGTATTTCTTCACTTTGGTTTTTAATTGGTTTCAATATTTGGCAGCTCCCACCCTCGGGGCATATATATTGAGGATTGTTAAGTCTTCTTGTTGGATAGATCCTTAAATATGAGATAGTGTCCCTCTTCATCTCTCACTACAGTCCTTGGGGTAAATTTTAGTTTATCTGATATAAGGATTGCTACCCCTGCTTTATTTTGAGGACCATTTGAATGGTAAATGGTTCTCCAACCTTTTATGTTCAAGTTGTACGTGTCCTTCTGTCTAAAATGCTGTAGATTTACAGCAAATCGATGGGTCCTGCTTTTTTATCCAGTCTGAAACCCTGCGCCTTTTGATGGGGTCATTAAGTCCATTCACGTTCAGAGTTACTCTTAACAGATATAAGTTTAGTGTCATCATTTTATCTATTCAGTCCTTATTTTTGTGGATTGTTCCACTGAACTTCTTCTTAAAGGGGAATTTTAAGAGTCCCCCTTAAAATGTCTTGCAGAGCTGGTTTGGAGGTCACATATTCTTTCAGTTCCTGCCTGTCTTGGAAGCTCTTTATCTCTCCTTCCATTTTGAATGAGAGCCTTGCTGGACAAAGTATTCTTGGTTGCATGTTCTTCTCATTTAGGACCCTGAATATATCCTGCCAGCCCTTTTTGGCCTGCCAGGACTCTGTAGACATGACTGCTGTTACCCTAATTCTCCTCCCCATAAAGTTCAGGGATTCCTGTCCCTTGCTGCTTTAAGGATCTTCTCTTTATCTTTGGAATTTGCAAGCTTCACTATTAAATGTCGAGGTGTTGGATGGTTTTTATTGATTTTAGGGGGGGATCTCTCTATTTCCTGGATATGAATGCCTGTTTCCTTTCCTAGATTGGGAACGTTTTCAGCTATGATTTGCTCAAATACATATTCTTATTCTGGCCCTCTGTCCCTTTCGGCCCCCTCGGGAACCCCAATTAAACATAGGATTTTCTTCCTCAGGCTCTCCTTTATTTCCCTTAATCCGTCTTCATGGTCTTTTAATTGTCTGTCTCTTTTTTCCTCAGTTTCCCTCTTTGCCAGCAACTTGTCTTCTATGTCACTCACTCTTCCACCTAGTTAACCCTGGTCGGTTGGACTACTAGTTTGGATTGCATCTCATTCAGTTGATTTTTAATTTCTGCCTGATTGGATCTAAATTCTGCAGTCATCAAGTCTCTTGAGTCCTTTATGCTTTTTACTAGAGCCACCAGTAGCTCTATAATAGTGCTTCTGAATTGGCTTTCTGACATTGAATTGTAATCCAGATTTTGTAACTCTGTGGGAGAGAGGACTGTTTCTGATTCTTTCTTTTGAGGTGAGGTTTTCCTTCTAGTCACTTTGCTCAGTGCAGAGTGGCCAAAAACACGTTGTATTGGGAAAAGGCGAAAAAGAGAGAGAGAGAAGGAAAGAAAAGAGAAAAAGAATAAAGAGGAAAGGAAGAAAAAGAAGAATAAAGAGAAGAAAAAGGGAAAGAAAAAGGTGAAAAAAAGGTGGGGGAAGCAATCAGAAATCAAAAAGAAAAAAAAGAACACACAGGGGAGTATCGTCTGATTCTCTATACGTTAAGGCCCTTGACTTCCTCTGGAACTTGTCCCTCTAGCTGGTCTTCTGGGCAAGGGGCCTGTTGTGCTGATTTTCATGTGTTAGTACTTGGGGGATCTGCTCTGACCCCGCCTGTCGGAGGGCTCAGTGGGGTTGTTTACCCCGTGAGGCCCCTGGAGGAACAACCCCAGTGGCTGCGGCAGCTCTGGCAACCTGGATTCAGTCCCCACAAATAACTATGGAGCTCTCTCTCTGTAGGGGTGTGGAGATTCCAGGGCGGGGCGCTGATCTGCTCAGTTCAGGGCAGGAGCATCCTTGCTGTCCTGGGCACTCCCGGCTTCTTCCTGTCCCAGAGGAGGCCGGATCTTGGGCTGTGTGCCAGCACCCTCTGCTCCCAGTCTGCGGTGTTGGATTTGCACTCTTGGCCATGCAGGCGCCTCTCTGCAGAGCCGCCGCCTGAGCCCCTCCAAGCTGCTCAAGGCTGCGCAGCCCCCTCCAAAGAGCCGCACCTGAGCCCCTCAAAGTTGCTCCCGGAGCTGTGCAGCCCCCTCCGCACTGAGCCTCTTCCTCTGCCAGAGCCCCTGCCGCTGACATGCTCCCGGGGCC